>QANY01008042.1:296220-513090 GCA_003255025.1 Datisca glomerata
GGGGGGGGGGGTTATCACTTTGTATCTGAACGTGCTATATGATTTTTGAATATTTTTTGATTGATGCTCCTTGTTTTGATAATAATAGTGTTAGTTTTAATATGTGTGTAGGTGTGGGGGAGGGGGCTTATCACATTGTCTCTGAGCGTGTTAGATAATTTTTGAATATTTTTTGATTCATTCTCATTGTCTTCATAATAATGTTAATTTTAATGTGTATGTGTGGGTGTGGGTATGGGTGGGTGGGTGTGTGTGGGNGTATCTGAACGTGCTATATGATTTTTGAATATTTTCTTATTGATGCTCCTTGTTTTGATAATAATAGTGTTAGTTTTAATATGTGTGTAGGTGTGGGGGGAAGGAGGCTTATCACATTGTCTCTGAGCGTGTTAGATGATTTTTTATTATTTTATGATTGATTATCCTTGTCTATAGATAAGAGTGCTAGTTTCAATGTGTGTGTGGGTGTGTGTGGGTGTGTGTGTGTGGGGGGGGGGGTATTACTTTGTATCTGAACGTGATTTTTGAATATTTTCTGATTGATGCACCTTGTCTAAAGATAATAGTGTTAGTTTTAATGTGTGTGTGGGTGTATTTGGGGGGGGGGGGGGNTGTTAGTTTCAGGGGGGGGGGGGTTATCACTTTGTATCTGAATGCGCTAGATGATTTTTGAATACTTTCTGATTGATGCTCATTGTCTAAAAATAATTGTGTTAGTTTTAATTTGGGGAGTTATCAATTTGAATCGGAATTTGCTGGTTTTTTTTCAATACTTTCTGATTTATGAATATATTTATCTTGAATTTGGCTCATTGTGATGTTACACAGGAATGCATGTGTGCTTTACGGGATGAGGCTATCGCTGAGGATGTCACACCTCGCTCCAAAGAAGAGATAGTTGAAGAAATCTTCGGGCGAAATAAATGTCTTGGACATGGAACCCCACCCACATCTTCCAAGAAAATGAGTCAAGTTGAAAATATATAATTAAATAAACAAATCAAGTCGATGAAGAGGAAACTACAAAGCTTACTCGTTTGGGCTCGTCAAAACGGTTTTTCACCTCCTGACGATGACTCAACAATATAAACATGAGCTTCTGAATATTTGTTAAGCTTTGTAGCTATAACATCAAGCTTTAAATACTCTCTTTTTTATTTTTCTTTGGCTACATTTGTGAAGAAAATTCTGTAATGAATTATGATTAAGGGATTTTGTAATGAACTACTACTAATTTGTTACATTACATATATTAATGATTATATATGTATTTCTTAAAAAAATATCGGGTTTGATAAAGTTTTTTATGATATTAATTGCTATTACATGTGTATAAGAAAATTAAAAATTTCAGCATTTCTTATTTACATTCTGGTAATGTAAAATTTGGTTGCCAAAAACATTTCTCGACAAAAAAAAATGGTCACAAAAGAATTAGATATGGTTAGGTCGATGTTAAGCTACTCATCAGTGTCACTTACATTTTAGGGATCTGCACTATATACGGCAACTTACATTTTGAATATAGTGCCCTCTAAGTCTGTAAGTAAGATGCCTTTAGAATTATGAAATGGCTTCAAACCTAGTTCACATCATTTCCGTATATGGGGGTGTCCAGCTCACGTTCTTAGACCCTAGACCGGAAAGTTAGACTCGAGGGATGAGGTATGCATATTCGTAGACTATGCTCTAGAGACTAGAGGTGAGTACTTTTATAATCACAAGGATAAAAAGGTGTTTGTATCAACAAATGCCACTTTCCTTGAGCATGACCATGTGCAAAACTACAAATCTCGTAGCAAAGTAGTTCTCAAAGAATTAACGGATGATAAGATCCGACCACCATCAATTTCTATTGATAAATGGCAAACTAGATAAACCACAGTTCCTGCAAAGAAAACCTCGATGTAACGTCGTAGTTGGAGGGTTATGAGATAACCAGTTTGCTATGAACCTAGAAGCACATGTCCTAGTGTCATACAATGATAAGGACAATCCATTATTTTATGATAAAGCAATGGATGATCCTGAAAAGGAGAAATAGAAAGAAGCCATGAACCAGGAAATGGAATATATGTATTTCAATTCCGTCCGAGAACTTGTAGATCCACCTGAAGATGTCAAGCCCATTGGATGCCAGTGGATCTTCAAAAAGAAAAGAGGTGCACGATAAAATCCATTCACATCTTTTTCTTCATAGCTGCTAGTTTTGACTACGAGATATGACAAATAGAAGTCAAGACAACTTTTTCAAATAGCTCTATTGCAGAAGATATATATATATATGATGCAACAAAAAGGGTTTGTACAAAAGGGGCAAGATTAGAAAGTATGTAAGTTGTTTAAATCTATTTATAGATTAAAGCATGCATCTAGATCTTGGAAGAAGCATGTGTTTATAAATACATCAAAGATAAGTTAGTGGTTTTCTTAGTTCTTTATGTTGAGGATATTATACTAATTGTGAATGATGTAGAATTTTTGTCAAAGGTAAAGAAGTGGTTAGCTGAGAAGTTCCAAATAAAAGATTTGAGAGATGCTGGCTATATTCTAGGCATCCAAATCCTAAGGGATAGAAAGAACAATATCTTAGCATTTTCTCAAGCATCTTATATTAATAAGGTGCTGGAGAGATTCTCTATAGAGAATTTCAAGAAAGGTCAAGTACCGACCAGACATGGGATTGTCCTCTCTAAGGAACAATGTCCTAAAACACATCAGGAGGAAGATGTTATTAGAAAGGTTTCCTATGCTTCAGCAGTAGGAAGTCTCATGTATGTTATGTTGTGTACGAGATCAGACATTTGTTATGCAGTGGAATTGTCAGTCGTTATCAATCGAATCCAGGTTTTGAACACTAGAATGCAATAAATCACATTCTCAAGTATCTTAAGAGAATGATAAGCTATATGCTTGTTTATTCAAGTGGAGACCTCAATCGAACCTGATATACTGATTTGGAATCTGATAAGGATAGTTGAAAAGGTCATACACCAAGGTGATCTAATTGTTACGAAGATAACATTGGATCAGAATCTGGCTCTGACTGTTATGGAGATAACGTGGGATCAGAACCTGACTGACCCATTTACCGAGACACTTTCTGCGAAGATGTTTGAGGGTCATGTGCGAAACATGAGATTGAGTGAAATGCCACATTTGCTTTAGGGCAAGTGTGAGTTGTTGAGAGTTATGCCCCCAAAGCATAATATTGATATTTTGATATGAAATTTAACGAGGATTACATTTTTCTTATAATTGTTCTTTTAAATTATTGTTGGATAATTTATATAAATATATGATAATTTCATATTCATTAATGAGACTATGAACTTGTATTAGTACGAGCTGATTACATAGATAATGAATAAAATTGTCAGCAACATATTAAAGTATGAAATCTTTAATAAATGGTCGCTAGTACGATTCACTAAGCATTATGAATGCGTGTAATCTAGATCTGGATCATTGACGTGGATAGAAATATTAGTGAATGTACTTTATATAATGAAATTACACATGACTGGACCGATGTGAATTAATAACTTTATCAACGTGACATTTATCATAAAGATTTAATACACATAAATTCGATGATCATATGTAGATCACTATGAATCATGAGTAGTCATGAACTCCTATACATGTTTACTGGATATTTTGATTCACTCGTTAAAGTTTGTTTGTAAAACATGTTAGTGACTTATGTCTTGGAGATTCAGTGATATGGATGGCTGAGAACATGATCTTACACGATTTGGAATCCAAGCTTTCCTAACGGATCATATATTGGTCCCTTTAAGTGTAAATTTTGGAACTGAATTGTTATTGAGCTCAAATTTATAATAAAATTGTAAATTATTCATTCACTAGTGGATTAATGGTACTTAAGGATCAAGAAGTAATTATAAGGGTAAAACGTAATTTTGACAAATTTTAATTTACGAACCAATAATTGGAGGACATAACTACATGAATTGATTATATCAGTGGACTACATGATAATAGTCTATAAATACATTTTATAATCACTAAGAGTTTAATTTCATATTATAGTGGAGTAATAATGGAATTAATAAAATAATATTATTTATAATCTGGTTTATTGGAGCTTAGAATTTTAGGTCTATGATCCTCTAAGGAATTTTTATTCTGTGGCAAGAACATAATTATGAGATGATTATGTGTGATTAATTAATTAAATTATACATATATAAAAAATTATCGATTATTTTTTTAATTATCGATAAGTGAGATAAAATATCTAATTTATGAAATTAGATAATTAAATTATTATTAGATAATAATTTGGATCAACTAAATAATTATTTGTCAAATAACAAATAATTTAGTTTATAGGGGTAATGAGATATGTTAATATTGAATTAACTGATATTTAGATATTTATCTGATTAAAATAAATATTTAATTTACAACAATTGTCATGTGTCGATTTACTGATTGAGTATCATTAATTAACATGAAATATTATAGTGATATTATAATAGTGATGATGCAACACTGTAATATCACATGACACTACAGTAATATCGTGAGGCTTTAACTAAAAGATGATCAATTGATACACAAAATCTTATTAAGGCTTTGCCTAATTAAATAGGAAATCCAATGCCCCATGCAACCACTTATATGGCAACGGCGCTATTACAAGTTAAAGAATATTAAACACAATAAAAAAATAGATCACCCACAAATAGTTAGTTCTAGTTGGCAAGCTAGGTGATATATTTCTTAAATCAGGTTGAAATCAGTGAAGAGCACTCGGAGAATTCAATAAATCCACCGGAGCTCAAAATTTGTGAAAAACACTAGTTTAATAACTCTTAATTGCACTGTTGATATTGGTAATTGTGCTATTAAAATTGATAGGTGATTGACTAGTTGAGATGCGCGTAAATTAATCTAGATAACTTGATGGTTAAATTTTAAAAAAATCATCTTTAGGTGCCAATGAATACTTGGATTCTGTCATTCGTTTGGATAGTGACATGGCAGCATCTTTAAGGTAATTTAAGACACTTAACTAAGGAGCCAATGGCTGGCTTCCATGTCATATATTATGTGGCACAGCTTCGTCACTTTCATATGCTTGATTAGCCAATCGTTAGCTGCTGTGTGGCATGCGCAGCTGATGTAGAAGCTAGCATCTCCAGCTATCTTTCAAATTTTTAATAAATAGCTAGTATTTTGTTTTCTCTGTCTCGTTATTTGGTCTCTATTTGGTCACCAGTCGAATAGAACGCTAGCTAAACCGAAAACGAATCTTGTTGCTCTAGAATGAGATGGGTTGGCACACCGTAAGCTCGTTGATTGAGTCGTAGTATCTCGGTATAAGTAGAATTTGTAATTGTGACAGAAAAATATTGACGCCTTAGAAGTACAAATTTTTATGCAAACTAAAGGAGAGTATATACAAAGGTATGAGAGATAAAAAACACATGGGTTGGAGTCCACTACGATTAAGGATTTTAGAGGAGACTCAATTCTTATTTTATAATAAGAGATTCATAAAATCCTAGTCAAGGGCTCTAAACAATGTACCAACTGTGTAAGACCCAAGTCACTATGATGATCGAGGACCCACTTATGACTGAGGTCACCATGATGACCGAGAGCTCATCTATGATCGAGATCACTATGAAGACCAAGGGTTCACTCATAGCTAGGGGTGTTCAAAATTGTCCTGAATCGAACCATATCGAACCGAACGAAAAATGACCGGTTCAGTCGGTTCTTTATATGCATTCGGTTCGGGAAAATGAGAGAATCGAAGTTTCGGTTTAGTTCAGAATTTTGGTGGTTTTCGAACCGAACCGAACTGAAACATTAAATTTATATTATTTTTTAAAATATATAATTTCTTAGGAAACCGAACCGAACCGAAATAAAACTTTAATTATATATATATATATTTTTTCAATAATATCATTTAAAAATTATTTAAAAAATTACTTTAATTAATAATACTTCCGAACCGAATAGAACGAAACTCACGGTTCCGTTTGGTTCAATTTTTCACCAAAAAACTGACCGAACCGAATCGTAAACACCCCTACTCGTAGCCGAGGTCATCATGATAACCGATGGCTCACCCATAGCCGAGGACACCATAATGACCGAGGGCTCATCCCCTCTGACATAACAGAGACACGATCTCAACATCTCTAATGCAGCAACTCAATGGTTCCATTCTTAGCGAGCTCCTTAAGAAATGGAAACGTACATCAATATGTTTGCATCTCCTATGCATATCAAGATTCTTTGACAATTTGATGGTGGAGTTGTTGTCACACATGACTATGGTGCCCTTCTTTTGTGTATGACCCAGCTGCTCCAGGACACTTCTCAGCCACACTACTTGACTTGCACACCCAGCTGCTGCTACAAATTCTGCCTTTGTGGTTGATAATGTGACAATTGGCTGTTTCTTTGAAAGCCAAGATATTGCTCCAGAACTCAACATAAAAATATATCCGGAAGTGCTTTTTTTATCATCTAAATCACCAGCATAATCACTATCTGTGCAGGCAATTAAGTCATCTAAACTCCTTTTCTTGTACATGATTCCATAATCAAAGGTACCCTTCAAGTACCTTAATATCCTTGTAGCATCTTGTAAATGAATCTTTGTGGGCTTAGCAATGAACCTGTTAATCAAACTCACAGTGTACATTACGTCTGGACGAGTTGCAGTAAGATATATGAGGGCTCCCCACAATTTGCTTGTAATATGACTCATTAATTGCAACTCCACCTTCATCCTTGCTCAGCTTGCAACCTAGAACAATTAGAGTGCTGACTGCATGACTATCCAACATTCCAAATTTATTCAAAACCCCATGCGCATGTTTCTTTTGACATATGAAGATACCATTGGGCTGTTGAGATACTTCAATGCCGAGAAAGAACTTCACTTTTCCCAAATCAGTCATTTCAAAAACTTGCATCATTGAACTGTTGAAATTACTCATCATCTCATCATCATCACCGTATAGATTAGATCATCAACATAAACACTTACAATAAGAATTTTACCTTCTTTACTTCCTTTTATGAAAATAGTCTACTTATTTGGACATCTTTCGAAACCCTCATTGACAAAATAAGATTTGATGAGGCTGAACCAAGCTCGTGGAGCTTGCTTTAAGCCGTATAAAGCCTTGTGTAACTTGTAGACCTTGTCCTCACTTCCCTTGACCTTATAACCTCTTGGCTGCTTAACATACACATCTTCATCTAGTTCAACATGGAAGAAAGCTGATTTCACATCTAATTGAAATATTTTCCAGTTTCTTTGAGCCGCAAGAGCCACCACCATTCTTACTGTCTCCATTCTTGCTACTGGAGCGTAGACCTCGGTGTAATTTATTCCATGTTTTTATGTGTACCCCTTGGCCACCAAGCGTGCTTTATGTTTCTCAATCCCCCCATGCTCATTGTACTTGGTTTTATAAATGCATTTCACCCAAACTTTCTTGGCTCCAAACAGCAATGTAACCAACATCCATGTCTTGTTTTTCTGTATGGACTCAATTTCATTGTACATGGCCAATCTCCAACTTACTTTCCTTACTGCTTCTTCATAGTACAATGGATCACTTGACACCATTATTGTTGTGTTACTCTTATCTTCAGATAACTCGAGGCCCTCCCCACTAACATAATTCATCATCCATGCATAATGATTTCCCACTCTCTTACCAATACTACTTCCACTATCTTCACTATCCCCATTGTTTGGAGATTCATTTCCTCCATCGTCACTCCCAATCCCACCTATATCTTCACCAATATTTTCAACCCCATCACTATTTTCATCTCTCTCACCATTGTTCTTCGTAGCTCACATCTTATTCCCATTGTCTATCCTCTTCAAATTTCACATCCCCACTCACCACTACCCTTTTAGTAATAGGATTATATAGTCTACATCCTTCAGATTCCTCACTAACACCCAAAAATATACAAATAGAACTTCTACTGTCAAGTTTAGTTCTTTGTACCTTTGGCACATCAACATGTGCTATGCAACCAAAGACCCAAAAATGATGAACTAAAGGCATTGTGCCGCTCCATGCTTCTTCATGTGTAATGTTTTTAA
This sequence comes from Datisca glomerata, assembly GCA_003255025.1. Classification (NCBI taxonomy): domain Eukaryota; kingdom Viridiplantae; phylum Streptophyta; class Magnoliopsida; order Cucurbitales; family Datiscaceae; genus Datisca; species Datisca glomerata. Next base: position 304,343 of record QANY01008042.1, read on the forward strand.
CTGCCAAGGTTGGACATCTGTTCAACACATAATTGCTCTAATTTACTGCCTCTTCCCAAAATGGTTTTGGAAATCTCTTCCCTGAGAGCATTGCACGAACCATGTTCATTACAGTGTTCTTCCATTCAGCCACGCCGTTTTGTTGAAGTGTGTAGGCAGTTGTCAGCTGCCTTTTAATGCCATTCTCCATGCAGAAGTTGTTGAATTCAACGAAGGTGAACTCGCCTCCCCTATCTGTACGGAGGCACATGGTGGGAAAACTTGTCTCATTCTCCACCACTTTCTTAAAACACTTGAAATGATTCAATGCTTCTAACTTCTCACTTAGAAAATAAATCCATGATTTTCTACTGTAGTCATCTATAATACACAAAAAGTATCGTTTGTTACTGTTGGACATGGGAGTGGTTGGTCCGCAGATGTCTACATGAATGAGACCTAATTTTTGACCTGCTCTCCAAGAACTTTTCGTGGGTATAGGATCACGGTGATGCTTGCCAACAATGCAATCTTCACGTAATTCATCTAAGGCAGTGAAATTAGGAAGGCCATGAACCATTTTCTTGCTCTGTAAGGTTCTCAACACCTTGTAGCTTAAGTGTCCATATCTCTGATGCCACGTTGAGATAGATTCTCCGAGCTTGTGTGAAGACAATCTTCATGTTGTTGCTGGGACTTCACTTGGGATTGGGCAAACAAGATGAACATCCTATTTGTGCTCATGTTGGTCTCAATAATCAAGCCCTTATAAGGATGAAAGATCTTACATACTCCTCCCTTAATTAGAATTGCCAAGCCTCTCTCTTGAAGCTGCCATATGCTCAGGATATTATTTTTTAACTCTGAAACATAGTAAACTTCAGCAATAATATGTTTAACACCATCAATAAGAAGCTTTACATCACCATTTCCCTTCACCTCCATTCTGGTGTTGTTTCCGAGCTTGAATGAATGCTTAAAACTCTCATCGAGCCTTGAGAACATGGCTCGATCCCCACACACGTGATTGGAGCACCTCGAGTCAAGAAACCAAGCATCTTGTCTTTTGGCCTCATGGAACTCTACATAAGACATCAATAACATCTCATCCTCTTCGTCCAACTTAGCATAGTTTGCATCCTTATTCAAATCTGGACATTCATATTGAAAGTGCTTGGGTTTATGGTATTTGAAGCACTTCACCGTGGCCTTTGTAAAATCTTGTCAGCCTCTGCCTCTTCCTCTACCCCTAAAGCTGTTTCTTCCTCGACCTCTGTTGCCACTATACCTCTCTTCATATGTAACTTTAAGAGCTTGCTCATCATTGCTTTGTCTATTGAACTTCTGCTCATATGCCATCAGTGAACTCTGTAATTCATCTATAGACATGGCATCAATATCTTTGGACTCTTCAATTACACAAACAACATAATTGAACTTATATGTTAAAGACCTCAAAATCTTTTCAGCCATAGTCACATCTGTCATCGCATCTCCATACACACACATCTTATTTTCCACTGCCATAACCCTAGAAAAGTAAATAGTAATAGTTTCTCCTGATTTCATCTCTAGGGTTTCAAAGTCTCTGCAGAGACCTTGAAGAGTCGACCTCTTCACTCTTGTGTTCCCTTCGTTACTTTTTTTCATAGCATCCCAAATGTCCTTCGCAATGTCTTTCTTCAGGATGGTTTCCACGATTAACCTATCTGTTGCTTGGAATAGATAATTCTTGACAATTAAATCCTTTAGCTGCAATGCCTCATAACTCGCCTGCTACGCCTCCGTCAGTACTGTTGCTGGTGGTCGCACACACCTTGTTTCCATAAGATCCCAATATTGTTTGCATCTCAAGAAGTTCTCCATCATCATAGGCCAATGGTCATAATGACCTCTGAAGATTGGGATTACGGGCTGTTCAACTTTCACTTCGTCTGACATCTCTCTCTGTTTTGGTGGTCACTCAAAGTTGCTGCTTTTTGTCTCTTAAGCCTAGTAGGGGTTCTGATACCAGAATGTTGGGAAGGTCTCAATAATAAAACAACAAACTCAATAATATTCTGGATGAATGACTTCTTTCTCATTGAACCAACTTGGCTATATATATAGCCTTACAATACATAACAAAAAAATGAAATAAAGAGCACGTTTAGCTTAACATTAGCCAATGTGGTTAGTGTAGAAGACCACTAACAGACCCAACTAATCATAAAGATTAGGGATTTATTTAACAGAATCAAAGACTAGATAAATAAACTAATTGGACTCTTAAAATTATGCAACAATTATCCTTTCATGTATGACACGCAGTAATTCAATTTGTCCATGGATTTTGAACATCTACATCAGGTAAAATTAAAAAAAAAAGAATTCAGTACATACCTCTAGACCACTAAACTTTCTATTATATGATACAATGTACTTTAAAATATAGTTTTTTAAAACTAAGTGTCTGTGCTTGCATAAATACAAGAAATTAAATATGATAAAGGTTAATGATTATTTCTGACATGCGTATCTCTTCAATCAATCAATTCTCTTAAAACTAATATGCAATTCTTCATTAATAGGAGTAATTCCGAGACATATTTCTCTATTTTTTTAATTTATTCAGTCCTATATGTTTACTTCGAGATCCAATTGTTTTAGCCAGCACAATGACGTACGTGCAACACACAAAACTTAAAAACTTGATTATTATGTGCCAAATTTCAATGAAAAATGATATTTAAATTTTTAGGAAATATAGAAATACATATTTCCGCTTATCAAAGTTTCTCTAACCCTAACCCTAACCCTTTAATACAGGTTTCCCCCAATTGTTTTTTTTTTGTGGGAATAAAAGAATCAATGGCAGCAAGCTTATACGATGTTCCTGAATAAAAGAAATAGTGATGGACATCTTTGTCAATAAAACTGTGGTCAATGAAGTCTCTTGCAAGATTCATATCTTTGTCAAGATCATGGTCGTCCATTATCTTAAGCCCTGAGTTTTCTATGTAGGGATTAAAATTAAACATAATAAGCATTGCTATATAACACAAATAATCGGATTTACATATTTCTATGAAATTCTTCGAACTCTAGTCTTAGATACATATATCATTTTGATTTCTATGATAAATAGATTCATATAACTCGATTGCGGTAGACTTACCTGGTTCCATGGATAATTAGGTCACAAACTGGAGGATCAAATCTTCTAAATTGACACAAGTCTTTGAGTTCTTCTCCAAGATTCTCTCTTGAAGGAATATAGATAACTACTCTAAGAAAACAAGGTTCTCTTACTTGTGTAATTTGAGGACCATAACCCTTATTAATAAATATTGATATTTTTAATTTGGTCATTCAACAAATTAAAATATTATTTCTGCTATCTACATATTAATTCTATGATAATTATACCCTTAAGCCTTAAAACTTTAATTTCTTAATTAGATCATTTTAATTAGACTTATTCAAAAATAACACATACACATTTAATTTAACATGTGTGACCCCACATGTTGAATTTTTCAACAATCTCCCAGTGTGCTGCATATATATCTTTGTAAATGTGTTTAACTTTATGAGCTTCCAAAATTTGCTATCTTAACCATAAGGGATATCCGAAACAATCTTGTCCACTGATTAAATAGATATAGGATCAAAGCGGTATTTGCTACTTTTATTGTAACTAAACCCATCAATGGTTGCATATACCAATATAATCAAACGACATAGATCAATATGCATGCGTAGCATGAAAATTATATGTAATGTGATCTATACATGTCTATTTCTAACTGGTCCTATTTTACATTAGTGAGGTCAACACTAATATAATGTCATAGAGTGGAGTGAACTGAATAACTTTATTTCCTGATCAGAAAATACCAAATACATAAATTTTCAAAAAATGCAACATAAAGCCATAAACAAACTCCTACTAAACCATGATATCCTCAAACAATATAAGACCCATATGAGCAGTGTGCTCATGAAAGACCTTGGGTGGTAATCCCTTAGTGAGCAGATCCGTTATGATTGAGTTTGTCCCATTATGCTCTATGGATATCTGACAACTCTGTACCCTTTCTTTTACAACCAGGAACTTAAATATCTTGAACACGTCCAAGAATTCTGATTGATCATGAATAAGAAATAGGTAACCATATCTCGAGTAGTCGTCTATGAACGATATAAAATGCTATTGACCATTCCATGAAACCTTAGGGAATGGCTCACAGATATCTGCATGAATCAACTCTAAGACGTATGTTGCTCTACACCTACTTTCTTTTGTTTGATCTATTTTCCCTTGATACACTCAATACATACATTAAGGTCTGAAAAATCAATGGATCCTAAAATGCCCTCTGATACAAGCCTTTGAATTTTCATTTTGGAGATATGACATAAGCGCTTGTGCTAAATTGTAGCTGAATTTTCTTCATTAATGTTTCTTTTAGTACCTCATGATTCCACATGCAAGGCTTCACTATAAGATGTATTAATATCAAGCAAATATAAGTTATCATAAATATTAAGAAAACACGTACCAACAAGATTTGAACTTATTGATAAATTAAATTGATTGTCTCCAAATGAACAATAATAACCTGATTTGTCCAACTTAGAAACAAAAACCAAATTCCGTGTAAACGACGGTACTACACAAGTATCAAATAAATCCACATAAAATCCATCTTTCAATAACAATTTAAAATTTCCAATAGCCTCAACTTCTACCTATTCTCCATCTCCTACATAGATGTATCTTTCAGTATCAGTTGAATTTTGATTGCTCAGGCATCCTTTTCTTTACACGCCAAGCGTTATATTTGGCACATTCCTTCTTTACATGTCCATGCTTCCCACAAAAGAAACAACCATCATTATCCTTACGCGTTTCTTTTCTGCTAAACCCTTAACAACTTTTTTATCCTTCTTTCTCTTTTTATCTTTGCCCTTAAAAGTGCAAGCCAAATGAGCACTTTCAGTCTGGTTATGCTTCATTCTCTCTTCCTCTTGCACACAATATGAAATGAGCTCGTTGAGAGTCAATTTCTATTTCTGAAAGTTATAACTGATTCGAAATTGATTATATTGTGCAGGAAGAGAGATAAATATCAAATGCACGAGCAAGTCATCTGACAGCTCAAGCGTGAGTGCCTTAATTTTTGAAGCAATGTTAGATATTTCCATAAAGTACTCCCTTATGTTCCATTTTCATTTATAGTTCATGCGAATCAAGCGTAGCAAAAGTGTGCTTGTTTTCGTCTTATCATTTTTGGCGAAACGCTTTTCAATTTCAACAAGGAACTCTTTGGCATTAGTTATCTCCTCGGATAATGCACCCCTGAATGCCTCCAGAATGATGCACTTTATGATCATAAGACTCATATGGTTTGAATGATCCCACCTCTTAAAATTCTTTTTAGCATTAGAAGAACTTTCATCCGTAAGAGGGGCAGGTTCGTCCGCCCTGAGTGCAAGGTCCAAATCCATGAGGCTAAGAACAATTAACATGTTCTCTTTCCGTTCCTTAAAGTTGGTCCCGGTCAAAATGGGAATGTTGTTAAAGTTGGCAGATACCGTAGTCATATTAACTGTAAACAGAACAAAATAATTATCAAAATATGCTCATATCAAAAACCAATCATAGTATTCAATCAATTCAAATAATTAATCAGTCCATTTTCAAGATACCTAGCACAACATTAATATCAAGACTTTGGACAGTAATCTTAACTGTAAATGGTACTCTTGTTATAATGATCAAATACTGATAATAATTCATGTCAAATAATAAATTTATCTTTGGATCAATTTATTATTCACATGTAAAACTTTATAATCGTCATGTGTTTACCATCATAAATGTGTGTGTAATTCGGTCAAATATTAACCTTCCTTCAGACCGACTAATACCCGTATGAATTTACACACACATAAACATCAAATATCTTCATAAATAATTTACACAAGAGAGGTCACTTTAGTGACATCTTACTTCAATTAACTCATTCAAAATGTTTAACAACCATAATTAATCTTTAAAGACTTATCAAAATAATTTTTAATTATACTATAGCGTTGCTACAATACCGTACATGTGAAGGAGTGAATTAAAAATTCTAATTTTATGTATGGTACCACAAAACAGAAAAAAAAAACTGTTTCTGCACATTACCCACGAAGTAGGGGATAATTACCATTAATCGGTACCAATACCGGAAAGCAGGGAACAATTCTTGCACCAGTACCGTACCAAATAACACTGGCCCAATTCCCTGTTTTCTCCAAAACTCTAACCTACGGCAGTTTTCTTCATCTATGGCATTCACGCCATTTTTTTAATATCCTTTCACCATTGATTTAACATAATCAATCATCAAAAAACAGCATGGATATGCAATTCACATAACAAATCACACTTCCATATCAATAATTCATTATAAACATCAAAATATCAAAATCTCTAAATTATTAGATCCAATAGAACCTTAATTTTAGATTTATTCTAAAATTTTCAAATTTAATCTTTCTCAAAGATATCAATAATGAAAACTTTGATGCCACTTGTAGGGATTGTAATCAAACATGATAAACATGTTATATAACACAAATAATCAAACTCTAATCTTATATACATATATCATTTTGATTTCTATGAAAAACAGATTCGTATAACTCGATTGCGAAAGATTTATCTGGTTCCATGGATAATTGAGTCATAAATTAGAGGATCAGATCTTCCATCACAACCCCTTGAGTTCTTCTCCAATATTCTCTCTTGAAGGAATAAAGATTAACTACTATAAGAAAACAAGATTTTCTTACTTGTGTAATTTAGAGATAAATATTGTTATTTCTAATTTGACTTTTCAACAAATTAAAATATTATTTCTGATATCTTTACATTAATTCTATGATAATTATACTCATAAGTCTTAAAATTTTAATTTTTAATTAGATAATTTTAATTATGTTTATTCAAAAATAACATATACATATTTAATTTAACATATATGACCTCAAACATTGGATTTTTTTCAACATTCTAGACTCTGAGGACCCACACATAGGGTTGTCATATCAACTCCTTTTGGTCTTACATCCTACGGCAGTGACCTTAATTCTCCATTCGAATTTTAGGTTCTTGCAATGGATTGGTATGCATTGCCTGGATGATTCTTTCCGAGATATTTACATTTGGAACCCTACTACTCGAGAATACAAAGCATTACCAAACCTTTATATTCCCAAACGTATTATTTGTTGTGTCTGGGCTTTTGGTTTTGGATATCAACAATTCACTGATGATTACAAGATTATTTTACTCTACGGCCGTCAATTCCAGTATAAAATCTTCTCTTTCAAAGCAAATAAATGGAGTATTAAACTATGATGCTAATATCTAGAATCTTCTAGGATATGATAGATGCTACTAGAATTTTTATCTTCTTATTGGATGAATGAAATTATTTTTAATTCTAACATTATATATTAGTCTAAGGGTAAGGTTGAAAATATAAATTGATAAATTCTTATAGCATTCCTTTCTGCATTTCATCAAAACAAATAAAATAATTTAATATTCTCACTGTTTAATTTATTTTTATTTTATTTTTATCTTTTCTCAGTTGTCATCATTTCTTATTATTTTATCATATATCTTATTAATTAATTATTTCATCCTCAATATATTTTAGGTCAATTTACAATGTAACCATTATGATAATGTAACCATTAATTAATTATTTTTCGAAAATCATATTCTCATACAGTACTATAATCTTGATTATTGAGCTGAAAATCATGAATATTTTTGTATAAGAATTATTATCTTTTATTGTAAGTTCTATACCACATTAATACATTTGGAGCGATATTGGTTCAATTGTATGGACAATATTTGATGAAAATCTACACGATGTATCATAATATAATGGTTTGGTCGAAAAATTAATAAGTATATACAGAAAAAATTTATGGGTAAAATTTACGTTTTTGTTATTACTTATATTGGTCATCTTATTATAAATTAAGTAATTATAATTCATAAGTATTTTTTAGTCCAAAGGTTAAATTTGACAATAATGTCTAAAACATCTCATTGCATATTTCATCAAAACAAACAAAATAATCTAACACTCTTACCATTAAATTTGAACATTCTAAAGTGTTAATAAACAAAGTAATCTTAATTTTTCAGACATATACATTTTCACAATTATATTCCAACAATTTTATCCTGAAAATCATTTACTCACAATCTTTTAATAAACGGCTCCTTAGGTTTAACTTAGCTGAGAAGAGAGATTCAACTGTGTTGCGATGCTGACGTTTGGCTGGCATGAAATAGGAAAGGGTTTTTGTTTTTGGATTGACTTATGGGTTATGAAGAAATATGGAGTGAAGCAATCATGAGTTCACTCAATTATGCCTTTGGCGAACGGCGATTTTATTGCTGTAACTTCATATCCTACTATTAAGTTGTTAAGGTTCAAAATTAATGGAAGAGAAGTGAAAATTAAAAAGTTGGCATGATTTGTAGTAAAAATGAGGAATTTGGAGTCACTGTGTTTGAAGAGAGTTTAATGTCACTTAGACATGTAGAGAGAATGTGGGAAGTTAAAAGAAAAGTAGCTAACAAGAGAAAAAGGGCAATAAATTAATTATAAAATGTTATATTGAGTATATTATTACTTATTTGAAAAGAAATTCAAATGCTAGCAGGGATGTCTCTTCTCCTGGCCTTGATGACCAAGTGGGGGCTGCAGTGTATATTAAGATGAAAACTAGACGCAAATCTTAGGATCGCATGTTGCACTTTTTGCAGGCTGCTTCATACTTGGGATTTCCCCTTCCGTTTTTTATTTTTGCGTCTTAGCTTTGATTTAGACGCTGTCTTGGAGTATGCCTCTGTGCTTGTTTTTTATTCCTTGCTTTAGTTTTGATTGATAAAGCAGTTAGCTTTGCCTTAATGGGGTATTCCCCTTGAATGAATATTTGTCTATTTTTTAGTATTATTTACATCATTTTATTGATAAAAATATATATCATAGTGTCGATTTTAGAATGATTATTTTAATGCTATATTATATAAATAACTTTGCCTTATGGTTCTACCATGTTATATTGGAGACACAAGATCTGAGCCTCAAAGGCAGCACTATTATTAGCGAAGATAGTAAAAAAACATCAACGTCGCCTGAGAGATTCGAACTCTCGCGGGGAAACCCCATGTACTTAGCAGGCACACGCCTTAACCACTCGGCCAAAGCGACGGGTTGATGATTCTAACGATTAGTTTCAATATTAACCTTTTCTATTGGATTTTCTAATTGCTTTTGTTAATTTTGCTTTCCATTTCTAAATTCTGGTTGTGATCCTTAATGAATCCATATATATATATATAATGAATCCATTAATAGGATCCATCTGAAAGGATATAATTTCCTTTTATTTGATTTCTAATTGCTTTTGTTAATTTTGCTTTCCATTTCTAAATTCTGATTGTGATCCTTAATATGTCTTTTGTTTTATGATGATGCATCCTTGCTCCCTTCTTATTTATAGATCATTTGAGTCAAAGATAATTGTAATCTCAAGTTCCTTGAACCGTCGCCAAATGAGTCAAATTGTAATCCCCCATTAAAGCAATATGTTTCTTTCTCCTTCGATTTTTAACTTAGATTGTCTTGACTAGCTTATATCAGTTGCCTATTTATCTTGAGTGTATCTGTTTTATATTCTAAGGCAATTAGCATATTGTTAGTTATGTTGTCTTTTACAGTTTATTTTTTCCTGTCATAAATCCTATATATATTTGCTTCTGTAATCATATCGAAAAGTTAATAAGTATTCTTTCTTTGTTCATTCTCATTCTCCTTTTCTTCTTCTTGACACTTCTTTCATAATCAAGAAACCTCACATGGTATCAGAGTCAAATACGATACATGTAAGATTCTATAACAAACCAAAGTAATTATTCTATCTTTCTTTTATCCAACATATGCAATGTGATTTTCATCAGATTGGACTCAAGTAACTTCATTTTATGGAGGTTTTAAGTCACTGTCATCCTAAAATCTCATTCTTTATTCGAATATGTAGATGGCACTCTACCATTTCCCTCTGAATGATCAAACTTGTCTTTATCAAAGGAATATAATGGTGAGGATTCAGTTGCTATAGGTAATGGCCAACCTCATAACATCACACACAGAGGTTCTGGTCTTCTTTCCACTAATTCTCATACACTTTTACTTAATAAATTTTTTGTGTGCCTAGTATAACTTCAAATCTTCTCTTTGTGCATCAATGTTATGTAGATAATAATTGCACCTTCACATTTGACTCTGATAAAATACTCATTCAGGATAAACCCTCAAGGAAGATTCTGTACATAGGACCCAGTGAGAATAAACTCTATCCCATTCCAACCTCTTGTTCTGCATCAAGACCCAATCTTGTAAACCAGAATTTCAACTCTATAGCTTTTATTGGCAAAAAAAACTTCACATAACTTGTGGCATAGTAGATTAGGCCATCCTTCAGCTCCTGTTTTGCTTTCTGTTCTGCGTAAGATAGGTTTACCTAATGTTTCATCTGACAAATGCATATGTACTAGCAGCATAAAAGGGGAAAATGACAAAATTACCTTTTTAATTGTCTAGAACTACTACTAAATTTCCTTTAGATCTTGTTCACAGTAATGTTTGGAGTCCTGCACCAACATCTTCTTATGAGACTTTTAAATAATATGTCTCTTTTATTGATAACACTGTTAGATACACTTGGTTGTTTCCTATGTCTCAGAAATCTGAGTGCTTTTAATTTTCCAAATTTTTTTGCCTTTCATAGAGAACTTGCTCTCTACCAAACTAAAACGTATAAGAACAGATGCTGGAGGTGAATTTAATAATAAAACTCTTGATAATTACCTTATTTCCAAAGGGATATTGTATCAAGTTACACCAGGACAAAATAGCATAGCTGAAAGGAAAAATAGACACATAATAAAAACTGCTTTAACTATGCTAGTTAAAGCTTATGTTCCTGTTCATTTCTGGTACCATGATTTTTCTACTGTTGTTTTTTGTATTAACATGTTGCCCTATGCTTCTCTAAATAATAAAATTCCTTTTGAAAACCTTTTTGGGAACTTACCTGATTATAAAAACTTGAAAGTTTTTTGGTGTGCATGTTACCCTCTCTTAAGGCCTTATAACAATCACAAGCTTGAGCCTTAATCATCACAACATATCTTTTTAGGCTATTCTTTATATTCTAAATAGGGGTGAACACGGTTAGGTTCGGGTCGATCAGTGGTTCGACTCTTCTACTCATAAAATCGAACCGAGTCGGCATTCGATTTAGCTATATGCCAAACCGAACCAAATTGTGAAGGTCAAAATAACCTAACTGAACCGTGAGTTTCAGGTCGGTTCAGTTCTTCGGTTCAATATTATTAATTAAAAAATAAATTTTTAAATGATATTATTGAAAACATAATGTAAAATCAAAGTTTTATTTCAGTTTGGTTTGGTTAGCGTTTGATATGAAATTATATATAAAAAAATTCATATTACCGAACCGAACCAATGAGTTTTGGTTTGGTTTTATTAATTAAAAATAATTTTTAAATAATATTATTGAAAAAATATATAAAATCAAAGTTTTGTTTCTGTTCGGTTCGGTTTGATATGAAATTATATATAAAAAATAATATAAATCTAATGTTTCAGTTTAATTCAGTTCAAAAACTGAATATTTTATGAACCGAACCGAATCGAACCGCATGCACCTAAAGAACCGACCGGACCAACCATTTTTGGTTCGGTTCGTGTCACTTCAGAACACCCCTAATTCTAAAGGTTAAATTTGTTACAATCCTACAACTAATACTTTCCATACTTCAAGATATGTGATTTTTGATGAGGATACTTTTCCTTTCGCTAATATTGCTGCTCACCATTCTCCTAATAATGATGTTTCTTTTATCCAATCTACTAACAATGTTCCCCCTATATCTTTACTACTTTCTACTGATAGTTCTACTAATCAGTGTTCTATTTAACCTACTTCTCCTGATTAGGGGTGTACACTGTTCGGTTCGGTCGGTTAGTAAAGTATTTTTGTAATCGAACCGAATTCACCGGTTACTTAAAATACCGAACCAAACCAAACCGGTATAACCAAAAGAACCGAACCGAATGAAACCGAAATAATCTATTCGGTTTGATTACTTATAACCGGTGCGGTTACCATTAATTTTTTTAGATAAAATAGCAAAAATCATTCAATTGAAAATATCAAGACTCAACACAAGTAATACATATATGTCTAATTAATAATTTTTTCTATTTTTTAATAATATATGACTAAATTATTAAGGTTTTAATAATTTATGTCTAATTTATATATGTATATTAAAAATAGTTGTAATTGGTTCGAACCGATTACATGTTTATTGTATAATTAATTGAACTGAAAGTTCGGTTACTTAAATTAACCGAACCGATTATAATTATCATAGAAAAGAACTTACCGAACCGATTCGGTTTAATTTGGTCAGTTCGTAAAAATTTTGCACACCCCTCGACTCCTGATAATAATAATAGAGAATGCACATCTACTGATGCAGGTTCTAATGTTCTGATAACATCTCACAGCATTTGTTCACAACTTGCATCTACTTTGCCATTAAATACTACTACTGATATTCAACCTACTATCTCTTCTGGCAATGAGTTATCAAATACCGTTTCTCCTACAAATGACCATCCTATGCAAACTCGGTCTATGTCCGGAATATCTAAGAAAAAGGTATATCTAGCAACCTCAAAATCTATCCAATTTCCCATTGAAGAAGTTAAACCTTCATCATATTTAGTAGCATAAAAATTTGTTACTTGGAGAAAGGCAATGGCAGATGAGTTCAATGCATTGCAACAGCAAGGACGCAAACACCTATTGCACCTAATAAGAATGTAGTGGGGTGCGAATGAGTGTACAAGCTAAAGCACAATCCTGATGGCAGTATAGTAAGGTATAAGGCAAGGCTGGTGCCAAAGGGTATCACCCACAACCTTGTTTGGACTACAATGAGACATTTAGTCCAGTAGTAAAATCTACCACTGTAAGAGTTCTTTTATCCCTTGCTGCTTAGCATTCATGGTCTTTACATCAACTGATGTAAATAATGCTTTTTTACATGGTTAACTTCAAGAAGAGGCATATATAGCACAAACTCAAGATTTTGTTGATCCTAATTATCCTAATCATGTTTATAGATTACACAAATCTCTCTATGGTCTCAAATAAGATCCTAAAGCTTAGTTTGAGAGATTCACAACATTTCTTCATACCTTAGGCTTTGTTTCATCCACGGCTGATACATCTCTTTTTGTTTGCAAAAATGTATCTTCTATTACTTATTTGTTACTGTATGTAGGTGATATTATTATAACTGGGACTGCCTCTGCTTAAATTGCATCTCTTATTGATAAACTCAACCAAGAGTTTGAAATGACAGATTTAGGTTCTGTCAAATATTTCCTTGATTTACAAATTCAAAAATAAGACAAAGACATCTTTGTCTATCAGCAAAAATATGTTTTTGATTTACTGAACAAGGTTGGCCTAAGCAATGCCAAACCTTGCAGGACACCTTTATCTCTTAAAATTGATTTTTATGATGCTTCTCAATCTCTTATAGATGCTACTCAATACAAGGTTCTGGTTAGAGTGCTGCAGTACTTGTCTTTTAATAGGCCTTACATCAGTTTTTCTGTCCATAAGGCCTGCCAGTTCACGCATAGTCCCACATTTACTCATTTATCCATTACAAAAAGAATTCTTAGATATTTAAAAGGGACTACAGGTTATGTATTTTATTTAAAAGATGCAGCATGTGTCTTAATGCCTTTTGTGACTTTGATTGGACAGGAAACACCATGGATAAAAGATCAACTAGAAGCTTTGTGATCAAATTAGGATCCAATCCAATTTGTTGGACAGCAAATTGGATTGGATCCTAAGTTGATCACAAAGCTTCTAGTTGATCTTTTATCCATGGTGTTTCAAAGGACATCAAAGAAGTAATTGTTGGGGGTTATGCCCTCAAAGCATGTGTATTGACATTTTAATATAAAATTTAAAGAGAATTACATTTTTCTTATAATTATTCTTTTAAATTATTGTGAAATAATTTATATAAATATCTGAAAACTCCATACTCATTAATGAGACTATGATCTTGTATTAGTATGAGAGAATTAAGATCGTAGATAATGAATAAAATTGTCAGCAACATATTAAAGTATGAAATCTTTAATGAATGGTTGCTAGTACGGTTCATTAAGCATTATGAATGTTTGTGATGTAGATCTAGATCATTGATGTGGATAGACATCTTAGTGAATGTATTTTATATAATAAGATTATATATGACAGGACCGATGTGAAAATATCTTTATTAACGTGTCATTTATCATAAAGATTTAATACACATCAATTTGATGATCATATGTAGATCACTCTGAATCCTGAGTAGTCATGAACTCATAATGCATGTCTACTAGATCTTTTGATTCATTGTTAAAGTCTATTTGTTAATTAAGCTAGTGACTTTTGTTTTGGAGATTCAGTGATGTGAATGGCTGGGGACAAATCTTACACGATTTGCAGTAATAATAAAATTAATAAATAAAATTATTTGATTAAAGAGTTTAATTAATAATCTAGTTTATTGAAGCTTAGGTTTATAGGTGCATGGTCTCCAAGTCACCTCTATACTATGTTGTCTAGCGTGTGAATTTTTCAGGACATGAGAAATTGACTGACTTNAATAATTTAAATCAACTAAATCTGTTAGTTTATGAAATAATAGATATGTTAGTTGAGAGGGATAACCAGATATGTTAATTTTGAATTAACTAATATCTATATAATTATCTGATTAAAATAAATATTTAATTCACAGTAATTGTCACGTGTCAATCACTGATAGGATATTAGAAATTCACATGTACTACTGTGATACCACGAGACACTACAATAGTAAGTGTGCAACACTGTAGTACCACATGGCAGTACTGTGGTACCGTGAGGCACTGTGCTGGCTCACGACACACTGTAGTACCATGTGACACTACAGTTGTACATAATTACAGGGGGTCCCGCTGTAATTGATAGTTTTACAATTAAATATTATTTTAGTTTATCCCTAAAATATGATACGCCATTATCTAGAATATATACAGATATTATTCTAGTAGCCTTGGTGGTTGAACGAAGAGGAGAGAATCAGTTGATCAGATCATTAGTTCGTCAATCAAGAGTTGAATTGATAACACGATTAGTGAAGAATGGGAGAAGATGAAGAACGCACGAGACGAACGTCATATATTTACTGTTCACACCAGAAATTTACTGTTCCGACAGAGAGGAACATTGCCGGAAATGAACAGTGGCTGTTCGGCATGGCAGGCGACTGCCGGCGGTGAGATGGTTAGCCGTGGTGATGGACGACGATCGGAGAGTCCTATCGTCGGTGACAATTGTTGTCACATTTTAGGAACGTTTCTAACAAACCGTACAACCAACTCTATCACCTAAGTATTACATTAAAATCCAAACTCCTTTAATTATCCATTTAAATTTTTTCTGAAATTAATATATTTTAAAATTAGTTATTAATTTTTGATTTTATGAAAATAAAAAATTAATAGGTTGATTGAGTTTGACTCAAGTTTGACCAAATCAATTAAAGTGTTTATTTGACTAAGTCAAAGTCAACTATATTTAATTATAGAGATTGTGTTAATTAAGAAAAATAGTTTTTCTAATTAAAAGAGGTTTTGTTCAAAGCTTGAAAATTATGAAGATGAACATCAGGAGGAGAATGCAATATTTAGGAAATATGTATTCTTGAAGTCCGTTTTGTAATTTTATTTCTTTATTTCAAGGTTTGTAATTTAGAAATACCCAACAGCCACTCGGTCCATTATTATTTTATTTAATTGTTAAAAATAATTGCTTAATTGTTATGTTTGATAACATGTGCATGCGTTAGTCGATCACATGTCATACATAATAATCTTACACAGTTTTATTTATCATGCATTTCATCTGTAGAAACATGATTTATTAGGATTGTTCTAATATGTTTATATTTATTACTTTATGGAATCAATTGCATGTAAACTGTTAGGTTTTAACTAGTTAATTCTTGATAATCATTACAAGCTAAATGCTATAGTAACCTTTAGGTTAACTGACTTTAGTAAAAGAGTTTTATTAAAGTTTAAAGAATATAATTAATTAGTTAATCTAAGTTCACATAATTATGACTTTGGCACTTTAGAAGGTTAAGTGAACGTAGACTAATGAGATTAATATAACTGATTATTAAATATTCATAGAGTTACTATTTTAACCATTGATTAATTTGAAATTAATTGATTAGTTAAAATGAAAACACATAATCCTAAAATAGTGAAATATAGAAGGTTGACATGTCAATATAACTTATGGTCTTCATCATTAGTACGACACCGTAAGGTGCAGTAAGGGCCTCGACATGGCTTTGTTTTCATCTCCTTAAGGAAGGTTTCGAGGTGTACCAATACCAAGGTTGGACTTCTTAAGAAGATAGGAGGAAGTGATGTAGTTTAGTTTTGACCAACATTAAGGCAGCATATTCTAAATGAAGTCATGGAATCTGAAATAACGAGTTACGCTGACAAAGTCACAATTAAGCTTTCATGTGGATAGTTGTGACTTGACTCGACAAGTGATACCTTATTGTTAAAAGAGAAAATATGAGATATTTTAAGTTTTAATTAATAAGGATGAGAATGCCTCATAGACAGTCTGAGGTTAATCTGACTGACTCTAAGGCACCACATTAATTGTTGAGTTGTTTTATCATGATTATTAAATGCTAAGTTTGTGTGTTTATTATGTTGCATCTATGCACCACGTTTACTATTCGGATTCTAGATATTTATTAATTATATTGAATCTTGTATGTTTTAAATTTTAGCTATCAGGATTACATCTACCATGGGTAACCATGTTACTGATTTACTTGCTTTTGAGAAATTGAATGGTGATAATTTCAAACGCAGATTTGTGAGAACCATAAGTTCATTATTACTGAGGAATGCCTTGAGGAACCCGCTGCTAATACCCCTAAGAATGTTAGGAAAAAATATAATGCTTGGATCATATCAAACAACAAGGCGAAGTGCCACATGTTTGTGAACACGAATGATGTTTTAAGAACCAAGCATGAAAGCATGGAGACTGCCTATGCGATTATGAAATCTCTACAGATGATATGTTTTGAATATGATCAATATACTACACAGGGAAGAAGTACAAAGGGAGACCATTGATGAATGGATTCAAATTAGCATTATACTTGAGTCGCTCACACCAGCTTTTTCTGCGTTCAGAATCAAATATGTTATGAACAATTTTCAATTCAACATGACCTAATTGTTGAATGAACTGTAGACTTTTAAGTCACTCAACCTTAGAATGACCAAAAAGGGCGAGGCAAATGTTGTCGAGCAAAAACCTTCTTCCACTGTTAAAAGTAACAAGATGAAGAAGATCAATGGTAAGGGCAAAGGTAAGAACAATAAAGAGAAAAAAGCCAAGACATCACCAAAAGCTAAGAAGAACAAGAACGACAGCAAGCCTAAGGGGAATGTTTCCAATGTGGGGTTGAAGATCATTGGAAGAGAAACTGTAACAAGTATCTCTACGAGCTAAAAAAGTAATGTAAATATGATTTACTTATTCTTGAAGCTTGTTTGGGGGAATATGATTTTTCATCATAGATACTTGATTCAGGAGCCATTAACCATGTACGTTCTTCTTTGCATATGCTTGATTCGTTAAGGGAGCTGGTTGATGGCGAGGTCATTTTGAGAGTTGGCAGTGGTGCGCTCGTGTCACCTAAAGCATCAGGGACAATCCATTTACTTTTTAGATATAAATTATTTAGTTTTGAACGAATTTTATTATATTCCTGAATTTTCGAGAAATTTGATTTTTCTTTCATATTTGCAAGAAAAATTATTTGAAATTTCTTTTATTAATAAAGAGTCTATTATTTCTAAGAATGGATTTGATATTTGTCATGCAAACGTTATGAACATACTATATATGCTTAAAAACTTCAAGGATGAAGCTGAAAAGTAATTAGATAAATCATTAAAACCCTTCGATCCGATCGAGGTGGTGAATACTTAGATTTAGAATTCAAAAATTATTTGCTGGAGTGTGGAATCATATCCAACTTACAGCTCATGAACATCACAAAAATATGGTGTTGAAAGAAGAGGAGAAACCGAACCTTATTGGATACGGTTAGGTCGGTGTTAAACTACTCATCATTGTCACTTACATTTTAGGGATATGCAGTACACATGACAACTTACATTTTGAATGTAGTTCCCTCTAAGTCTGTAAGCAAGACACCTTTACAGTTATGGAATGGCTCCAAACCTAGTTTGCGTCATTTCAGTATATGGAGGTGTCCAGCTCACATTCTTAGACCCAAGACCGGGAAGTTAGACTCAAGGTGTGAGGTATACATATTCATTGGCTATTCTCTTGAGACTAGATGTGGGTACTTTTACAGTCACAATGATCAAAATGTGTTTGTGTCAACAAGTGCAACCTTTCTTAAGAATGACTATATGCAAAACAACAAAACTCGTGGCAAAATAATTCTCAAGCAATTAGCGACTGATAAGATCAGACCACCTTCAATTTCTACTGATAAGCAACAAACTAGAGATACCACAGTTCCTACAAAGGAACCCCCGGTGCAACGTCGTAATGGGAGGATTATGAGACAACTAGTTCGCTACGAACTAGAGGCACATGTCCTAGTGTCAGACACTAATAAGGACGATCTATTATCACATGAAGAAGCAATGGATGATCCTGAAAAGGAGAAATAGCAAGATGCCATGAACCAGAAAATGTAATCTATGTATTTCAATTCCGTCTGGGAATTTATAGATCCACCTGTAGATCTCAGGCTCATTGGATGTAAATGGATCTTTAAGAAAAGAAGAGGTGCAGATGAGAAAGTAGAGACTTTAAATGCACAGTTAGTAGCCAAGGGCTATACACAAAAGGAGGGAGTCGATTATGAAAAGACATTCTCCCATGTGGCCATACTAAAATCTATTCGCATCCTTTTGTCCATAGACGCTAGTTTTGAGTATGAGATATTGAAAATGGACGTCAAGATAGCATTTTTGAATGACTCTATTGAAGAAAGCATCTATATGATGCAATCAGAAGGGTTCGTAGAAAATGGGCAAGATCAGAAAGTATGTAAGTTACATAGATTAATTTATAGATTAAAGCAAGTATCTAGATCTTGGAATCTTACCTTTGATGAGATTATAAGGTCTTATGGCTTCAAGCAAAATGTTGACGAAACCTGTGTTTATAAATACTCTAAAGATAAGATAGTGATTTGCTTAGTTGTTTATGTTGACGATATTCTACTAATTAAGAATGATGTAGAAACTTTGTCAAAAGTAAAGAAGTGGTTAGCTGAAAAATTTGAAATGAAAGATTTGGGAGAAGCGAGCTATGCTTTAGGCATTTAAGTCCTGAGAGATAGAAAGAATAAGTTATTGGCCCTTTCTCAGGCATCTTATATTGCTAAGATGATGGATAAATTCTCTATGGAGAATTCCAAGAAAGGTCAACAACCCACCAGATATGGAATTGTCCTCTCTAAGGAACAATGTCCTAAGACACATTAGGAGGACGATGATATGAGAAATGTTCCCTATGCTTCAGCAGTTGGAAGTCTCTTGTATGCCAAGCTGTGTAGGAGACCAGACATCTGTTATGCAGTGAGAATAGTCAGCCATTATCAATCAAATTGTAGTAAAGCATATTTTCAAGTATCTTAGGAGAACGAGAAACTATATGCTTGTTTATTCAGGTGGAGACTTGAACCCCACTAGATATACTGATTCTGACTTTCAATTAGACAGAGATAGTTGCAAGTTGACATTTGGATTATTATTCACCCTAAGTGGAGGAGCTATAGTCTGTACATGTATTAAACAATCCATCATTGCATATTCCACTATGGAGACTGAATATAAAGCGGCTTGTGAAGCTGCAAAAGAGACTGTATGGCTCAGAAAGTTCTATTCTGATCTGAAAGTAGTTCCAGATATGGATAAACCGTTGATAATGTATTGTGATAACAGTGGGGCGATAGCGAATTCCAAGGAATCGAGGAGTCATAAGAAAGGAAAGAACATAGAGAGGAAATATCATCTTATAAGAAAGATCGTGCATCGAGGGGATGTGACTGTTATGAAGATATAATCGGAAAAGAACCTGGTTGATTCTTTTACAAAGACACTTCCTGCGAAGTCATTTGAGGGTCACGTGCATAACATTGGATTAAGAGAGATACCACATTTGCTTTAGAGCAAGTGGGAGATTGTTGGGGGTTATGCCCTCAAAACATGTGTATTGACTTTTTGATATGAAATTTAAAGAGGATTACATTTTTCTTATAATTGTTCTTTTATATTATTATTGAATAGTTTTATATAAATATCTAAAAATTTCATATTCATTAATGAGACTATGATCTTGTATTAGTATGATGATTAAGATCATAGATAATTAATAAAATTGCCAGCAACATATTAAAGTATAAAATTTTTAATGAATGGTTGCTAGTACGGTTTACCAAGCATTATGAATGCATGTGATCTAGATTCAGATCATTGATGTGGATAGACATCTTAGTGAAACTACTTTATATAATAAGTCTACACATGACAAAACTGATGTGAATTAATATCTTTATTGATGTGTCATTTATCATAAAGATTTAATACACATCAATTCGATGATCATATATGTAGATCAATCTGAATCCTAAGTAGTCATGAACTCTTATACATGTCTTCTGGATCTTTTGATTCCCTCATTAAGGTCTGTTTGTTAATCAGGCTAGTGACTTTTATTTTGGAGATTCAGTGATGTGGATGGTTAGGGACATGATCTTACATTTTAAATCTAAGCTTTCTTAACAGATTGTATATTGATTCCATTAAGTGTTAGTTTCTAACTAAATGTTTATTGAGCTCAAAATTATAATAATTTGAACTATGTGAAATGATTATATCAATGGACTATACGAGAATATTCTGTAGATACATTCTTTAATGTCTAAAAAAGCAATTTCATATTTATAGTGGAGTAATAATGTAATTAATAAATTAGATTATTTAATTATAGAGTTTAATTAATAATCTGGTTTATTGGAGTTTAGGATTATAGGTCCATGATCCTCATGTCATCTTTAGACTACGATGTCTAATGTGTGAATATTTCAGGACATGAGAAAATGACTAACTTACAAAATGAATTTTTATTTTGGAGTAAGTACATAATTATGAGATAATTATGTGTGATTAATTAATTGAATTATTTATATATTTAAATATAATTTCAGAAATTATATATGTACTTTTCAAATTTTTATTGATTATCGATAAGTGAGACAGAATATTTAATTTAAGAAATTAGATAATTAAATTATTATTAGATAATAATTTAAAACAACTAAATATGTTATTTATGAAATAATAGATAAGTTAATTGATAGGGATAATCAGATATGTTAATTTTGAATTAACTGATATCTAGATAGTTATCTGATTAAAATAAATATTTATTTTACCGTAATTACCACGTGTCAATAACTGATAGGGTATCAGAAATTAACATGGACTATTGTGGTTAGTAGTGAGTGTGCAACACTCTAGTGCAACATGGCACTACAATCGTGCCGTGAGGCACTGTGCTGGCTCATATGCACACAAGATCAGCTGGTTTGATATTTTCACCAAATCCTTTCCATCTCGTTAGTATATTTCTCTGAGATCCAAACTGTTTCTTCCTCTGGGAAGCATCAGTTTGAAGGGGGCTATTGACTAGCTTATATCTGTAAAGGATTTTTCCCGTCTTCCTCAAGATTTAGGGAAAAATATATTAATAAGGATAAAATTTGTGTAAGTATGAAATAGAAAGAGATGTCGATAATCCAAAAATTCTTCAACGTCCAAAGTGTACTGTTTTATTGAAAATATTAGTTTTATATAGACTTCCTCAATTACATGAGTTTAAGTAAAAATAATCAAACAAATAAAAAAATCAGATGAGGTACTCATCAGGCCTAGGATAACACTCATTCATGGGGATCCCCTTTCTTCTTTATTTTACATTTGTCACACTCAGCCGCTCATCAATTACCACCACATGATAGTTTTCTGTGGTTCCAAGCCAATTAGTCAGAACCACTTGGTGGTCTACCAACCTGTTTTGTCTGAGAAGTGCAGCCTACTCAATCAATCACAACCACTTGATTGTCAGTCTGAACCCCTTTTCTCGTCTGATATTCTGCCTCGTCCATGAGGTAATGATCCCCGTTCTCGAGATGTCAGTTCCTGTTCTCGATGCGATGATCCTTCATGCTCGAGATGTCGGTTCTCGTTCTTGACGCGATGTTCTTCATTCTCGAGATGTCGGTTCCCTTTCTTGAAGGATGATTACCCATTCTGTAAATATCTTGCGACTTCAGTCAGTCATTCGTTTCATCTTTTTCGGCGTTTCTCATGAGTCCCGCGTAAGTTCCTTTTATCCACATGGCAGTGAATATTTTTTACCTGTTCATTTCCCCCATTGCTCTTCGACGATGTTCGTCGATATGCAATGAATTCTCTTAACACGCTCCCCATTTTTAGATAACGGTTTTTCTTGATCTACTTTCATCAATTCATGATCCTTTTTTACTCTGCAAAACATTGAGTGTTGTGCAAGAAAAGTCATAAAATATTTTTAAATAATGAGATAATGTACCATCATTTTTAATAAAATTATAAATTAGCCATTCACTTGTCGATTAATGGTACTTAAGGATCAAGATGTATTTAGAGGGGTAAAATGATAATTTTGACAAGCTCTAATTTACGAACTAATAATTGGAGCACAGAACTACATGAAATAATTATATTAGTGGACTACATGAGAATACTCTATAAATACATTCCATAATCACTATGAGTTCAATTCCATATTTATAGTCGAGTAATAATGAAATTAATAAATAAGATTATTTAATTAAAAAGTTTAATTAATAATCTGATTTATTGAAACTTAGTATATGTCCATGGTCCCCAAGTCACATCTGCACTACGCAGTCTAGGGTATGAAAATTCCAGAATATGAGAAAATGACTGACTTGCAAAAGAAATTTTTAATTTTAGGAAAAGTTAATAATTATGAGATAATTATATGTGATTAATNTTGAATCAACTAAATCTGTTATTTTTGAAATAACAGATAAGTTAGTTTATAGGGATAATCAGATATGTTAAATTTAAATTAATTGACATCTAAATATTTATCTGATTAACATAAATATTTAATTTGCAGTAATTTTCACCTATCAATCACTGATTGATATCAAATATTGACATGGACTATTATAATGTCACGTGGCACTACAGTAATGGGGGTGCTACACTGCAGTGTCACGTGGCACTACAGTCGTGAACAGTTACAGTGGGTCTCATCGTAACTGGCAATTTATAATTAAATATTATTTCAGTTTATCCCTAAAAAATATGATACGTCATTATCTAGAAAATATAAGATATTATTCTAAAGACATCAATTGATGAATTAGTTCATCAGTTCATAAAAAATCGAATTGAAAATACATTTGGTGTCAGAGTAATTTTTCTCTGTGAATAATAGTTAATCAAAACTTTAAAAGAATAATCATTGCGTAATTTCAAAGAATCGTCTCACTAAACTCCTTCTGAATAAATTTCTGGATCTCATGGATTGAGTACATCTAGAGACAGAAAAAGTCTCTTGTAATATTCTACGTGCTCACACACGTCCTAGTACGTTGACGATTGACTTGGAAGATCTTTGATGTGGTTGGTGTAGCGTTGAAGTTTTTGGAGCGAATTGATCGTCACACGCGCGGTCCACCTTCCAGAAGCTATAACTTTTGACTCGGATTGACTCACGGTGCCCTTAATATATTAAACCGGACCTCATTCAAAGATCTATTTGTATAGCTGGGTTTACCTATTATGGTCCAGTTTTAGGCCCAAAATGGTCGTTTCAGGAACTTTCGGAGGCCTAGAGGCTGTTTTCGCAAGTTTTGGTAACTTTCGTAATTTTCCCTTTCTTTAATTTTTAGGGTTTTCAAGAACAGTTTAAATTCATATTGTTTGGTTAGTTTGCAGTAGTTCTTGGATGATATTGTTGAAGACGTTTTCTCTATAATTTTAATTTTTAGTATTTCATCATTTATCAAAATTGTTGCCTAACTCCTGATAATCTCAGAATTCAACAGATTTTAGAAAATCAAATTTCTGGCAATCGTGCGTGATTCAATAGTATTTGATATTATTAGCTTTTCTTGAGGCTTCCGCTACATCAATATTGGTGTGGATCTCGGAGTTTACTGATCGTTGAAACGGTTTTGTGGGACGAAGGATCTCGGAATACTCTATAAATACATTCCATAATCAGTATGAGTTCAATTCCATTTTTATAGTCGAGTAATAATGAAATTAATAAATAAGATTATTTTAATTAAAAAGTTTAATTAATAATCTGGTTTATTGGAACTTAGGATTATATGTTCATGGTGCCACAGTCACCTCTGTACTACGCAGTATAGGGTATGAAAATTTCAGAACATGAAAAATGACTGACTTGCAAAAGAAATTTTTAATTTTAGGGCAAGTACATAATTATGAGATAATTATGTGTGATTAATTAATTAAGAATTAATTAATTGAATTATATATATGTGTATATATATATATAATTATCGATTATTTTTTAATTAAGGATAAGTGAGACAGAATATCTAATTTGTGAAATTAGATAATAATTTGAATCAACTAAATCTGTTATTTTTGAAATAACAGATAAGTTAGTTTATAGGGATAATCAGATATGTTAGATTTGAATTAACTGACATCTAAATATTTATTTGATTAAAATAAATATTTAATTCGTAGTAATTTTCACGTGTCAATCACTGATTGATATCAGATATTGACATGGACTATTATAGTGTCACGTGACACTACAGTAGTGGGGGTGCTACACTGCAGTTTCACGTGGCACTACAGTCGTGAACAGTTGCAATGGGTCTCACCGTAACTGATAATTTATAATTAAATATTATTTTAGTTTATCCCTAAAAAATATGATTCGTCATTATCTAGAAAATATAAGATATTATTCTAAAGGCATCATTTGATGAATTAGTTCATCACTTCATAAAAAATCGAATTGAAAATACATTTGGTGTTAGAGTAATTTTTCTCTGTGAATAATAGTTAATCAAAACTTTAAAAGAATAATCATTGCATAATTTTAAAGAATCGTCTCACTAAAGTCCTTCTGAATAAATCTCTGGAACTCATGGATTGAGTACATCTAGAAACAGAAAAAGTGTCCGGTTTTAGGCCCAAAAAATGGTCGTTTTAGAAACTTTCGGAGGCCCAGAGGCTGTTTTGGCAAGTTTTGGTAACTTTCATAATTTTCCCTTTTTTTAATTTTTAGGGTTTTCAAGAACAGTTTAAATTCATATTGTTTGGTTAGTTTGCAATAGTTTTTGGATGATATTATTAGAGACTTTTTCTCTATAATTTCAATTTTTGGTATTTCGTGATTTATCAAAATTGTTGCCTAAGTCCTGATAATCTCAGAATTCAACAGATTTTTGAAAATCAAATTACTGGCAATCGTGCGCGATTCAATAATATTTGATGTTGTTAGTTTTTCTTGAGGCTTCCGCTACATCAATCTTGGTGTGGATCTCGGATTTACTGATCATTGGAACGGTTTTGTGGGACAGATGATCGATCAGTTTTGCAATGACGCTTGATATAGACTACAAGAGGTATATGATTCCTAAGTTTATATATTATAGATTTAATGTATAAATATATAATGGATTCTGACTGGTTGAAAAAATATTTTCAATAAAAAAATTTGTATTTGATTATCGTGACGTGCACAAATTTTTTTATTAAATGATTCAATTTTTTATTAAAAATTTAACTTTTAAACAATCTTGTGCCACAACAACCAACATTGATATCATGTAAAGAAAAGAAACGTTACAGAAGAAGAAGTTGAGAAGAAGAAGAAGTTAGAGCTCGAAGAAGCTTGCTGTAGAATTAAGCAGAGTGCTTCATTACCACATAATTTAATAATGACAACAAATATATACTACAAGGATTAGCTCAATAACCAAGCTAACTAAACAAACTCCCTAAGCTAACTAAACCAACTCCCTAACACCTAGTGGTTAGACATGAACCACGATATTACAATAATAGTACTAATCTACGCTTCAACTAATAGCTGAGCCTTGTTGATATGATAGACTTAGTTTTTGATGAGATGGCAGTTGATGTGGCTGTTTCATTTGCTTATCACAAATTGATAATATAAATTAATATTAAATTTATATGTGAGCAAAACGTTTTTATAGGCCATATTGTTTCGTGATATCTTCTATTATAATCATGTTGTAATTGAATTAACATATTTGTTTGTAATAACTCTTAAACAAGGATTCAATTTTACTTTGTATGCAATCTTAATTTACAGTCTATTGAAGTAATTGAATTACAACAGAAAATCAAAGCAATCATCATTTACAATACAATAGCAATCAATTAGCAAAAATTATTTTGGTACCTTTATGAAATCAGATGATAAATATGTATTTTTATTATGAGAATAACGTTACATGATTTGAAATTATATAATAAATTTTATTAATTTAATAAAATTAATTTTATTAAACTTTAGTTTAACATTATTAATGTAATATTTATCAATAATAGTTATAAGTGATGTTAAAATTGTACATCAAAATATTTTTGGGATAATATAACTGAAAAGTCGTTAAAGTAACTTTTTCTAAACACACAAATTTACAATAAACTTTGAGATATACTAAACATAGCATTTTAAAATTATCACTCATCACGTTATAGATTATCATGCACAATCAAACATGACAATCACTAATTAAATTACCACCAATTTAATTACGATGGTTATTTTAGACATAGATTTCCATGCTTCAAAATTGTTAGAGAGAGAGGGCTGAGTCGGTGGTGCAGACCACACTGTAAGGAGCTAGGTAAGGCAAGAAACATGTTTGGCCAGATGTAAAGCTGCCAGCCGCACTCTCTCGCAGTCTTGTTTTTCCAGGGTCAGTTGAAGCTTGGAAAGAAACGGGAAATAAGCTTCACAATAAAGGGAAAATGTAATTCAGAACTTGTTCATTCAAATCTTAATGATCATGACATTACAAGATACATATATATAAGCTTCATCATTAGCTAATCATACGGGTGAGAGAGAGAGGGGAGAGAGAGAGGAATATATGTTGGCTACAATAATACTAAGTTGGCACTCTAGTATTAGCTCATGAAATATTGTTATATTCCTTCTGTTTGCTCTAAAACGAAGGTTGAACAGACAAGGTGATGAGACTGACTGAGTTGTAAGCTAACATGGTGAGGAGATGAGTGACTAGGCAGCTTCTTGATTGAGAAGAAGACCAAGGCAGAGATGAAGAAGAGCACAAAAACTAGCCCTCTATTGTACTGCCTTAACATCCCCCCTCAAGCTAAAGGGGAGACAACCACTTTTAGCTTGGATTTAGGGTGATTGAACTACTGCTCAGTGATAGCCTTAGTAAACAAGTCAGCAACTTGATCACAAGAAGGAATGTACTTGATTTCCAGTTGCCTAGCAAGAACTTTATCCCTCACAAAGTAAACATCAATCTCAATGTGTTTTTTTCTTGCATGGGAAACAAGATTTGATATAATGGAAGCAGCCCCCTCATTATCATACCAAATTATTGGATCAGACGAAAAGGAATAATGCATTTCATGCATGAGAGATTGAATCCAAGAGATTTTTGCAGCAGTATGAGCCAAGGCGCTTTACTTACTTTCAATGCTACTTTTTGGATGACCAAGACAATAAGGAGGAACCAAGGAAGATAGCATATCCACAAGTGGGCTTCCTGTCATCTAAGCATCTTTCCCAATTAGCTTCTAAGAAGGCTTCAATGTTGACAGATAAGGCTGGCTGAAGAAGCAATCCTTCTGTGATTGTGCTCTTAAAATACATGAGGACCTCTTGCAAGCTTGCCAGTGAAGAGAAGTTGGGCAGTGTAAGTATTAACTCAACCTATTGACTATAAAGGCAATGTCTGGTCTTGTAATGGTTGCATATTGAAGAGCCCTAATCAAGCTCATGTACAAAGTTGTATCAGGAAGTGGTTTGCCGCCATCCTTGGTCAATTTAACAGAGACAGTAGCTAGAGTGACACATGATTTAGCAGATTCCATTTGAAACTTAAGCAACAACTCAGTGAGGTACCTTTGCTGAGATAGATACAGACTAGAAGAAGAGGTTGTCACCTTAATGCCTAAGAAGTGATGCAACAGACCTAGATCCTTCAAAGCAAATTCTGTGTGAAAAGAACTGGTTAAAGCAACAATGTATTCACTCCCTCTGATTAATATGTCATCAACATACACAAATAAGTAAGCAATCCTAACATAGTTATGTAAAATGAATAGAGAACTATCATATTTTACAACTTTAAACCCTTTTTGTTGAAGAGTAAGCTTGAGCTTGTCATACCAAGCTCGGAGAGCCTGCTTGAGGACATAAATATCCTTATCGAGCTTGCATACATGAGTGAGTCTGGAATAGTCTATGAAACCATCAGGTTGCTGCATAAAAACTGACTCAGAGAGATGTCCATGCAAAAATGCATTATTGACATCTAGTTGCCTAATCTGTCATCTATTGGTGAAAGCAATAGTTAAAATAAGTCTTATAGTGACTGGCTTCACAACTAGGCTGAAAGTCCTAGAAAAATCCAGTCTTGGTGTCTGATGGAAGCCTTTGATAACCAATCTAGTCTTATGCCTCTAAACAGTGCCATCAGGGTTGACTTGACCCTGTAGACCCATCTATTTCCAATAATATTCAAGGTTGGCCGTGGTGGTACCAAGGTCCATTTTTTATTCAGTTGAAGTGTATTGAACTCATCCTACATAGCCCTTTCTAGTGAGGAAGGGATAAAGCTTACTTGACCGACTTACATTCTGAGTGTTCTGAAATAAGTATTGTAGTTGCATAAACCTTAGGCTTTCTTATACCTGAATTAGCTCTTGTGCATGGGATTAGCATTGGCAGTAGTAGAGTGAATAATAGTGGGTGAACAGGGTTGATGGACTGAGATTGGTTGACGGACTGCGACTGGCTGAGGTACAATGTCTGAGGTATGATTAGGAAATAAAACAAGTAAAATGGGATCAATAGAGACTAATGTACCTGAAGTAGAGATCTAAGGAGGTAAACTTGTATGAGTATATGAACTAGTAACTGAAGTACCTGCAGGAAGAGTTAGAGGAAAAGAAGGAATGGACCAAGATGGTAGACTAGAAACAGAAGTAATAGGATCATTAACAACATACTTATGTATAAAACCATGTTGGAAATGAAACAATCGCTCGTCAAATACAACATTAATAGTAGTAAACAATTTTCCAAAGGCATGAAGACAGATACAGCCTTTGTGAGTAGAGGAATACCCAAGAAAAACATAGAGTGAGGACTTAAAGTCTAATTTTTGAGTGTTATAGGGTCTTAAATGAGGGAAGCAGGCACAACCAAACACTTTTAAGAAAGAATAGTCAGGTTTAAGGTTGAACAATGTTTGATAAGGTGAGAAATGATGAAGAGTGGCAGTGGCAGCCTATTAATGAGGTAAGTGGTTGTACTGAAGGCATACCACCAATATTGGAGAGGCGTGGAAGCCTGAGCTAGTAGAGCCAGCCCTAACTTAACAATGTGCCTATGTTTTCTCTCAGCTTTATCATGTTGGTGGTGAGTGTGAGGGCAAGGGTGCCTAAAGGCAATGCCTTGATTTTTGAGATATTGTGCAAAAGGCCTATACTCACCCTCAGTCTGTTTGGATAGATTTGATATGCACACCTAGCTGCTTTTTGACAGAAGCTTTGAAGTGAAGAAAAGTCTTAAATGCTTCATACTTGAGCTTAAGTGGGTAAATCCAGGTAGATCTCGAAAAGTCATCCAGAAAGTATATATAATACCTAAAAACGTTGGATGTCATAGGAGAAGGGCCCCATAGATATAAGTGGATTAATTCTAAGGGTTATGTTATAACAGCTTTAGATGGATAATGTGTTAACCTGTGAATTTTTCCAAGTTGGCATGCATGAAAAACTAAGTCAGGAGTATAATGAGAAGGTAAATTAAGTTGGTTTAGAACTTGATGAGTGACCTTTGCAGAAGGATGTGCCAGTTTGAGATGTCAAAGTCTATAATTTTTAGAGTTAACAGTAGAAACATAAGCAGAAAAATATGGATTAAGAACAGAACTTTTATTATTAGAAGGCAACGAGTGTGATACACTATCAGCAGCCAAAGTTGGTTTATATAAACTAAAAGAGGTACACACATCATTGCTTTTGGAATTTAAAAGACTAAAACTAGAAACATTAGATTTTGGTTGCACAGAATCATTAAACAGATAAAGTGAGTAGGTCATAGTAGTTGAATGCTTCAGTTCTGGTGTAAGCAACTCATACAAGCCATCCTTAAGTCTCCCTTAGAGGAGGATAGTCCCTGAGGCTAGATCATTTACATAACAGAAATTGGAGTGAAATTCGACACAAACTAGATTATCAGAGGTAAGTTTTGAGACACTTATCAGGTTTTTAGCAATTATAGGTACTCTAAGCATGTTATTCAAATTTAGAGAGTACAAGGATGAATGGAGAGACCTATTATTAACAAGAATGGCCTGAAGTTGCTTACCATTGCCTGCTGTGAGCTTGTCACTACCTTGATAATGACTAGCAAAACCAAGATTATGCACGTCAGCTATCACATGATGAGTTGCTACACTGTTTGCATACCAAGTACTGTCTGAGCCATATTCAGAGCCTGCTGCATAAGCTATTGGGATAGGGTGGTGTGGGTTGATGATCTGGAGTCTGGCCAAAGGTGAGGTGAGCTTGACGAGTTGCTTGGTAAGACTTGTCAAATTTGTACATGCAAGATGCAGTTGTGTGAACAGCTTTGCTGCGTACTTGGCAAGTTATTCTAGCACCTTGCCTACCACCTCGACCATCTCTTTTGCCACCCCTGACATTTGATTGTCATCTTCCTGCATTTCTGTTGTTTTGATTGTTAAAGCCATAACTCCACTATTGTTATTGATTGTTGCCAAACTTCTTGTTAAAGCCACTATTACTTACTGTATTATGGACTAAATTTGCACAAGCTTTTAGAGTTGCTTCTTTATCTGAGATTTACTTTGCCATTCTGGATTCATGAATGAGTAGAAGAGTCCGCACTTCCTCAATCGTGAGGTCGTCAGTTCTTGAAGTTATATTGATCTTCAATAGTTCTCATGGCATCAATGTAGTCTAGCACAATTCTATCATCCTTCTTTGTGATGTAGAAAAAGTTTTTTAGGCTCAACAATTTAGATCTAGATCTACTTGCATAAGTCTTTTTCAGTGCCAGCCACAATCCTCTTGATGTCTCATACTGTAATACTGAGCTAAGAACTCAGTCACTCATAGTTGACCTTAGTCAGCTAAGAAGAAGTTGTTCATTGCAGACCCATTGTATATAGTCAGGATTAAGAGACCCATCTTCAATGTTTTCCGTTGCTTTTATCTATGTATTCAGTATATACTCACTTAGACCATGTCTAATAATGACTGGTACAACCTAGGTTTTTCCACATGATATGATTATCTCTGTCAAATTCAATGGATAGAGTGGATCGAGGAGTATTTGAGAAAGGGTTTAACTCACAAGCAATTTTTGCTTGTGAGTTAACGGGAGTGTTTCTATCTTGAGAGTTAGATTCAGAAAAAGTCATTGATGGCCGGAAAATAAGCTTCTATAAAGGAAAAATGTAATTGAGAATTTTTTCATTCAAACCTTATCATGACAGTACATGATATATATATATATATAAAAGCCTATCATTAGCTAATCATATGGATAAGAGAGAGAATTATAAGTCGGTTTCAAATACTGAGTTGGCACTCTAGTATTAGCTCATGAAAGATTTTCTATATTCCTTCTATTTGCTCTAACAACCAAGGCGGCAAGGTGATGAGAGTGACTGAGCTATAAGCTGACATGGAGAGGAGATGAGTGACTAGGTAGCTTCTCGACTGAGGAGAAGACCAAGGCAGAGATGAGAAGAAGAGCACAGAAGCTAAACTTCTAGGTTACTGCCTTAACAGTGTCGCATGTCATTATTGTGTAGACTTAATAATCAATCTTCTATATTGCCCCTATGGGGGGACATCCGATAAAAAAAATAATCAATCTATATTGTGAGAACAAAAATTGTATAGGAATTTTATGAAGAACTGAATATCATAATGCGCATTAAGAGTGAAAGAGACCCCTAAAACTTTAGTGGCTTATATAGCATAGTGGTATACATATAACTCCAAATGTCATTTTTGAGAGAGGAAGATGTTGGAATTGCAGAGACAAAAAAGGGAATAAAACAAGAAGGGGATGGGCCACACAAGTCTTTAAGAAGGGACTCTTCCATATTGTGAAGACCTTTAACGCAAAGAAAGAGAGACATTACTATCATGTTCTATTACATTGGAAATTGATATATGCTGTTGTTTCTTTTAGTGGTTCAAAATTCACCTCTTCTGTCCATGACTATGAGCACGCCAAGTTACTCCCATTAGAAAGATATATTGTCCTATTGCATCTTATTTTAAGAATTTTCTTATAATGATGAGAGATTTTAATGGTTTAGTAGATCTGACATGTTCATTTAGAGATGATATTCAAAAAATCTGACCTGCTAATTTAGATTTGTAATGTTTGGATTTATTGACTACAGGCATGTAATTAATTTTCACTTTTAAATTTTTGTTCATCTAGACCGTTTATTTTGACATTTATGAAATATAATCATCTCATGTTTAACGGAACATGAGACCATCTTGATACGTGGTAGAGTTTTTTTCTGGGTAATTAACAATTTATGCTCAGTGGCAAACAAGTTCTAAATAATTTTTTACTTTTATTTAGAATATCTTGTTAATTAAACTTTTCGTTTAAAACTTTTTGTTTAGTTCCTGCACTATTACCCAATCTTTTGTTTTGTATTATTGTCTTTGTTTGCCCTTGAATGGTTGAATTGTCCAACTGGTTCACACTTGACTCACGACAATATATTGTCATTTGTGTAAAGTCAATATATCTTATATTTTCCCAGTTGAGAACCTGTTTAATATATTTTTTCTTTAGGTGAATGTTAGATTTAGACATATCTCCCGTGTTATAGGTAAAATTAAAAATAAAAATAAAATAACGTATCCAACAACGTATTTATTGAACCTCTTATTTTTTCAACATCTAACGTATTTTTGAATCTTTATCTATTGAATCATCAACACATTTGTTGAATATATAATACACTTATTAAAATCTGAATACATTTATTGAACATCTCTAATACATTTTGTTGAACACCACACTATCATTATCAAAGAACACCCCAAAGAATTTTCCATGAACCAGAATAAAAACTTATACATCTGATCCGAGTTTTACTTGTTGTGATGGACTTACTAACTAAGCCAAGTTTCAGTTAATTAATAACTCTACAAATCAAAGGCGTGGAGGCGTGAAGGATTTGAATTATCTGCAGTTGGGTCTTAACTATACAAACACTAAAATTTGATAAATCTGGATCGTCCAATCTTATATGAAACGTTCAGATCAAATGAACTTTTGTTTGAAAGAAAAGTAAAATATAAAATATATTTTTTATCTTTTAACCTTTAATTTCAACCGTTCAGATTTTTTTAACGCCTAGATCCAACTTTCCCTCTAAATTAGTTTCCAACTGCAGAGGTCTCCATCCGAGCAAGAGATACCCATTAGTAGAGTAGTAGTTTCAACTTTCAAGACTCAAAAGGCTACACATATTAAAAAACAAACAAACAACAGGCCTCAAACATCAATAGAGCCTAAACCATGCATGCAAAACCCTCTATCCCTAGTCATAAACCCTAGAGGTAGATAGGGGCACGGCAAACCCAAAAAAACCTCCTAGACCCTAGATCTACTAGTGTATACTCCTCTGAACTCTACAATCTGATATATTTTACGTAGATAATGTAGAAGCGTAGGGGGAGGTAGTGATGGAGAAATGTCTCTGCATGAGTATCTTGTCTTGTTTATATTCTTGTCTCTTTCTGTGTTTTTTTTCTTGCATGATTTGTGATTGTCTACCATTTTTTTACTCGTTAGATTTTTTGGATACTCCCATCTGCCCCCGAATCTATCTCTATATTTTCTTTCTGCACCTCTCCCTCAGACGTCCGTATATATTCCTCCAGCTCTGCTCAGCTGATCGCAGTCGTAAAAAGGGCGTGTACGCGTAAGTTATCAATACACAGTTGGTGGACACGTTAAAATACCTTTTGATAAGCGTGTACATGGACGCTCCAGTAACAAGCGTGGGGTAAGACGGAGAGAGGTACACAATAAAGATCCAAAAGGGCACACAATTTAAGGCACCTTTCATTCATCAGGTTAGACGGACAAGAGTGCTGCTTTGATTCTCTCTCTCTGTGTTACAGAGTCAAAAGTCGGAGCCCCACTTCTTTTCTTTGACATTTACACTGGCAGTACACAGTAATACTTTGTACATGGTAGTAGATGAGCATGGCACTTCAACAGAGACACCACTGGGGTTGCTGGTCAATTGTCATGTTCTATGCTAGGGTAAATATATGAATCTATCATTAAATCAACACTCCATCTTTAAAGTGTTGCAGTAGATTAAAAAAACTAAAATAAAAGTATAATCCTATTGTTTAATATGAAAAAAAAATAAGATGTCACCATAGGGATTACACTTTTTCAATTGTAAAATGCACTTTCACACTTTCACATTTCAAAACGAGTAGAAAGAAAAGTAGTTTGACATATATAATTAAACTAATCCTTCAACTTTAATTCCTACTTCCATTTCTTTACTACAATATTTGAAAACAGCCAAAATCAAACTTTAACCATCACTTTTGATACTACCGAACCCACAAATGCTATATTTCTTCTACCACCTACCTTTATATAACCACTAATTTTCTACCTCTGTTTCTCTCTAAAATCTACCTTGTACTACTCATTCCACAATGCAAAAACAGGAGGATGATGAACCAAAGCCACAGAGCCAAGCCGAGTTTGATCGCTCCCATTATTGCCATCTTCATATTTCTCACCACCTTGCTGTTGCATACTGGAATATGCATGAGAATAGTGATCACCTCCACCAACTGTCGATCCAAGCTCACTATTTTGACCAAAATTGCATTTGGGGCTTTGTGGGTTTGATGAATTTCTACTACTTAAATTCCCATGCTGTTGTTGACTACTACGATCACCACCGTTGGTGCTCCACACCATGTCGGTCAGCTCATCGGTCAGTTCCCCGCGGCTTGTAATGGCTAAGAGGGGATGTGAGGATGTGGATGATGATGCACATGAATTGTCGTCCTCAAGGGTGGATGGATTGGTACCATCTTTTGGGGAACGTTTGGCTAGGTCACTAGCAATTAGGGTTGAGCTTGAGCAAATTCTCTTCACATCATATCTACTTATATCAAAGTTTGTTACTGCACTCGTCCCCCTGAACTTAATCGCCGCTATGTCGTACGCCTCGGCAGCTTCCTCTTGTGTGCCTACAATTGAGATACATATCAAATACAATATAAAATAAAAAGCAGTCCCTTTGTCACGGACGAGGGATAACTAAATCCAATGAAAAATTGGAAATGGGTGCAAACAAATAAATCTCATCTTCGTACTAATTCAAAAATAGCTTAAATTAGTTAAGTGTAGCATATCTCTTTTATACATTTTGTTTTGTTATAAAAAGGCTTAAAAAGTCATTGTTTTATGTTATATATGTTACTTATTGATGGAACAATCACTATCATGTGGTTATCTTTAACAACCCAAACTTTAACTTTGTCCTATGTATATGTTAACCCTAATTAACAAAGACAATTTATGAAAATTCTCATAATAATTAATTAACCCAAAAGGAAGGTGGCGTTTGACTACACAAAAGTTTGATGGATGTCAGAATCCAAATGGGTAATGCTAAAACATTGTGATTCACTCTAATGGAAAAACAGCTATAGTATCTAATAGTACATGCATAGGGCAATAGCTATCTGCTTTACTCATTATGTAATAAATGTAACCCATAGACAAAAGTAAAGAGGTAAAACTTACTAAATGTCCCGAGGTACAAGTCCTTGTTGCCCGCAACCCTTCCAATTCTAGCTTGCCATCTTCCATGTTGATGGTGTCTGTCCAAGTTGAAGAAAACAAACATGTATGCAAGATTGAGAGGAGAAATTGGGCAGATATTTTAATGGATAGTCTTCAAAATAATGTACAAAAATATTTATTATGTTAAATTGCATGCATTATCATGTATGGCTCATTTAAGATTATTGTTTCCTATTATTGCCTATGATAATTGTAAAAGCAGAAAAAAGCTGCAGATTGCATTAAACAACCGTGAAATTCTATTATTAAAGTCTCTTTCTGCCATACCTTGTCACTCCTCTGTACACTGAAGCTCCCCTCGAAAACCCACTACTTTTCCTGTATGGATATTATCGAAAACTCAAAAGTTTGTAATTGATTAAAAGATCATATAGGAAAATGGCTTAGGAAAATGGCTTATGTGTATATATATAAACTTAAAGTCTCTTATTAATTAATTCCTTGGATAAAAATTATATAATGTACCTTCTTAAGTTGGCAACAAATTCTTGACGGGTCATGTTTTTCATCTCTTCTAACTCTTTCTCGTAAGTGCTTAGCTGGGAACAACAGAAAATTGTTAGCTGATCAGATTAATGACAACTCTATGGCACTTATATTTCATTCAGTGATTACACTTTTGGATCACCGTTTTTTGAGATCTATGTAAGTGATCTAAAAGGGGGATTACCCAGGTACTGATGCCAGACCCGGACCCAGGCATGGCCCTTGGATAAATGACATGCATGTATATCAAAAGTATATCACAAAATTTTTAAGATGGGAAAATAAAATAAATTAAATTTACTATACTCGAATTCTCAGTTTCTCAATAATACATATATTCTGGGTGAGATAATATTATATATTGTGTTTTGAATTTTGAATTTTTATATACAATCACATGGAGGATTATTGACGAAATAAAAACAAAAATTTGTGTTTGAAATTTGGAAATTTTAGGCTTCATAGCAAAGAGAAAAATTTGGACAAAGCTTACAGGAAAGTTGATGTGAGTAGTTGGACCCCAATACTTTAGTGCAGCTAAATCATAAGCCCTAGCTGCCTTTTCTTCCTTATCATAACCACCTGATGATCATTCATTCACAAAATAATTAACGATTTCACCTTAAATTTTATCTTCTTTTTCCACTAGTATGAACACGGTCTTGTGACAATCAGTATAAAAAGTATTACAATCATTATAAGAAATATTGAATAAGCTAGCTGGGGAGGGAGGTAGTTAGGTCCACAATTGTATTTAAAACAGAATCATACAAATGACGTATAGAAGTTTCACCTACCAAGATAAACTGCAACGTTTAAAGCGCGGCCGTATGAAAAAGAGGACCACCATTTCACCAAAAACAAACCATTAGTACATTATATTATCAAAAAACGGTCAAAATCATTAGATTCATAGATTAAAAAAATAAGATCAAACCGATAAGTTATCAAATTAAATTAAGTTTAGACCGACAAAATATGAAAAACTTACATAACGAACTTAAACCCAATTCGTGAGATTTATTTCCTCACCTTGCCTTCCTTTTCTTGTTTGCCCTTCTTTTCTACAGCTATTATCCCACAAATGAGCTTCATATCTTCCTGTCCATCTATGCCTGCACCATATTATAAGTTGGAACACTAGTCACAGTCTAACAATGTGGTTAATAAAATTTGTAACTTTTAAAACAAATTAACAAAATTAAAAAGAACCAAGATTTTTATACAAGAAAACAAAAGAAAAAAAATAAACATAGTACCTGGTAACACCGCGATACTGTGAGGTTCTCTGTCCAAAAGTATCAATAGATTTCCTCGGAACAGGTTCTCTTGCCAAAGGCTTAACCACCGGCCTTTTCCGGCTTTCACCAACACCACCAACTTGCACTTGCAGCGACACCGTTGCACTACTCATGTCATTGTGAGAGCTGCTAATTGGGCTCATACCAAGAGACAGTGATTGAAAATTACACTCATTACCCTCATCCAAACCTTTCCCATTACCAAACGGTGTTTGGCTCAACCAAGACTTGTACACTGCATCATTAGCAGCAATTAGAGCATGTGGGTCTTGATGGTAATGATAATTATTAGCCAAAATCAACGGATGAGATGCTGCGTTTGTGAGATCATTATCTCCTGTGGTTTCATCAATATTCTGATCACCGCCATGTGATGGGTTGAAATTAGGAATAACATTAACATTGATGAAGTTATTCTGAGTTGGGTTTAAACTGTGATCTTGATGTTGGTCTGTTTGGTTACAATAGATTTTGGTCTGATGATCATCAGATGAGGGTACTGTGTTTGAGTAGCAACTTCCTAAGAAATCTTCAAGCTTTGGGCTAATTTCTTCTTCATTTGTTGCATTCATCCCATTCTCTTCATCATATCTCCAATCTATAAATCCAACGGAAAAAAAATAATCTTGTACAAAAAAAATTAATTTTTTAAATATGAAAAGGTAACGTAAGAAGATCAATTAAATAAAAAAACATGCAATTAAATGAATTAATACCTTGAGAAGTGGAATTGGAGGAGGGTAAAAAAGGATGAGAAGAAACACAAAGAGAGCCATCGGAGCGTAAAGGCATGACCGACAAATTATGAGGAGGGAAATCAGTTGGAGGTCCTCCATGTTGATGCTCTTGTTGTTGTTCTTCTTGAGGATGGATCCTCAAGTGTGGAGTAAGAGAAAAACCCAACCAATTACTCATTATAATAAGGTATTATTGCTATTATCCACAAAACCCACCACTTTCTTTCTCTTCTTTCTCTCTCTAACTAAAATTTGTGATTCTCTGTGTCTAGAAACTTGTGGGGATTTTTTGGGAGCTCAAACTTCAAAGCTGGTAATGGTGGAGTGGAGGGGGTAACTCCACATGCTCACTCTGTCTCTCTAATTTACTCGACGCAAAATGATGGCTCAAAGATTAAAAGGTTAGAAAGAAAATAAAATGGGATTGTGGAAAAATACAATGGTTCTTCCTCGTCTTTATATTCTCAGCTCTGTATTTGTTTTCTTATGTAATGAGAAAGTATTGGGCTTTGTGCCCTACTTTCCTCAGAATTTTTGCAGAGCTGCTGGCCATGCCATATATAAATTATCAGAAAATATGTTAAATAATGAAGTAGTTCAAAAAAATTCTGGTAGCTCCCTCAAATGAAAACAAAACTAATATTATGCTACATCCAGGACTTAATATTATGGTCATATAATTCGACGTTGGCGATTCACTTGGATTTTAAATGAAGATGATGAATATTTTTTAGAAGGCCATGATGTTCTAGGGGGTACTTCCCTAGAGTGTAAGCTGGTATTGCATGGAACACATAATTTTCGTTCGAGAATTGAAAAAGGAAAATTTAAGAGAGTTGTTCTCTAAGGAGGCTAAAGAGAAATATGTGTCAATCTAATCTAATTAGTAGTTGAACGATTGAGGTGATTGTTTTCAACCATATTCCAAAGTTGGTAAAAGAATTCATTAACTTAAGATATTA
The DNA here is from genome assembly GCA_003255025.1 of Datisca glomerata. Lineage (NCBI taxonomy): Eukaryota > Viridiplantae > Streptophyta > Magnoliopsida > Cucurbitales > Datiscaceae > Datisca > Datisca glomerata. The sequence goes on from QANY01008042.1 coordinate 344,357, forward strand.
AAGTGTGCTCAAAAGCAAATATTTATGGCTTGGGGTTGGAGGAGCATATTGTGGGGATATGCTTGATGAAGGAGTCTTGTGGAAAATTGGCGACGGAAAATCAATACATATTGGGTAAGACTCTTGGATCCTGAGGAAAAAGGGAATTTGAAGGTAAAATCTGACCAAAATGGCGATGGGGTGTTTGTATTAGATTTATTGTTCCCTAATGTCAGGAGGTGGAAAGCAAGGATAATTTTTACCAATTTTTTTCAGAGAGGAAGCTGCAATGATCATTAACATACCTTTATCCCCAACTCCTTCTCCAGATAGTTTCTGGTGGGCTTACCATACTAGGGGTTCTTCACTGTAAGCTTAGGTTATTAATTAGCTATTGCTTTGGCTGGCATTGGTAGCCTTGACTCAGGGGTTCTTTACACCACGCAAAGCAAAGGATTAATCACAGTGTTTGGGTTTTGGTTTGAAAACTTGATGTGGCCCCAAAAATTAAATTTTTCATCTGGAAGTGCCTCAAGGGTTGCCTTCCAACAAAGGATGCTCTCTTGAAAAGAAAATGCAGAATCGACAACCCGAACTGTCTGCTGTGTGATGGGGAGATATAATCAATTTTCCATCCTTTTATTCATTGTCTTTTCGCTAAAGCTTTTTGGTTCGCTTCCGACCTTCATCTCAAATCAGACTTTATTAGAGGTAGCTCTTTCTATCTGATTTGGATCTTTCTTATGAGAAAACCAAGCCAACTTTGTGATAAAATTCAATACTCGCGAGCGTTGGCTTATGGGTTACGGGAGATTTGGAGAGCCTGCAATGATCGAGTCTTTAAGAATACCCCCTCTCTGGAGCGCGCTATCAAAAGATAGAATTCTTCTTTAAATGGATTTATTTCAACAAAGCAGGTGAGAGAGGGCTGCCCTCATATCCTTAAGCCCATCACTTGCAAGTTAAGAGTGGGGATAGGGCCGATTACAAGTTAAGAGTGGGGATTGCAGAAATTTTTCAAGTGGGTTCCCCCTCGAGCTAGATGTGTTAAAATCAATGCATTCTCTTGTTTTATTGTTAGCGTTCAGAGAACATTTGGGAGCTGGATTTGTAGAGGTGATGATGGTGAAGTTTTACGAGCAGGCTGGATATATTTGAATTTTCAATCGTCCATGTTGGAGGCTTCTTGCTCTGCTATGGTTGAAGGTATCAAAGTGCATAAATTTTTGTTCCTGTTGGACTTGGAGATTGAAATCTCTTGCTATGATGTCTGGTCTATTTGTAAAAACTCTGTCATAGATGATTGTATAACTGTCAATGAGGTTTTTAGAGAACTTTATGATTGTCTTTCAGTTTCTTTCTTGTTGCTTGATTTGTCTGTCAATTTGTGTGCTAAAGTCATTGCCGAAAAGGCATTTCGCCCTTTGTGATAGTTGCGAGTTTGGTTCTAGCCCCCCTTCCTGGCTGGAGGAGGCACTTAAGAATGGACTCTGTTGTTCGAAGTTGGTTTTTGCTTCTTTGAATGAATTTCCAATTTTGTTATAAAAAACCAGATCTTGCCAAGTAGAAGGTAATAACAAGTTGAGTATTAGACTCAACTTAATTTATGAGACTTATATGTTGATTAATCTAATCATAGATCAACTCTCAGTACTGAATCATGATCCATAAACTAAGGAGCACGAGTGGCCTGATAAATATCAGGACCCTAGAAGAACTCTTTTCCTTGGGAAAAAATTATAGATTTTAGATTAAAATGCTTATGAAGTAATTTATTATATGATAACTTTTTTAATTTTTTGAAGGCAAATTTGCTAAGGAAGTTTTGTATCAATTGTTGATCTATCATTTTCAGTTGAAAATTTCGTTAGTTTGTTCAATTTTCTCATGCAAACCTATCGTAAAATGAATTAAAATTATTGCTGAAAAATAATTATATCAAAATGTTTCAATAAGATTATATAAAACCTTTCATGTTTGTATATATTTTCATTTGAGTAATACTTTTGTTACTAAATGTTTTTATATTTTTTAAATAAATAAAAAATTATTAATTTTAGAAAATCATGTTTTATTAATATTTTTTTACTCTTAAATAAAACTCATAATGTCTTCATATTATTTATAATGTTATCTTTTAAGTAAAAATTAAACGTGATCATTCTTATAAGTAAAAGTTTGAAAAAAAAATGTCCCCTTTACGTAATGGTTGAAAAAAAGAGAGAATAGAGATCAAAACATAGATTATAAGAGGTCCGATATTATAGTACATTTAGAGAGAAAACAAGACCCACATTGAGAAAGACCTCTTAAAACACAAGAAAATGGACTTCTAAGTAAATTAAAGTTTTGGGTCCTTTTCAGTGAGGCCCTAAACCCAAAGTTAAGTTGCTTTATGCCTCGTCCGACCTGCAGAATATAGATATTAGAGTTTGGTGACCACAATGTGACTGCCACTTCTAATGGTCGCCACATAGCAATCGGGCCCAATTTTTTTTTTTAATGATAAGTGGGTTTAATTGCTTACATGGTGGAAATCAAAAGCGGCAGCCACAATATTGTGGTCGCCCCACCCCACTTAAATATGTTTAACCTAACTTTTTGCTGACAAGCAAATTTTTTGAAAGCCCCATAATTGGGGAGGTTTAGTTAAACTTAGGTGTGCTAATGTGGATTATTATTTATAAAAGATTAAAATGTAAAATATATCCTATAGTTTGATAAAAGTCTAATTTTTTTTTCATATTTTTATACCCCTATTGTTTTAGAAATTATAAAATACACCTATCTGTTAGGATTTTCTGTTAAACATGACATTAAAATGCGCGTGAATAACGCATGGCTAACTTCCGTTAACAGAAGTTAGTGTTGTTAGAGTGTTAGATAGTTAGTTTAACTTTCATGTTTTCTTTTCTTTTAACTTTTATTTAACATATAAGTTTTTCACAATTACTTTTGAGAGAAACAAAAAGGAGAAAAGGGGAGAAAGGGGCGTAGAACTTAGGGGTTGACATTGGAGGATCAAAAAGTTAAATTTTCTCACAATTTGATGATGATTCTCTTTGAGTAAGTCAAGTTCATTGTTTTTTATGTTTATTTTATCTTGATTTTGTGTTTTGGGGATTCTTTTCCACAATGTGATATGTTTGTATTGTAGTCCACGATCTGACATGATAAGTTTGAGTTGTTTGCTATTATTTAAAGTGTCGTGTCTTTAACTTATTGATGATTCTCTCTAATTTGGCGGTTGAGAGATTAAAAAAACAAGAGTTGTCCAATGGTAAAGAGATAAATATAAGTGAAAAATGAAGGTCTAATAAATGAGGAATGAATAGACTTATTTATATAGAAAAACTAGTATCTAAAAATGGAGAGAAATAGAGCAAAAGGAGGGAAATAATAAAAGTCTTCTATCTTTCGAGAGGGAAGAAGAAGGGTAAAATATTAGTTAATTTTATGTATGTTTTAACGAAAAATCATTACAAAATAATGTATTTTGCAATTTCTCAAACTATAGGGGTATAGGAGTACGAAAAGAAGATTAGGAGTATAATTTACATTTTGGTCAAAATGTAAGAGTATATTTTATATTTTAGTCTGTACAAACTTAAAGAAAGACACATGATTAAGCAACTTAAGCTCTACATTTTACTCAAATGTCGTGATATCAACCTCTAACTTTTAAAAAAATCAATATGGCATCACAATCCATTTAGGATTTTCTTTGTGTCACCAAACAACAACTAGGAAGCCTAATGAGATTCTGGTATAGTAATATGAGTACGGTATGTCATAAATTGTAGTGTATAACGAGTTTTAAAGTTTTACATGGAATAATGACTCTTACATTTTCAATATGTAAGAATGACCCTTTATAGTATTAGTTAATGCTATAGGTGTTTTCTCAACCACCAATGACGCAACGACACGTGTTACACTACATTGGGGGGCCCTCGATGAAGAAAAGTCTTGGGAGAAAGAATCGACCTCACTCGGTCAACACCGAGGATGCTTAGGTTGCATAGACCTAGAGGTGGCAACCGGGCTGGACTAGCCCGGTACCAGCCGAGCAATGCTCGGCCCGGGCGGTTCACGGGCCGATCTGGGGCCTTTTCAAGCGGTTCATGGGCCGATTCCAAGCCAGGCCGCTGGAATTTTAGAGCGGCCCAAAACGAACCGTTGAACCGGCCGGTGTACTTGTGGGTCAGGCCTGTAACGGTCCGGGCCAGCCGGTTCACGGGCCGGTCTCTATTAAATAACTAGACCGGCCCGTTTTCCCTCCCTTTAATGTGATTTAATTTTAAAAAATGTAGATTGAGAGAGTTGAACTTTGGTGGAGAATATATGAAATGTAGGGATTACCACTAAGCTATATGAAATTCATATTATAATTTTTTATTATTTTTTTTACTTTAGAATCTCAATAGGAAAACTTGACATACTAAGTAAAATAATTATTTTATTCATTGAATTAAATAGTTGCATCACTATAAATTCAATACATCTCAATAAAGTATTCATTTAAACAAAAAATTATAATAATCATGGAAAAGTTAAGTATCATAAATTTATTATTTATTATTTTATTAAAATTGAGATTTGCATCACTATTAATTAGGCACATCTCAACTAGGTTGGCACCTACCTATTTATCAATCACTTGCAATAATCTCAAAAATTAACCCCCCCCCCCCNATAACCCCCCCCCCCCATGCTAGCTTTGTTAAAACCTTTACTAGAAAAAATCCAATTGGAGAAAACCTAGAAAAGGAAAAAAAGTACTACCCATAAGAACTAACTCATAAAAGACTTTAAAAATTTTAATCATCTATAATTCATTTTCATTAACATCTAAATCTTAAATGACGTCGTCTTGCCATTAGTGTTTTCTTTTGATGGCATCACTCCAATCATTAACACAGATGAGACCACTTCAATAATAGCAGGAGCTAATCTACTTATTTCTTCTTCAATTACAAGTCCGCCTGCACTAAAAGCAGGCTCTGATGCTACTGTAGAGACTGAAGGGGTTAGTAGACCACACGCCATAATAGAAAAAATTGGATAACTTGTTGAATTTGATTTCCACCATTGTAAAATATTTAACTCATTATTTTCTTTAATTTCATATTCCGTTTACAAAAAAATTATAAAGTTCTGATCTATGAGGAGTAGAAATAATGTTCTTCATTTTAAATTTTATTATTTGTTGAAAAATATTCGTAAAATTACCTACTTATGTAGATACACTACTACCATCATTAATATTACAATCATCATTTTTATATTTTGATTCATATATTGAATAAAATGAATTTAATTCTGATGTTAGTTCTTTAATATCTACAACAGGGGAAAGCCCTAAATTCTCAGAAATTAAATCAATAAAAGTTTCAACTCCAACTAATTTTATTCTAGGATCCATAATAGTAGCAAAACAAAAAATCCTAGGAATATTCTGCCAATATTTTTTAATTTTTTCTTCCATGATCTCAATAGTAGGTCGAAAAGAATCATGTGTCTTATAATGTTTAAAAATGATAGTAATTTCTAAAAATTGTCCAAGAACAAGATGTGAAGTTGCATAGTAAATTCCAGAGCAAATATTAGTTGAAACATAAAAAAGTTTCAAAAACTCAAGAAAATTTCACAACTAATACTATTTACAACATGTTTACCTTTTTTTTCATTTACTTAATTGAAAATTACACTTCAATAAGGTTTTGTTGTCATTGACATTAAATATGTAGAGTTCCACCTAGTTTCTACATCCAACTGTAGCTTTCTTGGTTTTAAATCAAAATCTTTGCATGATTTTAAATATTCTTGTTGTCTAGTATTTGAATTCATAATATATAAAATAACATAACGTATTTCTTCCAAATCTGGTGATATTTTTTCCATTCCAACTTTAATAACTAAGTTAAGTATATGATGAACACACCGCGTATGTAATAAAGAATTTTGATTAGGATTAATAGTAATATTATATTTGAATAAATTAGTAGCACTATCGTTTGCACTAGCATTATGAGAGAGTATTACTGAAAATTCTATTAAAAATACTATATTCATGCTATATACTCATAATATATTGAAAAATCACATTATTTGTGTGAGGGTAATCACATCGTTGAAAATCTAGTATTTTTTTATTTAACTCCCATTTATGATCAATAAAATGTGAGGTAAAAATAATGTATCCCAGCGCACCACATGCATTCCATAAATCAGAAGTAATACAAATCGACATAGAAGGAGAAGAAGAAAAAAATTGAATTAATTCATCTTTCAACTTATGGTAAAGTTTAATTACATCACTTCTAGCAGTGTTTCTAGGAATATGTTTAAATTGAGGTTGTATACCTTCTTTCATACAGTCTTCTAAATCAAGATCGTCAGCAAAACTCAAAGGTTATTCAGAAACATCTGCATATCTAGCTATACATTCTCTAGCTTTAGCCTGTATATATTTAACACACCAGATTCATTTATTTGAGTTTATTTAGGATCATCTTTTGCGTGATTTTTTGCATGGTTAATCGAATAATGTCTGAAAATTGTTCCAGTTCCTTGACCAACTTTCCAAGCATAATCAAATGGACAATGCTTACATTTTACCCTAACTTTTTCACTACCCTCAATAGATATAATATCAAAATGCTTCCATATTTTAGAGGTTTTAGCTCTTTTATTTTGAGGTTTAGAGGTTGCAGTTGATGGAGTGGATAAATGTTCAGATTTCTCAGGCTGAAAATCATGTTCCTCACTTAAATCAATATTTTCATGATAAAAATATCTAGGATCCATTATGTAAAAAATAAATAAAATAAAAAATGGCCAACACAATTATCGTTGTAATAGAGATAGACTATAGAAGAGAGTTGAGAACTCCTGCATGAAAAAGAAAAGAGATTATATATCATTGTAATTAAAGAATTTAACAAACAAACTTAACTAAATAAATATGTAAATTATCCTTTCGTAAAAGGCATAGAGTAAGAGTTGAGAGAGAGAGGCAGAGAGCAGCGAGTTGAGAGAGCAGAGAGTAAGAGTTGAGAGAGTGAGAGAGGAAGAGAGCAGATAGTTGAGAAAGAGGCAGAGAGTCGAAGTCACTTAAATAAAAAAAATGGTTGTTTCTCTGCTTGCTTTAAAGCAAGCAGAGATGATTACCTGCTTGCATTAAAGCAAGCAGCTGTCGACTTCTCGCATTAATGAAGCAACCATTTCTTCACTCACTTCTTTTGCTTTTATTTTCATCAAGTGTAACTATTGCGAGCAAACTTGGCATCTAAAGATTGGAGGAGGAACATGACATTTGGAGAGACATTATAACTTTATCATGGAAATGGAAGGGAAATTTGAATATTGAGATTGTATTTTTTTACTTTTGTGTCTTGTTAATTGGTATTACTGTATGCCTTTGAATGCTCAGTGTATTTTTCATTGATTGAATAAAATATATATTTAACAACAAATATTATATATTTATTTAATTAAATATATTTATCTCAAAAATATATTTAATAAAGTATTTGACAAAATGTATTAAAAGATAATAAAAATATAACACAAACAATATTTACACAAAAATAATCTTGGTCTAGTAGTAAGGTATCTCATTAATAAGGAAGATGTCAATGGTTCAATCTTCAATATATAGAAAATCAATGATTTTTTAGATAAAAAGAACTTGTCCATGGGCCAGGCCGAACTTTAACGGGCTGGTTCAGCCGATTTCGCGAGTCGGGCTTTAACGGGCTGGTTCAACCAGTTTTGCGGGCCGAACGGGTCCACTTGCCACTTCTACGTAGAGCTGAGCACACGAAAGGGGAGGAATAAAAGTCCACAAAGAGAGCTCAGATAATCCCTAACATAAGGCCATCATTACTCACCAAAAGTAGGGCCCTACAGGCCCAATCGTCATGAAAGTATGTCAGGATAGCCTATGTCTGGTTATTTCGACATTTAGTGTTGAATGCTTTATGTCAAGGTCACCTCCCTTCTGTCCAATCAAAGAAAGGCTTTGTGTCTCGCAAAGTTTCTCCAACACGCCTCCAAGAGGTTTATTCGACACGCTTCCTCCCACCCGGGACTTAGGTATAAAAACTTCCACCAATCAACATAAGAGATATGCCTTCTCTCCCTTATGGAAACTATGCCAAAATTTCTCCAGGATACTGTCTTAGACATAAGAGGCTCTTCGGTGAGGAAACCATTCCCTGGTTCTCCTCGCCTTAGAGTTCTTTATTTGTGTTATGTAGGTTCTTACCTGAGAGGAACCCTACCAGGAGATGAGATTGTATGACACCACATTCTTAAAGTTTTCGGCATCAATAGTTGCCGCCGTTAGTGGAGACCACTACAAAGTCATTCTTGTTCAGAGTATTCGAAACCCTTTTCTTCCCTCAATGAGAAAACATGTCGAGTATTCTATGTTGATGAAGGACAGGACAAAAAGAAGGACCCACCATTCCCCCTGCCAAAAGAAGGACTTTCTGTCACCATGATAATCACCCGACAAAGCTGAATCGCCAAGCATTCACGGAACACTAAAGAAAAATCACGCAATAACGGAAGGACGACCACCTGACTCGAAGAGAGTGCCACCTCTCTGTGAAATCGGGACCAACATGAAGCCAAGCTGAGGATGGCTGGACTCTCCATTTGTAAGGTTCTGGTTAGGGGTCATGACCAGAAAAAGGAGGAGAACATAGTCCACGGAGAGTAAACGAAGGAGAAGACCCTCAAATGACCCACTAGGGAAAATATTTAAGCGACGACAGAAGGTGGAGGAAAGTATCAATAGGCCACCCTCAGTCTAAATCCCTGGTGTTGTTCTTAGTCATCAACGATTTTGTAAAGCTCCAGTGCAGGCGAAAGGCAGTACGGATGAATGGTTTCGAGATCATGCCCCCACTACGGGTCATATATAAACCTGGGCTACGTGGCTTCCAGTTCCCAAATCCCACTTCAGGTGAAATAGAAGGATGAAAGCCTTGGCAAGACTAGCTCACGGGCTCGCGAGCCAAGCCGAGACATGAATCCTCGGTGGGAGGATCAGGTTTTACTCCCACCAAGCCCTCATGCAAGACGAATTAACCCACATGAAAGGAGCATGTGACCGGTGCACCACCTAGGGAAGACTGGAAGGACTAAGATGGTTGGTCGTACTCCCGCCAGAACAGCTGGAGAGGAAGGATCATGACAAACCCATATCTGCCCACGAAAAGAATGTGGAACTCGGGAGGTCCTTCCATCGATGCAAAGACGCAGCTCGGGAAATGAGGAGCCCACTCATCTTCAGGGGCATACCATAATCACGAAGCTAATTCAAATTTTAGAATGCTCCCATCTCGAAAGAGACATCGAGATTCGAACATATGAATTTAATAAATGCCCATAAATTACAAAGGATTTATTTTAGGAACGGTTCTCCACGTTAGTTCTCAATGTCAGTTTCCCCCTTTTAGAGTAAAGGAAACGATCGACTATCCTACAAAGTACAATGGATGATTAACAAATGATGAGTGATGATGTTCTATAACCCAACAGTAGGGATTAAATAAAAAACGATGACTGGTGAGGTGCTCTAACCCAACAGTCAGGATTAAACAAAAAGTGATAACTAGAGATGTGCTCAATCTCGGTAGTCGGGATCAAGGTAAAAAGGATGTCTGCCGAGCACCCTAGATCGTTAGACGGGATTCAAAGGTCTAGCTAGAGCATGAATGCATGGCTAGACATAAAGGAAAAAATGAAGGAAAGATGTCTGTCGAGCGCTCATGCTCACATACGGGATCAAGGGTCTAGCTAGAGCAGGCATGCTTTGCTAGAAATGAAGGAAAGATGTATGCCGAGCATTCTTGCTCGCAGACGGGATTCAAGGGTCTCGCCAGAACAGGCACACCTGACAAGACAGCAAGGAAATATGTCTGCCGGACCGAGGAAAGTAATGACGCCAAGCACTCATGCCCATCTGACAGGGTTAATTAAAAGCCTCACCCTAAGCAATCTTTGTTGGAAATAGAGGTGCGCGCAGCGGAGGTAGATTAGTTTAAAAAAAATTATCGATCGAAAAACAATTGCGATGCCACAGGTTCCAAAATATAATTTTTAATGAAAATTATTTTTTCTCATCGGACTCGGACTCTTTATATATCTATACATTAAATCACATATATACAAAGAAATTAATTATACCTCTTGTAGGCTATCAAGCGTTCTCGCTAATAACGAACTTGAGATTTCACGAACAACGAACTGTGAGATCCACACTAAGATCTTCTGAACCAATCATCGAGCAAACCAGGACGTGTGTGAGCACGTAGAACAATTCAATAACACTTTCTATCTCTATATGTACTCAAGACATGAGATCTAAAGATTTATAGAAGGACTTTTTGAGACAGAGCTCTGAGAGAAAATTGGAGAATTCGCAGTGTTTTTTATTAACAATCAATGACACATATTGCTTCTTTTATAAGGCCGATATAATAGTATATATATTCTTATTCTAGGTCAAGGCTAATTAAGTTTAGAGATTTATTTAAATAATAAATTATTTACAAATGCCCCACTGCAGTTTGCGTCATACTGTAGTGGGACCCACGATAAGACAATTACTAATCCACAATAAGATAACCTAACAATTATTGTGCCGCCTTAAGATCGGTCATATTAATTTTAAACTGTAGACATTCTCATCCTTATTAATTAAAACTTAAAATATTTCATATTTTCTCTTTGAAAAATGATGTACCATTTATTTGGTCAAGTCGTAATTATCCACATAAAGCTTAATTGTGATTTTGTGAGTATAACTCATTATTTTGGATTTCGTGCCTTAATTTAGAAAATGTCACCTTAGGGTCGATCAAGTATAAAGTACATCACTTAGTCATATCTTCTAAAAAAGCCAACCTTGATATTGATACAGTTTGAAACCTTTCTTAGGAGGACGAAAACAAAACCGTCTCGAGGCTCTCACCATATCTCATGTTGTTGTACTAATAAGGGATATCATAAGCCACATTGATATGTCAACCTTTTATCACTCATTATTTTATAATTAATGTGTTCCTAATTAACTAATCAATTAGTTCTAAATTTATTTACTAGTTAAAATAACCCTATGAATGTAAAATTATTAATCCAATCTTATTGGTCTAAGTTCATTTAACATTCTAAAGAGCCTAAGATAAATTTAGGTGAACTTAGAATAATTAATTAATTACATTCATCAAAATTTAATAAAACACTTTTAATAAAGTTGGTTATCCTAAAGAGTAAAGACCTAACTAAACGTACACCTTTAAAGTGGAGTGATTACCAAGTTTAACAAATTAAAACTTAACAATTCAAATGTAATAGATTTCGCAAAGCAATTCATATAAACACATTAGGAAAATCCTAATAAATCACATTTCTACTAATGAGATGCATGATTAAATAAAATTGTGTGGGGTTTCATGTATGATATGTGATCGACTAATGCATGTTCATGTTATTAATCAAATCAATAAACATTTATTTAAACAAATAAATAAATGATAAACCGAGTGACTATTGGGTATATCTAAATTTATAACCTTTGAAAAATATAAATATTTAATGTATACATATATAAATACCGCTTTGATACCAATTATTGGAAATCGAGGTGCGCGCAGCAGAGGCGGTTTAGTTTTAAATATTGTTTGATCGGAAAACAATCGAGCGCCAAAGGTTCCAAAAAACAATTTTTAATGGAAAATGATTTTTTTCATCGGATCCATTATATATCTATACATTAAATAATAGACATACAAAGAAAGGAATTATACCTCTTGTAGTCTATCAAGCGTCTTCGCTAACAATGAACTTGAGACTCCACGAACAACGGACTTTGAGATCCACACCAAGATCTTCCGAACCAATCCTCGAAGATACTAGGACGTGTGTGGGCACGTACAATTATTCAAGAATACTTTTCTGTCTCTAGATGTACTCAACACATGAGATCTAGAGATTTAGAGAATGATTTTTTGAGATAGAGCTCTAAGAGAGAATTGGAGAATTCGCAGAGCTTTTGATTAACAATTAATCACATAAATTACTCTTTTTATAAGGCCGATAGAGTAATATATATATACACACTAGGTCAATGGTCATTAGGTTTAAGGATTTATTAAATTAAAATAATTAAGTTTGAAAAATTGTCACGTGGCACATAGGATTGCCACACACGCATATCGTTGATTTCGAATAAGTGATAGGCGTCCAGTACTGTAGTGTCACATGACACTACAGTAAATGGGTGAGATTATGTAGTGTCACACGCCATTACAGTACTTCACGGCATATATATACACTAGGTCAATGCTCATTAGGTTTAGGGATTTATTAAAATAATAAATTATTTATAAATGTGCCACTACAATGGGACTCACTGCATTTTGCGCCATACTGTAGTGGGACTCATTGCAGTCTGTGCCACACTGTAGTGTGCCGTGAAGTACTGTAATGTCGTGTGAGACTACATAATCTCACCCATTTACTGTAGTGTCGTGTGACACTACAGTACCGCACGCCTATCACTTATTCGAAGTCAACGATATGCGTGTGTGGCAATCCTATGTGCCACGTGACAATTTTTCAAACTTAATTATTTTAATTTAATTAGATAAACATCTTTATATTAGTCAATTCAAAGTTAACTTATCTGACCACACATATCAACTAACTTTTCTATTAGTTTAAAATTAACAGATTAGTTAATTCAAATTCAAATTATTATCTCATAATAATTTAATATTATTTAATTTTATAAATCAAATATATTGTATCACTTATCGATTAATAAAAATTAATCGATATAATTATTAAATTACAATCTCTGAAAATTATAATGAATAATTTAATTAATTAATTTCACATAATTGTTTCGTAATTATATACTTCCCCCAGAAATTAAATTCCTTTTAAAAGCTAGTCCTTTTCTTATGTCCTGAAACATCCACACCCAAGATTGTGTAGTACAGAGGTGGCTCGGAGATCATGAACTCATAATTCTAATCTCTAATAAATAAGATTATTAACTAAACTCTTTAAGTAAACTATTTTATTTATTAATTTCATTATTACTGCACTATAAATATGGAATTGTACTCTTAGTATTTACATAATATATTTAAAGAGTAATCTCGTGTGGTCCATTGATCTAATCATTTCATGTAGTTCTGTACTCCAATAATTGGTTCGTAAATCAGAGCAGGTCAAAATTATCATTTTACCCTTCTAATTACCTCTAGATCCGTAAGTACCATTAATTCACTAATGAATTGATAATTTATAATTGTGTTATAAATTTGAGCTCAATAACTATTTGCTTTCAGAATTAACACTTAAGAGAATCAGTATATGATCTGTTAGAAAAATTTGGATTCAAAATCTTTTAAGATCATGTTCTCTGCCATCCATATCACTGAATCTCCAAAATAAAAGTCACTAGTATGTTTTACAAATAAATCATAACGAGTGAATCAAATGTTAAGTTAATAAGATATTATCATCAGATTAATGTGTATTAAATCTTTATGATAAACGTTAAGTTAATAAGATATTAATTCACATCAATCATGTCCTATATAATCTAATTATATAAAGTATATTCATTAAGATGTCTATATACATTAGTGATCGGGATCTATATCACATGCATTCAAATGCTTAGTGAACCGTACTAGTAACAATTCATTAAAGATTCCATACTTTAAATATTGCGGACTATTTTATTCATTATCTATAATCTTAATCATCTCGTACTAATACAATATCATAGTATCATTAATGAATATGAAATTTTCAGATATTTATACAAATTATTCAATAATAATTCAAGAAGACAATTATAAGAAAAATGTAATTTTATTAATTTTAAATTAAAAATATCTTTATAAATGTTTTAACGACACTGTGCCCAACAATATGGACGTTAGGAATAAGGATATCTACCGAGCACTATAGCTCGAAAGATGAGGATAAGGATCTCTGATAAGCACTTCAGCTCAATAATCTTTCCAAAATAAGATCTCCTGGATAGATAAAGGAAAAGTACTTTGGCTAATAATCAAAGGAATTCAACTTGTATTCTGGGTCGCCAGACTAGGAAAAAGCCCAACTAGGAAAAGGAAAAACAAAGCAAAAGAGGTCAAATAATTAATTCAATTCGGTGCAGTCTCCCTTATCGAATGAAACCTAAGGCACAAGAGTGAGTGCCCAAGGCAGGTAAAGTCTAGCTCTGATGATGGAGTCTTCAGACCTGGGTATAAAAGGACACCCAAGTCCTCGACTAGGGGCAATTGTTATGGGTGTTTTTCCAACCATTAATGACGCAATGACATGTGTTACGTCTAATTAGAGGGCCCCCGATGAAGGAAAGTCTTGGGGGAAAAGAGGAGGAATAAAGGTCCACGAAGAAATCTTGGATAATCCCGAACACAAGGTCATCGTTACTCATCGAAAGCAGCGGCCTACAGGCCCAATCCTCGTGAAAGGATGTCAAGATAGCTTATGTTCATTTATTTTGACATTTAATGATAAATGCTTTATGTCAATGTCATCTTCCTTCTATTGAATCAAAGATAGGCTTTGTGTCTCACAAAGCTTATCTAACATGCCTCCAAGAGGCTTATTCAAGACAATACCTCCTACCCGAGGACTCAGGTATAAATACTTCCACTAATCGACGTAAGAGGTAGGTTTTTCTCTCCCCTGAGAAAACTATGCCAAAATCTCTCCAGAATACTAACTTAGACATCGGAGGCTCTTCGAAGAGGAAACCACCCCCGGCTCTTTTTACCTTAGAATTCTTTATATGTGTTATGTAGATTCCCGCCTTAGAAGACCCCTACATGGAAAGGAGATTGCATGCCACCTCACTGTTGAAGCCTTTGACATCAACAGTTGGCCCCGTCTGTGTGGACGACTGCAAAGTCATTCCTGTTCAGAGTATTCAGAACCATTTTCTTCTCTCAATGAGAGAACATGTCTAGTACTTTACGTCGATGAAGGTCGGGATGAAAGTAAGAACCCACATTTCACCTGCTAGAAGAAGGACCTCCTTTCACCATGACAATCACCCGACAAAAGAAGAAGGACAAGACACGTATAATCTCTAAGGTAACCATGAAGGGGAGGAAAGACGTGTCATTCACTATTCGGGTGATAATGGTCTCTTGCATGAAAATGATCCTTCCCTACAACTTAAAGGCTCACTGGTAGAATCGCTAAGTATTAACTAAACTCTTGGGAAAAATCATCCAGGGAACGACATAATGACCTATTGACTCGAAGAGAGTGTCACCACTTGGTGAAGCCGGGACCAACACGAAGCCAAGTTGAGGATGGCAGGACTTTCCCTTTGTAAGGTTCTGGTAGAGGTCATCACCAAAAGACGAAGGAGGAAAACATAGTTGGTGGAGAGTAAACGAAGGTGAAGACCCCCAAATGACCCTTCGGGGTAGTATATGATCAACTGTGGAAGGTGGAGGAAGGTATCAACAGGCCACCCTCCGTCTAAATCACTGGTGATGTTCTTGGCCATCAACAATTTTGCAAAGCTCTAGTGTAGGTGAAAGGCGATACTGATGACTGGGTCCGGGATCATCCATCCACCACGGGTGAGATACAAACTTGGGCTACACGACTTCTAATTCCCAAATCTCACTTCGAGTGAAATGGAAGGACGAAAGCCTTGACAAGATCGACGCACGGGCTCACGAGCCAAGCCAAGACATGAAGCCTCAGTGAGAGGATCAACTTTTACTCCTACCAAGCCCCCGAGCTAGATGGATCAACCCATAGGAAATAAGCCTGTGACCGGCGCATCACCCAGGAAAAACTTGAAGGGCCATGATGGTTGGCGGTACTCCCGCCAGAACAGTTGGAGAGGGAGGATCAGGACAAACTCATATCTTCCCACGAACAGGCTGTAGAGCTTGAGAGGTTCTTCCATTGATGCAAAAATGCATCTCGTGAAATGAGAAGTCCACTCATCTTCGGGGGCATACCATAATCACGAAGCTAAATCAGATTTCGGGATGCTCCCATCTCAAAAGAGACATCGAGACCGAAAGGTATGAATTTAATAATTGCACATAAATTGTAAAGGATTTATTTTAGGAACAGTTCTCCACATTGGTTCCCCCCATTTAGGGTAAAGGAAATGATCGACTCTTCTACAAAGTATGACGGAGGATTAAAAAATGATGACTGGTGATGTGCTATAACCTGACAGTCAGGATTAAACAAAAAATGATGACATGTGAGGTGCTCTAACTCAACAATCATGATTAAATAAAAAGTAATGACTGGCGAGGTGCTCTATCTTGACAGTCAGGATCAAGGCAAAAAGAATGTCTATCGAGCACCCAAGCTCGTCAGACAGTATTCAAGGGTCTAGCCAGAGCAGGAACATCTGGCTAGACATCAAGGCAAAAAATGATGTCTATCGAGTACCCCAGCTCATCAGATGGGATCCAAAGGTGTAATCAGAGCAGGTACACCTGGCTAGACATCAATGATAGGTGCCTGCCATGCGTTCATGCTCACAGATGGGATCACGGGTCTAGTCGGAGCAGGCACGTCTAGCTAGACATCATGAAAAGATTTCTTCCTAGCACTCATCCTCATAGACAGGATCAAGAGTCTAGCCAGATCAGGAACGCATGGCTAGACATCAAGGAAATAAGTCTGCCGAGCGGTCATGCTCGCAGGCGAGATGCAAGGGTCTAACCAGAGTAAGCACGAATGTTAGACATCAAGGAAAGATGTATGTCAGAACAATATTGCCTGCCTAGACTAAGGAAAGTAATGACTGCCAAGTACTCATGCCCGTCTGATAGGGTGAACGAAAAGCTTCACCCTAGGTAATCTCGACATTAGGGACAAAGATATCTATTGAGCATTATAGCTTGAAAGATGAGGATAAGGCCCTCTGATGAGCACTTTAACTCAAGGATTTTTCCAAAATAAGAATGTCTGGATAGATGATAAAGGATTAGTCCTCTGGGTAAAAATGAAAGAAATTCAACTTGCCTTCTGGGTCGCTAGACCAAGAAAAATACCAACTACGAAAAGGAAAAATGAAAAAAATGGCCAATAATTAATTCAATTCGGTGCAGTCTCCCTTGACGAATGAAGCCTAAGGCACAAGAGTGAGATGCCCAAGGCAGGTGAAGTCTAGCTGAGATGATGGAGTCTTCGGACCCGGGTATAAGAGGCCACCTAAGTCCTCGATTATGGGCAACTGTTATGGGTGCTTTCTCAACCATCAATGATGCAATGACATGTGTTACACCGTATTAGAGGTCTCCGATGAAGGAAATCCTTGGGGGAAAGGGGTGGAAGAAAAGTACACAAAGAGAGCTCGGATAATCCCGAATATAAGGTCATCATTACTAGCTGAAAGTAGCACCATACAGACCCAATCGTCGTGACATGATGTGAGGATTGCCTCCCCCGGTCATTTTGACGTTTAATGCTGAATGTTTTATGTCAAAGTCACCTTCCTTCTATCCAATCAAAGACATGTATCGTGTCTCACAAAGCTTCTCTTACACTCCTCGAAAAGGCTTCTTTGACACATTTTATCTATTGGAAATCGAGGCGCGTAGCGTAGGTGGTTTATTTAAGATTTTTATTTATTGGCCACAAGTTCCAAAAAAAAGTGAAACATTTTTTCTCAACTGATCCATTATATATCTATATATTAAATTAAATACATTCATAGAAAGTAATAATACCTCTCGAAATCTATTAAGCGTTTTCGCTATCTCCTAGTAAAACAATGAGCGTAAGATTCTATGAAGAACGAACTATGAGATCCACACCAAGGTCTTCCAATGTAATCCTCAAACACGATAGAACGTGTGTAGGCATGTAGAATAAATCAAAAAAACTTTTCTATCTTTAAATGTACTCAACATGAGATCTAGAGATTTGGAGAATGACTTTTGAGATAGAACTGTGAGAGAGAATTGGAGAGTTCATAGAGCTTTGATTAACAAATTAATTACACATATGATTACTTAATGAGGCCAACATTATCTATAAATATTCTAGGTCAAGATTTTTATGGTTTCCATAAAATAATAAATTATTTATAAATGTGCCATTGTAGTGTTAGTCTCCGCCACACTGTAGTGTCGTATGGCACAACACCTTGTCACGTGCCACTGTAGTGCCGTGAGACACTATATTGTGTCATTCCAATCTCTGGTTCAAAAATTAGTGACTGGCATGTAACAGTCCGACATGCCACGTGACAATTTTTTTAAATTTATTATTTATTTTAATCAAATAATTATCTAGATATCAGTTAATTCAAAAATAACTTATTTGATTACAAATATCAACTAACTTATTTGTTAGTTAAAAATAACATATTAGTTAATTTAAATTCAAATTATTATCTTATAATAATTTAATATTATTTACTTTCATAAATCAAATATATTGTCTCACTTATTGATTAACTCAACAACTAATCGATATAATTAATTAATTATAATTTTCTAAAATTATAATAATTAATTAATTTCATATAATTATCTCATAACTATATACTTGTCCCAGAAACTTAATTCCCTTTGCAAGCTAGTCTTTTTCTTATGTCCTGAAACATTCACACCATAGACTGTGTAGTACAGATGTGACTTGTGCACCACGAACTCATAATTCTAAGCTCCAATAAATCAGATTATTAATTAAACTCTTTAATTAAATAATTTTATTTGTTAATTCATTATTACTCCACCATAAATATGGAGTTGCACTCTTAGTAATTACAGAATATATTTACAGGATAATCTTGTGTATTCCATTGATATAATCAATTCATATAGTTGTGTCCTCCCATTATGGGTTCGTAAATTAGAGCTGGTCAAAATTATCATTTTACCCTTCTTATTAACTATTTTTTGGGTAAATCAAAAGTATTATAAACTAAAAGATACTTACTCAAATACAAAGGGCATATCACAGGGAGAGCAAGGAATTTACATGTAAAGAAGTAAGTCTATCTTAGAACCAAAACCAGGGTGAACCAAGCCTTGCGATCAGTTTAAACTATCTCTAGCAGATGATTAAGACATACATCAAAACCTGATTTCAAAATAAAGCATTAAGGCCTTTATAGAACAAGCCTAACTATAAGAAGCAGACAACATAAAAGGTTCCAAACCTAGCTCAAACTAAATAGGGACTAATCAAGGGTGCTTAAATAAGAATTGTCCAGCTCCAAGACATCAACCACCAAATACTACATTAAGATTCATAGTAGCTGCAATAATGAGTAACATGTGATATCCTTTTGAGTTGGAGAAAGCTTTGTCAAATAAACCAGAAACCATATTTGTATTCTATAGGTCATTCATATAACTAAAAGGCTTTATAAATCAACCTTACAAGCACAGTGAAAATAAAGAGGGGTGATAGGGGAGGGAGGTGGGATTGGAGGGGGGCACACACACACAAGGGTGGGGGATCAACATATAAAACTGGACCGTTTTACATGGCCTTTACAAATTAGATCCATAGAGTAGGTCCACACAACTAGTAGAAATATACTTTATAGATAAGTCAAATAAGATTACAAGTAGTTACAAGAATTTATTAGGACCAATACCCTAGAATTCAACTATTGTTTTATTACATGGTTCATCAGTGAACCCCTTTGAGTTGTAGAGCCTTGAGCAGACTAACTCTTCGACCATTTTGTTAACTAGATCCTTATCTCTAAGTTTCCCTTCAAAAATCCTTGAATTCATCTCCTTCCATAGGCAATATAGGAAAGAGGTGAATGGAAGCTTTATCACAATAACTCTAAGACAATTTTCTTTTTGCCATGGCCAGGAGCAAAGAGAGAAGTTGTGCCCTATGTCTACAAGACAGGCCACACTTGTCCATCAAGCCCCCCAATGTGCCTAGCAAATTCACAAGTCACAAATAAGTGAGAACTAGACTTGGGGTATCCCACACAGAACATACAATCTAGTCCACTCCCATGGACAACATTATTATATTGTGCAATCCTATCTCTAGTGGTGAATTTATTAATTAAAGCCAACCAAGAGATAAAACTGCACCTTGGGACATGGTGCTTGAACCAGATCAGGGGAGCCCATCTAAAATCATCCAGATGTGGGGAGAAATGAGAATAGGTTTTAGATATACAGAACTCTCCATTAGGACTCGCACCCCAAGACCACACATCAAGGGAGGGGGGTTAGGGGGAATGGGGTGATTCCTGAGTTCATTTAACTCAGTAGTGTTGCGTGAAGGCCATTGCCACTGTCCAGATTAGATTATTACCTCAACTTTGGATTCCAATGTCCATCTTGGTCCAGAGAGAATTCTTTGACCATATCTATCCAATAAGATCCCTAGGGGGTGCCATTTATCAGGGAAGAATTTCGCAGATGAATCATCCCCAATACTTACTGAACACAAAGGAAGGTACTTGGATCTTAGCTTCAGAATTTTCCTCCAGACCTAAAAGTGGTTATGAATATAGAGCTTTTCTTGATTAGGTAAATCTGGCACCAATCTTTCTAGAGTGAGTGTTTACTCCCTGTCACCAAGAACCATAAATGTTTTGTTACTGGGACCTCATTAGTGAGAACCAAATCTTTGATCCCTAGACCACCCTTACTCTTTTCACAGTAAATGTCAGACCATGCAACCTTGCCCCAGTGTGTTTGTCAGCAGTGCCACTCCAAAGGAAGTTCCTCATTAGATCTTGGACTTTCTTAATCACCTTCTTTGGTAAGATGAACATACCAGCCCAGAATTGAAATATTTCCATAAGAACAGATTTGATCAATTACCATCTGCCAGCATAAGAAAGATATTTTGACTTCCAAGATTTAATTCTACTAGTAATTCTCTCCACCAGGGAATCACAATCTGTTTTGCACAATTTAGTGGAAATTAGGGGTATTCCAAGGTACCTTACTGGAAGATGGCTCTCAGGAAACTCCAAGATAGCTTGAATAACTTGAATATCATTATGCCCTACACTTGAAAGGAAAAGTGGTTTTTCAGAGCATTTTCTTGTAAACCTGACAAGTGTTTGAAGATATCAAGACACTGACTAAGCATCTAAACATACTCCTTAGTCCCCTTATAGAACAAAAATAGATCATCAGCAAAGCGCAGGTTGAATAATTTCATCTTATCACACCTCTAGTGAAACTTGAAGTTAGAGTGAGAGGCTTCAAACTTTAGAAGCCTAGTGCGGGACTCCATAACTATTATAAACATGTAGTGAGAGATTGGGTGCCCTTGTCTAATGCTCTTAGCACCTCTGAAGTATACATTCAACTCTCCATTAATGTTAATAGAGCAGGATGGCGAAGAGATACATTCCATTATCCAAGCTACAAAGGTGTCAGGAAAATTTAGGCAGCAGGATGGCGAAGAGATACATTCCATTATCCAAGCTACAGTGTCAGGAAAATTTAGGCATTGCAGAGCCTTACCAATTAAAGTCCAATTGAAAATGTCATAGCCTTCTTTAAATCAACTTTTAATGCACATCTAGGCATACCTAGTGATCTATGGTAGCTTCTAATAGTTCTTGTGAGAGAAATATGTTACCTACAATCTTTCTCATAGGGATGAATGCACATTGATTGGGGCTAATAAGGTTTGGAATAGTGCCTTTCATTCTGTCTAAGGATCTTGGTGATGCATTTGTAAAGAACATTGCAACAAGAAATAGGTCTAAAGTCCCCCACAATTGAAGGGTTAGGGACTTTGGGTATTGGTGCGATAGCTGTAAAGATGATCTCTTTTAGAAGTTCACCAAAGCTAAAAAAACTCAAGAATAACAGTAGTGACATCTCATCCCACTATATGCCATGATCTTTTGAAAAACCCTACTGAAAACCCACCTGGGCCAGGTGCCTTATCACTCCCCATAAAAAATGGTTGTTTTAACTTCCTCAACTGTAACTGGAGCAATTAGGAGGTTTGCTTGTGATTCATGAAGCTTCTTTGGAGAGCACAATCTAGTATGTTCTAGTTTACTTCAGTAGGAGGGTTGGGAGATCCTAAAAGTCAGATGTAGAAGCTTATAATGTGCTCCTTAACTGAGTCAGGGTCAGAGATTATGGTTCCTTGTCCACCCAGTGGGTGATCTTTTCTCTAACTCTATTCTTCTTCATTTGGAAAAAGAAGTGAGTGTTTTGGTCACCCAAACTAAACCATTACACTCTGGATTTCTGTTTAAAGAAGCTATCTTCAACTTTACTTAGTTCTAAGTATTCAGTACATGCAAGATCCTCTTGCTTCTGAAGTTCATGGTTGGATGGGCTATCAGCAAGTAACTATTAGATTTTCTTAAGATTGGCCCTTGCTAACCTTGTTCTTGAGGAGATGTCATTACAATGTGTCTGGTTGAATGTCTTTAAGACCTTTTTGATAGCTCTAACCTTAAAGCAGACTTTAAACATGGAAGTTCCATTGACTTCAGTAGCCCATGCTTGTTCTAGTATGGTCTAGAAGCCAGGTCTATCAAACTAGAAATGGAAGAACTTAACGCTAGGCTTTAGTATGGGTTGGGTTTTTCCCATTTGAAGGACAATGGAACTGTGGTCAGATACGCCTGAGGGCAAAATGACAGGTAGTATCTAGGAATTGGTCCACCCAATTAGTGTTTCCTAAGGCTCTGTCAAGCTTGCACATAGTAAATGTTTCATCATGATGTTTGTTGCTCCAAGTGAACTGACAACCTCAGTAAGCTAGATCCTAAAGTTCAACCATGTTCAAACAGTCAGTGAAATGAGACATACCATTTGTCCAACCAGCCTTGCCACCATATTTCTCATCAGGGCTAGTGATGACATTGAAGTCCCCCAAAGCAAGCCAAGGGGAGCTAGTGCATATTGCATGGTGATCAACCAAAGAGCTCGAAAGTTGTTTCATTTCCTGCTTAGAGTTAGCAACATAGATAAAATATATAAAACATGTGACCTGACTATCAATATGGTAAATTTGATTAGTGAACAGTCAATTTATAATCGTATTATAAATTTAAGCTCAATAACCATTCAGTTCCATAATTAACACTTAAGAGAACCAATATACGATCCGTTAGGAAACTTTGGATTCCAAATCTTGTAAGATCATGTTCCCAACCATCTATGTCACTGAATCTCCAAGACAAAAGTTACTAGCATGTTTTATAAACAAACTTTAACGAGTGAATCAAAAGATCCGATAGACTACTCAAGATTTAGACTGATCTACATATGATCATCTAATTGATGCATATTCAACATTTATGATAAACGGTAAGTTAATAAAAATTCACATCGGTACTGTCCTATGTAATCAAATTATATAATGTACTTTCACTAAGATGTCCATCCACATAAGTGATTTGGATCTAGATCACATGCATTCAAAATGCTTAGCAAACCGTACTAGCAACCATTCATTAAATATTTCATACTTTAATATGTTGCAGGCTATTTTATTCATTATCAATAATCTTAATCATCTCGTACTATTATAATATCATAGTCTCATAATGAATGTGAAATTTTTAGATATTTATACAAATTATTCAACAATAATTCAGAAAAAATAATTATAAGAAAAATAATTTTTTATTAATTTTAAATTAAAATGTCTTTACACATGCTTTGAGGGCATTATACCCAATAATCTCATGCTTGCCCTAAAGCAAATGTGGCATCTCTCTCAACCTCATATTTCGCACATGACCTTTAAATGACTACGTAGGAAGTGTATTGGTAAAAGGATCAGCCAGGCTCTGATCTGACGCTATCTTCATAATAGTCACATCTCCTCGTTGTACAATCTCTCTTACAAGATTGTATTTCCTCTCAATGTACTTTCCCCTCTTGTGACTCATTGATTCTTTTGAATTAACTACTGCCCCACTGTTGTCACAGTACAGGATTAACGGATTATTCATGTCTAGAACTACTTCCAGGTCAATATAGGACTTTCTGAGTCAAACGGCTTTTTTCGTAGCTTCACAAGCCGTTATATATTCGGCTTCCATGGTGGAATCTCCAATACTAGATTGTGTAATACTTCTCCAAACTACAGCTCCTTCACCTAGGATGAATATTGATCTAGTCGCTGACTTTCAACTGTCCCTATCCGATTGAAAATCAGAATCAATATATACAGTGGGGTTCAGGTCTCCTCCTGAATAAACAAGCATATAATTTCTTGTTCTTCGAAGATACTTGAGAATGTGCTTTACTGCAATCCAGTGTTCAAAATTAGGATTTGATTGATAACGACTGACAATTCCTAATGCATAACCGTTAAAGCATGATGAACCTTTCTCATATCATCTTCCTCCTTAGGTGTCTTAGGACACTGGTCATTGGAAAGGACAATTCCATGTCTGGTTGGTAGTTGAAATTTTTTTTTAAATTTCATAGAGAATCTTTCCAGCACCTTATCAATATAATATGCCTGAGAAAGTACCAAGAGTTTGTTCTTCCTATCCCTTAGAATTTGGATGCTTAGAATATAGCTCGCCTCTCCCAAATCTTTCAATTAGAATTTCTAAGATAACTACTTCTTTACTTTCAACAAAGTTTCCACATCATTCCCAATGAGCCGAATATCGTCTACATAGAGAAATAAGAAAACAACTATTTTATCATTCACGAATTTATAAACACAAGCTTCATTAATATTTTGTTCGAAGCCATATGATTTAATAATTTCATCAAAAGTAAGATTCCAAGATCTTGATACTTCCTTTAATCCATAAATGGATTTAAGTAACTTGTATACTTTCTGTCTTGCCCTTTTTTCATGAAACCTTCTGGTTGCATCATATAGATACTTTCTTCAAGAGAGCCATTTAGAAAGGTTGTCTTGACATTCATTTGTCATATTTCATAGTCTAAACTAGCGGCTATAGATAAAAGAATGCGAATAGATTTTAGCATGGCAACGGGAGAGAATGTCTCTTCGTAATTGTCACATTCCCTTTTAGCATAACCTTTGGCAACTAGTCGTGCCTTGAAAATCTCTACTTTTCCATCTGCACCTCTTCTTCTTAAAAATCCATTTACATCCAATGGGTATGCCTTCTTCAAGTGGATCTACAAGTTTTCAGAAAGAATTAGAATACATCAATTCCATTTCTTGGTTCATGGCATCTTGCATTTCTCCTTTTCAAGATCATCACTTACATTTTTATAGGTTAATGGATCGACTTTATCAGTGTCTGACACTAGGACATGTGCCTCGAGTTTATAGCGAATAGGTTTTTTACAACCCTCCCTTTACGATGTTTGCACCGAGATCTTCTGAACAAGAACATTGGTTTCTATGGTTTGTCATTTATTAGTTAATGATGAAGATGGTCTGATCTTATCAGATGCTAGTTCTTCGAGAACTACTGTGCTCTGAGGTTTGTAGTATACCATATAGTTGTGTTCAAGGAAAGTAAAAGTACCCACCTCTTATTTCTGGACCATAGCCAACAAAAATACACATTTCAGACCTTGAGTCTAACTTTCCAGTCTTTGGTCTAAGAATGATGGTTGGACACCCCCATATACGAAAATGTTGTAAACTTGGTTTGGAGTCATTTCATAACTCTAAAGGTGTCTTACTTACAGACTAATAAGGAACTACATTCAAAATTTAAGTTGCCATTTGAAGTGCATATCCCTAGAATGAGAGTGGTAGTAATGAGTAGCTTAACATCGACCTAACCATATCCAATAAGGTTCATTTTTTCCTTTCTGAAACATCATTTTGCTATGACATTCTAGGTGTTGTGAGTTGGGATAGAAGTACATACTCCAGTAGGTAATCTTTGAATTCTAAATCTAAGTATTCACCACTTCGATCTGATCTGTTTTCAAATATTTACCTAATTGCTTTTCAGTTTCAGCTTTAAAGTTTTTAAACTTTCTAAAGGTTTCAGGCTTTCTATGCATTAGGTAAATATAACGTATCTAGAGTAATCATCAATAAAAGTGATGAAACACTTAAACCCACCCTCTAGCTTGTACATTGATCGGTCCACAGACATCACTATGTACTAGCTCAAGTGGTTCTTTGGCCCTTTTCAAAGAAAAGTCTCTTGATCATTTTACCCTCTAGATAAGATCACAAACCGAAAGAATTCTAACTTTTAGTTCTCACAAAGCACCATGATTTGTTAATCAATTTATTCTATCTAGATTAATATGTTCAAACCTAAGATGTCATAGATACGTATCATCTTCTTGAGAAATCTTTTGTCGTTTGTTACCTTTTTGGATTCGCTACTTTAAATAATTCTAAATTATTTAATGTTCGTTCAGTTGGTTTAAGTATATACAGTCCATTTGAAACTTTTGAATGACGAATATTGAAACCACTATTTGAAATGACAAACATATTATTATTAAAAGAAATATCAAAATTTTGTTCAAGCAACGAGCATAAAAAAATCAAATTTCAAGAGAATCTAGGAATAAAATAAACATTGTTCAAAACAAGATAATTATTTTCATAAGTTAATCAAACTATTCCCAGTGCCTTTGCTGAAACGAATGCACCACTGTCAACTCTCATTATCAACTCGCCTTCACTAAGCTCCCTTGAAGAATCAAGCATCTACAAAGATGTACATACATGGTTAGTGGCTCATGAATCTATAATCCAGAATGACAAATCATATTCCACTAAACAATGTTCAAGTATAAGTAAATTATATTTACCTTTCTTTTTCAGCTCGGAGAGATACTTGTTACAGTTTTTCTTCCAGTGACCTTGAACTCCATAATGGGAACATTTTCTCTTGGATTTTTTGTCGTTCTTGTTCTTTTTACCCTTATCATTGTTCTTATCCTTTTTGTTACTATTAAAAATTACGGAAGAAGACTTTTGCTCAGCAACATTTACCTCATTCTCTTTGGTCATACTCTTTCTGAGTGACTCAAAAGTCTTCAAATCATTTAATAATTAGATCATGTTGAATTGCAACTTGTTCATAATATAGTTAGTTGGTGAACGTAGAAAAAACAGGTGTGAGCGATTCAAGTATAATGCTGACTTAGGTTCGCTCATCAATGGTAGCCCTATACACTTCTGTCTCATGCATTATGTTGATCATGTTCAAAACATGTCCACGCACAATACATTTCTTCAACTTAGTAGTCATGTAGCTGTTAGTAGCTTCATGACGACTCTTATCAGATTGTTGCCCAAACATCGCCTATAGAGATTCCATAATCTCATAAGCAGTTTCCATACTTTCATGATTTGCTCTGAGAACATCATTCATGCTCACAAGCATGTAACACTTAACTTTGTTGTTGGACTGAATCCAAACATCAAATTTGCCCCTAATATTTTAAGGAGCATTAGCAGTGGGCTCCTCAGGACATTACTCAGTAAGAATAAATTTGTGGTCTCACATATAAGCATCAAACTCAAATTCAATTTTCATCTTATGAAGTTATTTCTATTCAATTTTTTGAGTGCAAGTAAAACAGTAATAGGTTGCCCATGATAGACATAATAATAACTGAAAAGAAATAAAAAAAAACATACATCATTCAATATAATTGAAATAAATATAAAAAAAAATCGGAAAGTATATGTGATGCATGAATGCAACGCATCAAACACATAAACTTAACAATTACTAATCTACAATAAGACAACCTAACAATTAATGTGCAGCCTTAGGGCTGGTCATATTATTTTTAAATTATCTATAAGACATTCTCATCCTTATTAATTAAAACTTATAATATCTCATATCTTCTCTTTGAATAATAATGTATCGTTTATTTGGTCAAGTCACAATTATCTACTCAAAACTTAATTGTGACTTTGTGAGTGTAACCCATTATTTCATAATCCCTGACTTAAATTTAAAAATGTCACCTTAGGGTCGGTCAAGTCTAAAGTACATCACTTAGTCCTATCTTCTTAAGAAGTGAACCTTGATATTGATTCAATTCAAAATCTTCCTTAGGGGGGCGAAAACAAAGCCGTCTTAACGCCCTCACCATATCTCATGTTGTTGTACTAATAGTGGAGACCATATGTCACATTGACATGTCAACTTTCTCTCACTCACTATTTTGCAATTAATATATTTTAATTAACTAATCAATTAATTCCAAATTAATTACTAGTTAAAATAACCCTATGAATGTAAAATTAATTATTAATCCAATCTTATTGGTCTAAGTCCATTTAACATTCTATTAATTATCCCTTTGATGCTTCGCGAAAAAATATTTTATCAAACCTGGGTCAAATTCAATCAATTAATTAATTTTAATTAAAAAAATAAAATCAATAACTAATTATAAAATTACATTAATTTTCAAAATTAAAAGATAAAATATAGAATTAGGGTTTTCGCGAAGCATCAAAGGGATAGGATAACACGATATCGGGGTATCTACGAATCATACCCTGGCAATTGCAGGGATTGCCGCCACCGCCAGTAGCGAGACACTCCTACTGCCTCCGTCAGTTGCCCGACCACTGGCTGCGGGGGCAATGGGACAGTCCCGTTGCCGCCGCCGGAGGTGGAGTTCTGTTGCGGAAATCCTTATTCGCTTTTCCTCTGCATCCGTCTCGTGCGTTCTTCATCTTCTCGCGTACAAAATTTTTGCAAAATAATATTCAAAATAAAATTACAAAAATTCTTATGTCCCAAATGGCTTACAAAAGATCTAAAGAAAATAAGAATAAAACCTAAACCCAAAAGTCACCATACAATTAACAATTCATCATTAACAAACATTTAAAAAACATAACCATCTATTCATTCATACATATCAAAATATATATTGAATAATGCAAGAAAACTCACACGACATTTAATGTATACCTATATAAAGACCGTTATGATACCAATTGTTGGAAATCGAGACGCGCCGTAGAGGCGGTTTAGTTAAAAATTTTAATGATTGAAAAAACAATCGTGACGAATCTATTATATATCTATACATTAAATTAAAGACATTCATAGAAAGTAATAATATCTCTCTAAGTCTATCAAGCGTCATCGTTATCTTCTAGTAAAACAACGAGCGTAAGATTCCACAAAGAATGTAGACACCAATATCTTCTAAATCAATACTCAAACATACTAGGACGTGTGTGGGCATGTAGAATAAAACAAAAACGCTTTTCTGTCTCTATATGTGCTCAACACATGAGATCTAGAGATTTAGAGAATGACATTTGAGACAGAACTCTAAGAGCTTGTTTGGTAGACCGCACTATATAGTACTAAAGATATGACAATATCCCGATGTTCGGCAAAAAATGAGACTCGTACTAACTAATACAATGAGACTCTTTGGGCTCGTTTGACAGTCAGGCTAGTACTATACTAAATCTGTCAGACATTATTGTACTGTACTATACTGGATTAAATAATATTGTCCAGTGTTTGGTGTTGTATTAGATAAAAAGCTATATAACTTGTACAACATTTGATACATCATAGTACTAAATTATTGTAAAATTGTTTGTCATAATTTGATTAACACAAGTCTGTTTAGAACTCATTAACATATTATTTAACATTTTTAACTATAAAATAAACATTCATTTAGCCAATCAATAATAATAATGGTCGATAAGATCTACACTTGTATGGAAGATAACTTAGATAATAACTGCAATTGTTCATGTACACTTGTCTTTTGACAAATTTTAAGCAATTGGAAACAAATGATTTTGATGTATCTTACTGCCTGTTAAGATTTCTATCATGGAATGATCATTCCCATTTAAGTATCAATGCTCTCTCTCGCTACAAATTATAGAAATGTGAAGTTGTTTCAAAAAAACTCATCTCGTTACTAGCAGGCTTTAGGCAGAAGCTCACTGGAAACCAGTAGTATGTTTATAGAATAGGTAGTATTACAACTTGAAAACATCATTTCTGTGATGGATAAACATGATATATTTACACAGAACAAGGCGGTAACTTCTATGAAATCATAATCCCTAAGTTGGGTCATCTTCTTCTACTTCAAAGTTCAATCCTTCAATCCTTATCCGACCAGCGTTAACTGCACATATCAAATCTCTGGTTAGAGATCAGCAGTATATATCAATCTTGACAAAATGATTCTTTATGTAAAAAATAGCTACTTGAAACACTACAAGTAACAATCTACTTGAGAGACTGGTGGAATGAATCACAGCTAAACCTCTCATATACAAGTAAACTCAGATATAATGAAAGTGGTTGTGTAAATAAAGTAATAAAATTGCTTAAAACAAATAAAATAATGCTTGAAGAAATGTTAGTTTCAATGAGAAAGCAAACCTTGAAGAGAAGCATCAATTGACAAATCTAACATTCAAAACCCATCTCACACATTCCCAGAACTCCCCCATAGATGTAACCTTGCAGTAATGAGATTCATCCCAGCGGGAAAAAGGAAAAACAGAGGACAAGAAAATTAGAGAAACAATGATCCTAGAATAAGAAATATTGGAGAAAACTATTATCTTTCTGAGAGCAATTTGCAAAGTAGATTCATTTTTGCCTGTTTCTACGTGAATTGAAGAACTAAACTACAAATGGATCATCAACAAAAGAGTACCCCATTTTTTAAAACGATGAGCACTTTAGTTACTAAACTACAAATGGGTCTCTGGCAAAAAGTAAAGAAATAAAGAGTAGAATAAAAAGAATAAAGGCTTCCAAGGCTTAGAATCTCACAGAAAATCATGATTCTTGTAGGTCAATTCAAAGACTGGATTGCGATTCTTCCTCTCCTCTCTCTCGCGATTCTTCCTCTCCTCTCTCTCGCGATTCTTCCTCTCCTCTCTCTCGCGATTCTTCCTCTCATTTGTTGTCATTCTTGGACTTCAAAGGTAAAATATATGGAAGAAAATGGACCATCGGGTCTACTATATCGAATCCTAGATTACAATACTCAAACTACTTAAAACCAAAACCAAAACACAAAGTAGAAATAGAAAAAGAAAAAAGGAAAATCGAATTCCTAAAACTTCATAAACTGAACTACTAAATCGAACATCCAAAACTAAATACTAAATTCCAAAAACTAAACTACTAGATTGAACGGTGAAAATTGAAATGGATGTCCAAAAATAACATAATCTAAACTACTAAATCCCTAATGTTTATTGAGATTTATCTCGTCTTCAGTTTTCAAATACAGTGGAGAGAGGAAGGTTTCAAATCAAAATATACCGTTTTGAGGACTGAGATTCTCATATACATTGGTTATTCGTGACAGAGATTCGCGTTTTTTGTTTGAAACAGATCTTGAATTAGACAGAACAAACACAAAGGCAAAGCTTGAAATCAGCTCTAACAAAAACCATGAAATCAACTCTAACAAAAATCCTTGAAATCAACTCTAACAAAATCTCCTCTGTAGATCTAACAAAAACCATATCTAAAGGCAGAGTTAAAATCAGATTTGTTGTCGAAACGCAGATTTAACAAACACAAAATCGCATCCTATAGTTGTCTTCAGGAGACCCTCGAACTAATTCCAATGCATCTCCTTAGCCCTCCATGCCTTATGGTAACCTATTTTGACACTGAAATCAAGCCGAACATCTTCAATTATATCTTTTGGCCTATATTTACGACCGACACCCGTGTATTTGGATCGTATAGAATGATCAATCAATGAATATGTAGCATGATGGGGTTCATGTCTCAAAACTTCAAATGTGCATGTATGTGTATTGATAAACTTTACAACTTTGAAGTATGGACAATTTTTCAATTTCATGGATCATACCTCAATTGGCATGTTTTCTCAACACATACAAGTACCAATATTGACTTGCTTGACTTGAAGATCCTAAACTCAATTTTTTTTCAGATGGCCATCATACGAGCAACTTTAAGCAACTCGGCTTTATCACTGTACAAATCATCTATATTTATTGTGTTTGCTACAAGCTGATTCAAATAAGCTCATTGCTCGCTGGACCCAGGACGTTGTTCATTCAAATCAGGATGGCAATGGACAAGTGGCCTCAAGTTCACGGCCAGTATTCAAGTCTGGAGTTGTTATATGGATGCCTCCATTGATGGCTTCATCATGGTCATCTCCACGGTTTGCATCATCATACGCCCCCTGATCCAAATCATCATCATCTCCATCAACATCCTCATACTCAAAAATGTTATAATCGTCATGACCAAAAACATCATCATCATGATAGTTCCTTTCAAAATGATCAAAACTCTCAAAGCGAGGAATGCTTTTATGTAGAGGTTGTCGTGACATTTGTATTTTAGGAACCCAACTTTAATAAAACCCTGTAGTTTTAGGAACCCGAGGTTGTCGTGACATTGTGGTTTGAGGAACCGAGTTTTGAGATGGAAAAAATTTAGGCTTGGTACTTATGAATAGTGGGCTTTTAAGTGATTCTAATCCATTCTGCTTAATAAAGAACTGTAAATCTCTATCCTTTAAAATTTCAGTAGGAGGGTAAGTGCAGTTAGTAGATATCTCCAATAATTTGGTCTTTTCTCCACTAAAAGACCATGTTGTACCATTTTCACCCAATCTCCATCATGGATTATAAAAATTTGAACTTCAGACATATCTGTATATACATCAATGAAGGAAATCAGTACAAGAAGAATACATAATGAAATGGAATATTACACGATGATCATGTAGCCATCGTGTAATGTACACGAGGCTTTCACAGGCATCGTGTAGTGTACACGAGGCCTTCATGAGCATCGTGTAAGCCTCGTGTACTGTAATAAGCCCTAGAAGATGACTAACGATGCTCGTGTAGTCCTCGATTAGTGTAATAGATGCTACACGATGCTCGTGAACTGCTGAAGAAGTTCCTGATACACCATCCGATGATCATGTAGTGTACACGAGGTCTACACGGAGCTCGTGTATCCTTTTGTGTAGTCTACACGATGACTACATGAGGCTCGTGTAGTACTCATGTAGACCTCATTTTATACTACATCATCCTTTGTAGTGATCCTGTACAATAAATGAACTTCAAGCAACATTCCAGAAAGAAGAAAACAAATAAATATTTCCAGAAAACTCATGAAAGTGAAAAACCCATGAAAGAAGGAAGAAGACAAGTAAATATTTCCAGAAAGAAGAAAACAAAACCCATACATGTTCCAGAGAGAAGAACTAGCAATCCTTTACTGTTGAAGGAAGAAGGAAAAAGACGAAGAAGGAAGAAGACGAAGAAGAAAATGAAGAGGAAACAAAGAAGAAAACGAAGAAGAAGTAGAAAAAGTGAAATACAGAGAATGAGAAATGGGATGGGGTGGGCAGAGAGGTTTTGAGTGTTAAATGAGTATACCATGACATTTGATTGGACAGCTTGTAAGAAAGGAAATGGAGAAAAAGTGAAAAAGTGAAGGAAAAGTGGGATATGGGTCAAGGTAAGCAGAAATTAGTGTTAGGATACATTTCTGCAAAATCGTTAGTGTAGAGATCTACTATAGCAAAAAACCCTTTTTTGCATAACTATAATCCTAGGAAATTGATTTTACAGAGTTATTCCCGATCATTAATTCGTGCATGCTTTCACTTTTTCTTTTTATCTTTTCTTTTTCCTCATTGTCCTTCTTACCAAATCTCGGGCCCACACTCTTTTTTCATATTCCATATTCACTTCTCTCTCCTATTTTTCCCTAGAAACCCATTTTTAATCAGAAATCCATTTTCCCAAAAATCCTCTTCAACATAATCTATAATAGGAAATCTAAGGGCTTAATCTCTGTGTATTTTACTGGAAAATAATACAATTCACATAAAACAACAACTAAACACAACAAAAATGGTAGAAAAAGACAATACGTAGAGAGAGAAACCATAGAGAAAGAATTAGTTTTGTTTATTTTAATGAGTTTTATTAATTTTTGTGGGTTTTGTTAATATTTGCTAATTTTAATAAGTTTTGTTAATTTTTGTAGGTTTTGTTAATTTTGGTGGATTTTGTTAATTTTGAGAGAGACCATAGAAAGAGAGAGAGAGAAAGAACATTGAGAGAGAGAGAACATCGAGAGAGAGAGAGAGAGGCTACACGATGTCAGTGTTTCCATCATGTATTCTCTCTCATATTTTCCCCAAAAACCCATTTTTACCTAGAAACCCATTTTCCCAAAAAATCCTCTTCAACATAATCTATAATAGGAAATCTAAGGGCTTAATCTCTGTGTATTTTATTAAAAAATAATAAAATTTTCATAAAACAACAACTAAATACAATAAAAATGGTAGAAAAAGACAGTACATAGAGAGAGAAACTATATAGAAAGAATGAGTTTTGTTAGTTTTAATGAGTTTTATTAATTTTTATTTTTGTTAATATTTGCTAATTTTAATAGATTTTGTTAATTTTTGTAGGTTTTGTTAATTGTGGTATATATTGTTAATTTTGAGAGAGACCGTAAAGAGAGAGAGAGAGAAAGAAC
The DNA here is from genome assembly GCA_003255025.1 of Datisca glomerata. Classification (NCBI taxonomy): domain Eukaryota; kingdom Viridiplantae; phylum Streptophyta; class Magnoliopsida; order Cucurbitales; family Datiscaceae; genus Datisca; species Datisca glomerata. The sequence continues at coordinate 378,819 of QANY01008042.1, forward strand.
GTTGAGAAAGAGAGATAACATTGAGAGAGAGAGAGACTACACGATGTCAGTGTACCCATCGTGTAGTTTACACGATACCTTGTACCCATCGTGTAACCATCATGTAGACTGCATGATGCCCATGTTCCCATTTATAAGATAATATTTTTTTAATTTATTATTATTAATTATTGTATCTTGTAATAAAAATGAATATTAATATTTAATAAACATAATTAAATATTCAAAACCTACACGATGGGTACACTAATATCGTGTAGCCATCCTGTAGACTACACGATGTGTACACTGATATCGTGTAACCATCTTGTAGACTACACGATATATACACTGCTACCGTGTAACCATCCTATAGACTACACGATGGGTATACTGGCGTCGTGTAACCATCCTATAGACTACACGATGGATATATTGGCGTCATGTAGCCATCATGTAGATTACACGATGGGTATACTGACATCGTGTAGCCATCCTATAGACTACAAGATGGGTACACGGACATCGTGTAGTCATCTTATAGACTACATAATGGTTACACTGGCATCGTGTTGCCTACACGATGGGTACACTAGTATCGTGTAGGCATCATGTAGCCTACATTATGCCCCGTGTACCCATATATAAGATAATATTTTTTTAATTTTTGATTATTAATTATTTTATCTTGTAATAAAAATGAATTTTAATATTTAATAAACATAATTAAATATTCAAAACCTACACGCTGTGTACACCAACATCGTGTAGCCATCATATAAACTACACGATGAGTACACTGATATCGTGTAACCATCACATAGATTACACTATGAGTATACTGGTATCGTGTAGCAATCCTGTAGCCATCATGTAGACTACACAATGGGTACACTGGCATTGTATAGCCATCTTGTAAACTACACGATGATATTTTTTTATTAAAGGTTTGTGTTGAGGGAGAGTTAATAACTTTTTTGAGTTCATAAGTTATGCAATTTGGTTGTTGATCATTTGACGAAGCTAGTCTCTGCTTCAATTTCTTTCCATATGTGATTTAATGTAATTCCTCCTTGTATTTTTTATCTGATGCTTATTGACTATTGTTAGCTAGTTTATTGTTAATTATTTTGTTGTTGAGTTTTATTCTTTTAAATAAAAAGTAAAAATGATTTGAAATGTTAATTTGAATATCAAGTTATTCATCTATACAATTCTTTCATATAATTGATCTATTTAAACTAATATGTTTCATAATTTTTCACAACTCACTTGTCCTTTTTGGTAAGATTTTGATTAATTCATCATTATTATTTGTAATATTCACAATTTTATTTGCTTATAAAGTAAAATTTGTGTGTATATCACTGCTTGAGAATGTGTAACACATCTTATTCTTTTTCTCGAATATTTAAAATGTTAGATAAAAAATTATTGAGATATCATTATCAATTGGAGATGAACGTTTTTGACATTTCGTAGGAATCTACTATGGATGAGAAAGCTTTGCGTCATGATAAAAATTAGATGATATGTTCGTGTAATTAAGATAAATTATAACCTTGCTTTTTAAACTAAGCATCTCTTGTTAGGTTTAAATCTTAAAACAATGAGAAAATATCAAAATAAATGGTGTAGTAATGCCCAATTGTGCTCATTATCTCATCATGAAACACAACAAGAAAATGAAATCTAGATTTTCAAACTTAAACTAATAGAGTTTTGGAAAAGAATTCAAAGGAGAAATGACCACCTCAATATGCAAAACAAGACGTAACCCTTTATTTATTCATGATTTAACTAATTTTTCTAAGTCAACAAAACAAGACAATCTTTTTCTTTAACAGATTATTAAACTTCGACTTTGAAAGTAAATTAGTCAGCTTCTCCTTCTATGAACTTCCAGTATGAAAATCCAATCTCTTCAACCTCGTCAAATTAAAATCACACCACACTTCTAATACAGAGTTGAAAATCAATGAGCAGCCATAGCCATCATACACGAGATTAAAGAGAATATGGCTTGACTACTCAGCAACCGAAATCAGACTGGTGATGCCTTTGCCTGATGACCCTTTACATGAAACCAATAGTTGGCCAAGAAGGCTATATGAGGCAACAAAAACAGGTTACATCGACACTTTAGATCGATTAATACAAGAAGACCTACAAATCCTTGAGAAAGGGGGTCTTTAGCTCTTTTGATGAAACTCCACTGCACATATCAGTTTCACAAGGCCATCTTGAATCACTGAGTTACTACTTGTTAAGAAGGCCACAGTTTTCTTCAGAATTTGACAAGTTTCACCGCACACCACTTCACTGGGCAGCTATCAAGGGGCATGCTGAGATTGTAAAAGCCTTGGTGCAGAGGAATTCCGGGGCTTGCTTTGTTTGTGATCAAAATGGGCTAATTCCTCCCCACTATGCTGTTATTAAAGTACTTATTCATGTCATCAAGGAGTTAGTGGAAGCACAACCAAGGTCTGTTTGGACAAAGCTTGGTAGTAGTGGAGAAACTGTATTGCACATTTGTGTTAAGTATTACCAATTTGAGGCTCTACAACTGTTAACTGAATTGGTCATTCACGACATGTTTCTCAATTCGCTAGATAGCTGCGGCAATACTATTTTGGATTGGTCTCTCTTGCTAAAGCCAATCCCGGTAAGTTTTTACCACTCTAAACTATTGAAAATCTTCTTGAGTTCATCAATTTTTAATCTACTTTGTAATACTAGAGAATTTATAGCAATTTCTTGCTGCAACTCTAGTTGTAATAGTTTGGATAAAAAAAAAATTACAAACAATTTACACTTTCTGTCATTTTGATCATTAAAGTTTATTTTTCTCAGTTTAGTCTCTCCTTTGATTTCGGTTAAGCTTTCGCCGAGTCAAGTGACGTGCATGTATATGTCTGAAATATTCAAAACAACGCATATAATTGATATTTGAATAAACACGGTATGATCACGTGAAACTATAGGACGAAAATCACAGAGAAAGTAAACATCTAAGGGTATAATTTGTTTTTATCTTAACCTTATCTGTTACCAAATATTGTATGTTTTTACTGTTGCGGACGATACAATATCTACTTTCATTGAGCAAAGTAAATACAGGAGCAAACTCTGAAAATAAGATAGAAAATTACAGCCCTTGATATCTTATAGAAGACCTTCTAACTTCCAAGAAGAAAACTCTCACAGCCATGAATTAATTCAGCAAATTCAGGGCGACCCCACATCCAAATATCCATAGGATTACCAAAGAGAAATGTCATTTATACCACAGTGATCATTAAATGATAACGATCAAATATCAAATAAACCAGAGATCAAGTTAAGATGGTGGAACAAATTCAAAAAGCATATGAAATACAACGGTATTTGGCTTGAAAAGGTACTATTATCATAATTCATACCATCAAGGAAAAAGTAATTTGGCACGCCACAGTTCACTTGTCATCTTCAAATTGGTTCGAACATTAATTAATTACCATACTCTTTCGCACTTTGAGTTTTTTCTGATAGGAGTTTCTTTGTAAATAATTTTCTAAAAGAGATCTAAACAATAGTTCATGTCGTTTTGAGAGAACAAAAGATGTTTGGTGAGTAAATGTAAAAATTAATTTGTTTTAAAGAATTAAAATATGTTTAGGTGTCATATATACCTTTTAAATAATATAAGATAAATATAGAAAACATGATTGCTATTGAATTATGGTAATTAGGAAATTTTATAGTACTAGTCTCGTATTGTTATCGAGAGATGATACAATATTCTTGAATCATATTATGTGAGACTCATGTAAAGTGATCTAATGATGGATCATATCCTGATATCAGTTTGAGACTTGTACACTTGACCCATAATTTAATAATAATAATTATTTCTTAATTAAGTAGGTACAAGGAACATTGATGTTGGTGGCTTCAGTGATGGCAACAATGAGTTTCCAAGCAGAATAAACCCTCCAGTTGGTGTTCGGCAACAATGAGTTTCCAAGCAGAATAAACCCTCCAGTTGGTGTTCGGCAACAAGACACTCCTGGTTCTTCTGAACCGCATTCGACATGTCAACGTGTCGAAGGATGTTCGGCTGGAACCGCAGTCTTTGGCGTATTCTAAATAATCACAATACTCAAAACTTTTTAGCTAATAAATATCACATTCTCATTTGTTCCATCATTGAGTGCGATAAAGGGAAGTTTCCTCAAATATCCGGAAAATAGGTCATACTCGTGTTTAAGATGAAAAGTATTGTAAATACTTTGATGACTAGAATGTAAATATACCTTTAAATGAAAGTAGTTGAAACTCCTCTAGATGTAGGAGTATCTTAATACTCAGTATCTTCTATGGAGTCTTTCTTCTTACGTAGCCCAAAATATCCTCCATCACCTCCATCTTATTCTTCCATCTCTCAATCTCAATAGACCCTAATAAACAATAACCTGTCTCCTCCTTCTTCCCTTCCCTCCCTCCATGTGATAGCTTTTTAGTCAATTTGCACTAGTCACATGAAAATGGAGTTCTAAGTCATCACACACATCTTTTGCCGTGTCTGAACCATGGATCCCCAAAAAATTAAACCCAAAGAAAAATGACAATGATCAATAATCCATGGAAATATTGAGTTTGGATTTGGGCTTCAACATGTTCCAACGGAAACCATGCATGGTAGAAAATCTCTCTTGAACATGAGTAAAATCATCAGAGACATGTGTATAAAAAAGGAACCAACTAGTGGAAGCCGTGAAAGCCATCGACGTGACAGAACGGGAAAGGATGAGCGAAAAGACAAAGGATTTAATCAAGAATCAGCCTAACAGTTATAGCTGAATTCCCCAAACCTGGGAGAATATTCTGGCAATTTATTAATTATGCTTGTGAATTCCCCAAATATTATTGTAATCTTTTAATTATGGTTAAATCTCCTTGGAATACGGTGGATATTCCATCCTTAGGAGAATATTTCTCATTTTAAGAGATGTAACAAGATCTCATGAGTAGCCTATAAATAAAGGCTAACTGTAAGTTCAAGAGAGGCAATTCTAATCACCTAAAAATAGTCTTCTTTGAGTACTCTCTCTCTCTCTCTCACACACACACACACATACACAATTTACTTCTTTTAGTGTGTGAGGAAAAAATCTTTTATATTTTGGTGCTTTCATTGAAAGCGAGTGGAAACCTCAAAGAAAAACCCTTGAAAACCAAACAATGCCTCGAACCATATCAAACACTACCCTCAATAAAGGAAAATGGAACGGGGATGATCATGCCAATCAACCCGCTCCCCCAGCTGAATAGAATGCAAGAGATGGAGCAACGAAATGCTGAAACACTACACAACACATGGCAAGCAATGCAATAACAAATCACCGCGCTGCACGGGCCTTCACACGTGCAGAAGTCAGTCAACATACCAATCGTGAGGAATGGGAAAATCATCCAGAAGGAGGCATGCGTGAAACTAAACATGAGGACAACGAAAACACAGGTATATGCAAAATGAAGATGTTGAAGTCCAGTTTCAAATCCACGAAAAAGAGGTAGCTGGAGAAATTCGTCCACCAAAAGTTGTAACAGAAGCGTCAATGGAAGAGATGCTGGAGAGAAAGATGATGGAGCATATGAATCTGGGGAATGTGGGAAAAGCAGACCTTGAGTTACTCACCAAAATCCTGTTGAGCCTGAAAGTCCTGACCGCCTGATGTAGCAGAAGCCTCTAAGAAAACCTAACAATATCAAACATCGTTGAATCACGCACGTTTACAGTAATTGGATTTTCTAAAACTTGTTGAATTCTGAGATTACCAGGATTTAGGTATCAATTTTGATAAATCATAAAATATCAAAAATTAGAATTATAGAGAGAAAACGTCTCAAATAAATATCATAAGCTACCGCATAAAACCTAAACAAAATGTATTTAAATTGTCTCAGAAAACCCTAAACATAAAATAAATGTAAAATTATAAAAATGTCTAAAACTTGCGAAAATAGCTTCCAGACTTCTGAAAGTAATCAAAACAACCTTTTTTGGGCATGAAACTGGGCCGTAAGGGGTAAACCTATTTTTACACATATATCTCTGAATAAGCTTCGATTTGATATCTTACGGGCCTTTGAGTCAACCCGAGTCAAAAGTTATGGCTTCCGGAAGGTGGACTGCCCATGCGACGATTCATTCGCTCTAAAAACTCTAACGCTACACCGACCACGTCATTCTCCCCAGGGTAGAGAAAATTTGACCTTGAATTTTCAGCCGTATCATCATCAGAAGAATCACTGTGGAAGGGAATCAAATGTTTAACATTGAACACATCAGGGGTACGAATGTGGCTAGACAGCTTCAACCGGTAGGCGTTTGGATTTATCTTCTCAATAATCTCGACAGGTCCAATCTTCTTGGCAGACAACTTGTTCTAGTCACCAACTGAAAAGCGATCCTTAGTTAGGATTGCCCACGTGAAATCCCCAACCTCAAAATCTAATTGCCTGCACATCCAATCAACATCTTGTTTATATCATGCATTTACTGAACACAAGTTTTCATGAACGGCCTTGTGAACATCATGTAGACCATATACAAACTTTTTTGCCTTACTGTGGACCTTCGACTTACTCGGTAAAACCATCAAATCGAGTGGTCCATTCTGTTGTTTTGAATAAACCACCTAAAAAGGACTGGAACCGGTACTGCAATTGCTGCATGGTTATGAGCAAACTCTGCCTGACACATATTCTGGTCCCATCTCTTCACATGTTTGCCAACCAAACAACGTAAAAGATTGCCCAAAGAATTGTTGACCACCTCACTCTGCCCATCCGTTTGAGGATGATAAGCACTACTAAAATTGAGTTGTGTATTAACCATCTTCCACAAGCTACGCCAAAAATGACTAAGACAGTATCTTTATCAGAAACAATAGAAGCAGGAAGCTCATGTAGACGATATATCTCATGAAAAATAATTGTGCCACATGAACAACATCGTAGTTTTCTTGCAAGGGATCAAATGAACCATCTTAGAGAAACGATCCACAACAACATAGATGGCATCATTACTTATCTTCATGCGAGGCAACCCCAACACAAAATCCATACTAATATCCTTCCAAGGCTGAGAAGGAACTGGCAAGGGCATATATAATCCTGCATTAGTGGCAGAACCCTTAGATACTTGGAAAATTCTGCACCGTTGCACATATTTCTCTACCTCCTTGCGCATACTCTGCCACAAAAATGACGACTGCACCAGTTGTAAGGTTCTATCTTTGTCAACGTGACCCTTACCATGAAGTTTCTTGATAATTTGTAATCGTAGGCTACAATCTGGGATACAAAATTGATTCCCTTTAAACAGAAATCCATCATTTAACAAGAAATCTGTTTTCTTTCTAGTCTGTATACCTTGGAGAACCACAGAGAAATAAGGATCAATAACAAGCAAGGCACAAAAAGAATCAAAACTAGGTACCTCAACCCACATAGCGACCAGCAAACTACTCATGCGACTCAATGCATCTGCAACTCAGTTGGTTATCCCAGCCTTGTGTTTGACCACGCAAGTGAATTTCTCGAGATAAGCAACGCACCTCGCATGTCTAGGAGACACTTTATCCTGTTTATGTAAATGCCTCAAAGAGTCATGATTAGTATACAATATGAATTCCCCGTGAAATAGGCAATGATGCCAATGCTTCACAGCCTGTACTACTGCATAAAACGCAACGTCATAAGTACTGTATCTGATTTTTACGTCAGACAACTTCTCGTTTAAATAGGCCAATGGTTTGCTACTCTGACTTCAAAATGCCCCAATCCTAACCTTAGAAGCGTCAGTGTGTAACTCAAATGGCTCTGCAAACTCTGGCAACATTAAAATCGGTGCAGTGGTTAGAAGTTCCTTAATCGATCGAAACGCTGAATCTGCTTCATGGGTCCATGAAAACTTACCCCCTTTTATACAATCAGTAATCAATGCCATAATACTACTGAAGTGTGGATAAAAGGCCTATAAAAAGACACAAGACCATGAAAAATCCTAACCTCAATAATCATTTTTAGTCTAGGGCACTATCTCACTGCCTCAACTTTAGCCTCATCTACCAGCAATTTGTCTCTAGAAACCACATACCTCAAAACAACACCTTTGGAGTCATAAACATGTACTCCTCCTTTGCTGCATAAAAGTGTTCCCTGCGGAGTACAACTAAAACCTCTCTCACATGCTGCAGATGTTCCTCTGTGTTAGTTCTATAAATTAGAATATTATCGAAATATACAACCACAAATATGTCAATAAAGGTCTCAACAGTTGATTTATCACATGCATAAAAGTTCTAGGGGTGTTAGACAACCCAAATGGCATATCAAACCACTCATCGCGAGTCCTAAAAGTTGTTTTCCACTCATCCCCAGGCCTAACTCGAATCTGGTAGTAGCCACTCTTTAAATCAAGCTTAGTAACTCCACTAATCTGATCTAATAAATCATCTAAGAGAGGAATAGAAAACCGATACCTAACATTAATTTTATTGACAGCCATGTTATCCAAACACATCTTCCAAGAACCATCCTTCTTTGGTGTCAATAAGGCTGGCACATCACGTGGACTCATACTCTATCTAATATGTCCCTTGGTCAACAATTCCTCGACTTGCATGCGCAGCTCCTCATGCTCGCTAGGGCTCATCCTATAATGAGGTTTGTTCTGTAAAACTGCTCTGGGGACCAGATCTATATGGTTTTGTATATCACGTAGTGGTGGCAGTCCATCTAGTAATTCATCTGGAAATACATTGGAAAATTCTACTAATAAGGGAACCACCGCATCTGGAACTGCTATAGTCTCCGCCGCCTCCTTCCAAATCAACACGAACGCTCTCTCTAAATCTTGTAACTCCTCATCAAATTGAGCCAAAGACAATAAATTCGTACTAGTCCCTCTAGCTAAGGGTTTATCTACTGGTTTATTAGGCACCAACACAATTTTAGTCCCACTAAACAGAAAACTGTAAGTGTTAGCTAGTCCATCATGGATCGCCACGCCATCATACTCCCAAGGTCAACCCAATAACAAACGACAAGCATCCATGGCCACCACATCACACGAAAGATCATCTCTATATTTTGTTCCACCATAAAACGTAACAAGAGCACGTTTAGAAACTGTTACCTCACCACATTTCTTAAGTCAGGCTAGTTTGTAATGTTTGGGATGTTTCTCCGTCTTAATAGTCAGCTTCTACACTGCCTCTTCTGAAATGATATTTTCACAACTGCCAGGGTCAATCACGAAATGGCATACCTTGCCTAGGATGGTACAAGTGGACTGGAAAATATCACTCGTCAGCCAATCATCCTCAGCTACTACTTTAAGCGTCAAATATGATCTCCTGACAACGAAAGCAATCCCCACATCTCCTGTAATAACCTCTTTATCATCACCCTGATGCTCATCATCAAAAGTTGTATGGTCAGCAATTTCAACGTCCTCATCGCCACATTCATCAGTTTCAGCAAACAACACTGTCTTACTAGCCCTTTTGCAATCAGACTGTCTATGCCCTGGTTCACCACAAGTAAAACACTTCATGTTACTACTGCTCACACCTTTGTTAAACTGACTTCCTACCACTTTGCTACCCATGCCTCTTGTATTAGTGTTATTGGTGCCGCTCAATCCACTCCCACCACTAACACGACGTGACTGTTTCTCCACCATCAAAGCTCTTTTATGTGCTTCTGACACAGACAAAGGATTAAACATATTAAAGGTATCCTGAATCCGAACCCTTAATCCTCCAATGTATCTCGCCACCAACTGTTCCTCCGTTTCTTGGAACTCGTTTCTGGCCATTAACTGGCAAAATTCTATAATATAATCATCCACTGATCTCGAACCCTATTTCAAATTCTGTAACTTTTGATACAAAATCTGTTGATAATTATAAGGCAAAAACACAGCTCGCATATGTTTCTGCATCTTTTCCCAAGAAGAAGTTTTTTACTTACCCAATCTGGTATGAGATAGCTTCAATTGCTGCCACCATGCCGTAGCCCTACCGCGCAACCTGGTCGCCACCAAAGGTACTCGTCTGTTCTCTGTCACTCCTTTGAACTCTAAAATCTCCTCAACAGTCACCAACCGGTCAAGGAACTCTTCAGCCTGAAGACTGCCATGAAATTCCAGTATTTCAGTCTGCATACTGGCCTTCCACCACCTATTATTCTCATCCACTTGGGCTATCTGTCGCCTACAACGGACTTGTGGAATGTGCTCATAGTATTCTCCTTCATCTTCCCCTTCTGATTTGTCTACCCAGTCACCCTGCCTGATCGGATTTCATGGTTCAGGCATATTCCTCGTATTTTGATTCCCCATCATATTAACCATCTGTTTGGTTAATTGTTCCAAATTCACACCATATGTTGGTCCACAATCTACCCGATTTGATGTTCTAGTTGGACGCCATCATCGTGCTTATAAACCTCTTGAACTCGCTGATGTCGCTGCTGGTTTCGTCGTGGTGCCATGAAAAATACGGATCAGTTTTAGCTTTGATACCAAATGATGTAGCGGAAGCCTAAAAAAATCTAACAGTATAAAACATTGTTGAATCGCGCACGATTACTAGTAATTTGATTTTCTAAAACCTATTGAATTCAAAGATTATCAAAATTTATGCATCAATTTCAATTAATCATGAAATACCAAAAATTAAATTATAGAAAGAAAATGTCTCCAAAAAAATATGATAATCTGCCATATAAAACCTAAACAAAAGGTATTTACACTGTCTTAGAAAACCTAAAACATAAAAGAAAGGTAAAATTATGAAAATGTCCAAAACTTTCAAAAACAGCTTTTGGGCCTCTAAAAGTGCTTAAAATGACCTTACTGGGTCTAAAATTGGGTTGTGATGGTTGAACCCAGTTACACACATAGTTCCTTGAACGAACTTCGATTTGACAGCTTACGGTCCTCGTGAGTCCACCCGAGTCAAAAGTTATGACCTCTGGAATGTGGACTGTGCGTGCGACGATCAATTCACTCCAAAAACTCCAACGCTACACTGTCTGCATTACCACCCCTATACTGAAAATTTTTGCGGCACCTAAGTTCAAGCGCTATGAATGGAAGTATGACCCGGTGGACCATCTCAGACGTTTTAAGCAAGTTATGGTATTGTACCAACATGAGGATGCATTGATATGCCGAATATTTCCTATGAGCCTGGACAGAACTGCACTTAAATGGTATCATTTCCTTGTCACTCATTCAATTACTAACTTTGTTGTCATATCTACTATCTTTTTGGAGCAATACTCTACATATCGAGTAGTGATAGAAGATTCAAAGTATCTCCTTACAATCTCTACCAAAAAAGGAGAAACTCTACGTGAGTACACCCACACATTTAAAGAGGTGATGACCAAGGTGGAGAACTGTGGCGAAAGAGTTACTAGGCTAGTTTTTAAATGGGGGTTGTACCAGGAATCCCCCCTCTTTGAGGAATTATCAAAATTCAAACCTTTGACCATGGCAGAAACTTTTCAGCGGGCGCAAACTTACATCATGTTGGAAGAAGAAAAGAATAGTCTATTAAAGCTGACGGAACGATGAAATGATGAGTCAAAAAAGAACAAAATTCTAAAACTGATAGAAAATGAAATCAGAGAGCGGAAAAGGATAGTGAACGAGGAGATAGTAAGCGAGACAAAGTCTACACACTGTTGACGATATCAATAAACGAAGTTCTAGACATGATAAAGGATAAACCTTGGTTGAAGAGACCGGCCCCACTTATGAAGGAACTGTACTACAAGAACAAAGATAAGTACTGCTCGTATCACAGGAGCAACATGCATTATACGAATGATTGTTATCAACTGAAGGAACTACATCACAAAATTGGTGAAAGAAGGATACCTCAATTAGTTTATGAAGAAATAAGAGCCGAAATAGGAAAGTGAAAAGGAGGCCCGTAACGGGGAAAATGAGATAACGGGAAATAACCACTTCAAGTAGTTGACACCATCATCGCGTTGACTGAACATGAGGAAACTACAAGAAAGGAAAGGAAAGTATATTGTAAGAAACCATTGCTAGAAGAGAATTGGGAATAGGTAAGTTCCTCGAATGATAGCGGTAACCTCCCATTCATATTTGACGACCTGGATTTAGAGCATGACAGACGCCATAATGATTCCTTAGTCATCTCAATACAAGTTGGAAACTGTTTGCTAAGGAGGGTGCTAATTGAGGATGGGAGTGCCGTCAATATTCTCCATCGGTCAACACTCGAGAAAATGTCTATGGGGAACGCAAACTGCAAGGGATCAAGACCATAAGAGGAGATCCAGCTGCATCTCGAATCTATGCCATAACCACACTAGAATTAATAAGAAAGAAGACAATGAGAAAGAAGGTGGACGAGCTAACGATTGTAAATAAACAATAGCAATCACAGGAGGACACACAGATGGGTCTGAGATAAGAAGTGGTGGAGGAAACTGAAGCCATCTACTTAGATGAAGAGATATAAAAGACAACCAACCCAGGCAAGCGGAAGAAGAACGACTGATAGAATATCTATGGGGAAACAAAGACATCTTTGCGACAACATCCCAGGAAATGCCAGTTATACCTGAAAATAATATATGTCATAAACTGAATACTGATCCTACTATCAGGCTAGTAAAGTATCGAAAGAGGAGTTTAGTGCCAGAACAGAATATGGTCATTAAAGAAGAAGTCGACAAGTTGTTGAAAGCGGGCTTCATCAGGGAGGTAGATTACTTAGAGTGGCTTACAAACGTTGTCATGGTAAAAATGAAGAATGACAAATGGAGAATCTGCATAAACATAAAGCTTACCCCAAAGATGAATATCCGCTATGGAGAATAGACCAGATGGTGGATGCCACATCGGGACACGAGCTCCTAAGTTTCTTTGATGCCTTCTCAAGATATAATCAGGTGAAAATGTTCTAACCTAATCAAGAAAAGACATCTTTCATAACCAAACATGGTACTTTCTATTTCAAAGTACTGCTTTTTAGTTTGAAAAATACAGGTGCTACTTACCAAAGGTCGGTGTTCAAAATCTTCCAAGAACAGATAAGGAAAACCATATAGTTCTTTGTGGGCGATATGCTAGTAAAGGGATGTAAATGAGAAGATCACATTAAAGAACTCGATGATACTTTTTCAATCCTGAAGAAAAGCTCTATGGAATTGAATCTAGAAAGATGCACCTTCAGAGTGGCAGCGGGAAAATTCTTAGGTCACTTGGTCACACAACGGGGATTTGAAGTCACTCAGACTAGATGAAAGCATTAATGGAAATGCGATCCCCTCAAAGCCGCAAAGAGATAAAAGGCCTAATAGGAATATTAGCAACACTAAATAGATTTCTTTCAAGATCAATAGACAAGTGCAGGCCAAAGAGAAGCGGAGATTCCAGACATGAGAATTGGTCCTCAGAAAAGGATATCTAATTGTCAGAAAAAAAAAAGAGTGAGAAAACGGGGATTCCAGACAGGAGAACTGGTCCTCAGAAAAATCTTTCACATTGAAGGAAAGCTCGAGCCAACATGGGAAGGAACGTACATCATTTGTAAATTAGGAGGACGCAATTATTACCACTTGAAAATGGGTGAAGGAACGGAATTGTAGAAACCATGAACGCAGTTCATCTGAAAAAAATTTTTGTGTAAAGAATGTAAAATACCCATTATACTGACACATATTCCCCGTACTTCTTCCTCAAAATTTTTCCATGCAAAAACAATAGCGTTGAACTTCTATCTTCAGTTGGACTACTACTGATAACAGAACTAAGGGCCTAAAACGTCATTGGGAGGGGCAATTCATAAGTTCTACTCTAAGAAGGAACTAATGGCATAAAAAGTCTTTGGGAGGGGCAGTTCATAAGTACTACTCTTAGAAGGAACTAAAGGCATAAAAAGTCATTGGGAGGAGTGATTCATAAGTCCTACTCTTAGAAAGAACTAAGGGCATAAAAACTCCTTGAAGGGGGCAATTCATAAGTTTTACTCTAAAAAAGAATTAAGGGTATAAAAAGTCATTGGGAGGGGTAGTTCATAAGTCCTACTCTCAAAAATAACTAAGGGCATGAAAAATCTTTGGGATGGGCAGTTCATAAGTCATACTCTCAGAAAGAACTGAGGGCATAAAAATTCTTTGGGAGGGTCAGTTCTTAAGTCTTACTTCCAAAAGAAAAACTCGGGACATGAAGAGTCTTTTAGAGGCATCCTATAAATCCTACTCTTAGAAGGAACTAAGGGCATAAAAAAGTCATTGGGAGGGGTAGTTCATAAGTCTTGCTCTCAGAAAGAACTAAGGGCATAAAAAGTCATTGGGAGGGGAAGTTGATAAGTCCTACTCTCAAAAGGAACTAAGGGCATAAAAAATCTTTGGGAGGGGCAATTCATAAGTCATACAATCAGAAAGAACTGAGGGCATAAAAAGTCTTTGGGAGAGGCAGTTCGTAAGTCCTACTTCCAAAAGAAAAACAAGGGACATGAAGAGGTCTTGAGAGGCATCCCATAAATCCAACTCTTAGAAGGAACTAAGTGTATAAAAAAGTTATTAGGTTGGGCAGTTCATAAGTCCTACTCTCAGAAAGAACTAAGGGCATAAGAATTCATTGGGGGGTAGTTCATAAGTCCTACTCTCAGAAAAAACTAAGCACATAAAAAAATCTTTGGGAGGAGAAGTTCATAAGTCATACACTCAGAAAGAACTGATGGCATAAAAAGTCTTTGGGAAGTACAGTTCTTAACTCATACTTCCAAAAGAAAAACTAGGGACATTGAGAGTCCTTGGGAAAGTAGACTAAAAAGGAAAGTAGACTAAAAAAGTGGAAACAATCGACTCCAAATAAGCCCATTCTATTATAAGATAATCATAACAAACGGATGGGAGAACGGACCCATTACGCTGCAATTAGAAAGGGAATTCCAACCTCAACGGATAGAAAGTATAAACAACCAAAAAGGTATTATCTTGTAGGAAGGATAAGTTATCACCGTTAGAAATGACAGAAAGCACATATTACAAAAAGATCACTTCATTAAAAGGAAAATTATAGAGTAAGATAAAACGAAGAAAATAGAAATGTAAGAATTACAAAGGAAAACCCATCAAAAGCTAAGTTTCCTCTTCGTGAGTAACTTCAGCAGGAACCTATGTGGTGGTAACAAAGGTCTCTGTTACGGGATCAGCACAGGCCTCTACCTCAGGGTGAATGGAATGCGAGGATTCTGGTCAGACTTAACGTCTCGATACCTTAAAGAATAGGCCATCTTCTCAACCTTATCGATAATGGCTTGGTACTAATCCTCAAGACCAGTTTCCCGCTCTTTTACCTCGACCAGAGCTACCTCAATTGAGGTCAACTTCATCTCTGTTACGGACAACTTAACCTCAACCTCAACCAACTTCCTTTCAACTATTACCATATTTTCCCCACTGGCTTCGGCTACCATCTCCGCTTCCATCAGAGATGCTTCCAGTTTCACCCATTCAGTTGCAGCCTCGTTTAGGTCAGCAGTCGGATGATCATTATCTTATCGTAACTCAGCCTCAACCCTCTTTAGACAATCCTGTTCATCGAGGACCGCATCATGAACCCAGTTAACTTCCCGGACCTCATTTTTGCAGCTCGCCAGCTGGAGCTCCATAGCATGCAAATCAGCCTGAAGCCCGTTATGATAAATCACGGCCTTCCAGGAAGAAGTAGCTAAGTGATTTATGGAACGGACGCAAACCAAAAGCAAAGAATAAACAACAACAGTTAGATTTTTTTTACCTGCATTAGACCATGACTAAGGCTAACAACTTTATCCATAACAGACATCTGACGTAGTGCAGCCGAATCCACGTCTAACCTGATCCCCTTTGCAACAACATGAGAAGGATGAGGATCCTTCAGGAAGCTCATCGAAGCTCTAACGTGTAGGGTCACCGAGAAATGCACTCATTTACAATGATCGTCGTCCTCCACGGGTGCGCCCTGGGAACTGGTAGGAGGTGAAGACGGCCATTGAACAGGCGAAGGGGGAGAAGATTCGGCATCCTCTCGACCTGAAATATTCTCACTTAACAGGATCGGAGGATCAGTTGAGGCATATGGCAGCAGAGCAACTAGAGTGGGGGGGAGGAACCAGGGGGCATGGACCTGCTTGAAACACTGGTAGTCCCAGTTTTATGATGGAAGTTCCTCTCCTCCCCACCAACGTTCCCAAACATATCACTGTTGAGACACTTCGACATCTCCAACTCGTTGTAAGCAAAACTAAAGATTGTGTCTTGTTCTTCAGCCTCCTTCTGCGCAGCTTCTCATTGAGCCTCACGCTCCCTTTCCTCCCGGTCAAAATCCTATTTTTCTTGTTTTGACTCTGAAGACTTAGAAGAACTTGTTCGAACTACCTAATGGAAAAAAGGAGCAAGGATCGCAACCGGGATAGCCTGAGCTTCTATTGTAGAAGTTGAAGGGGCAACAGACTCGACGACCGAAATGGGCGAAACCGCGACTTTGACCTCTCTCATTGGATCAAAGAGATCTCTTCAGTGCCATTCGGGACACCTATAAGTGGCACGAAGATGGACTGCAACATCTTTTAAGACAAATGATCTCTTGTTCAGGTTAGAATCTGCACGAAGAAACAAGATACATCAGATAAAAAAAGGAAAAAGTAGAGAAGAAATGAGAAAAGAGGAAACAAAGGGCCCATGTTACTTACTGAACTCTACCCAGAATCGAGGAATGGTTCAGCGGCCGTCACTGCCCCAATTCCCACCGATCCAGAGCATCCCTTCATCCCAACCTTTGTCCCCGGGTGGCAAATCAGTAACTAAGCCTCATCGTTTCTCAGTGGCATAGGGGACCAGAAAATAAGAGATACTGCGCCGCCTGACAGAGTGTATGGCGCGTATCTCATCTACTCATATGGACAAATTATGCCTCCTATTGAGGGATTATATACCTAAAAAATTATAAATGTATTAGGAATGTATTGCGAAGGAGCCAGACGAAACGTACCAAAAAAATTCCTGAAATAAAGGAGAAAAAGGAAGTTTAAGTCTTAACGATATATGCATGGGGGATAAAGACACCTGATACGGAGGATTACAAGAAAAATATTGGGGTATCACATCCCCAAAACCGCAAACAACATCAGACGAGAAGGCATCTTTATGACAGACAATAAAATGATCAAACTCTTCCTGACTTCTCTCTAAGGGGACCGTACCCAGAACGGTTTTTCTGCCATAACTAAACCAAGAAAGGAAGGAAACAAAGGACACGAAGAAGAAGAAAGAAGATGAAGAACTTACAGAGTAAGACTTAAACGTGAAAGAGAAAACGTCGGAGATTAAGGCCCTATATATATGTAGTGGACGCAAAAGCCAAATTCAAAATGATTAATGAACTCAAAACGAAAGAGTTTTGGCAGGCGGCTGGCACAGAGAAGGATACGTGACGAATGGATACATCCAATCTAATTAAAGGGCAAGTCAGTGATGACATGACAACTGGATAAAGGAAAACCTAAAGGATCAGAAACGTGCATGACGTAAGAGCCGTAAAATGAATCAACACATAGAGAATGCAGAACAAATGAAGCCCACGCGCACTCGTGTCAAGATGGGATAGAACAAACTTAAGAATAAATGAAGTTTTCAAGGAATGAGCCAGTAACCCCAGCAATGAGGCAATGATGGTACATTACCTCATTATTTAAAAATATTTATGACCTTTCTTGCACACCACTTAATGTTTTGCAGCTCTTTTGTTGTTTCACTTCCTTTTGATTTTAACCAGCGGAACAAAATGGGTGTTTTAAACCACTATGTTTGAATCATTTTATTTAAAGTAAATTGTTTTGTTGATTTATTTAAATTGATATTTGTTTACTCAGACAAACTTTATAATTATCACAAACTTTAGTTTAGTTGGGAATACATTTTTATGGCTTTAAATTTACATTGTTTTTGTTGTTCTTTTATTTATGTATTTTCTTCTAGCATTGATTTTATATTGGTGCACTTGTATGTGGCTCTTTAATACTTCATCCAAGTGAGTTTTGTGGAATAATTCGATGATTGGATTTTTACACAATAAAAAAAGTTCTTTCTCTTCGATTGAAATGAAGTAGTTTTGTGACATTTTTAAACAATCAAAATATGTTATTTTATGTGATTCAAATACATTTATTTTTCCTTAAACAATTAAATTAATTTTTGAAGTGATTTTAAATGCTTACTGAATTTCCATAGTGTTTTAAGAATGTTGTGATTTGCCCATTTTGTTTGACTGTGTATTTATTACCAATGCATATGTTAATTAGACCTGAGTTGATTCTGACTCAACCCAATCTGAAAAACCAGATCGAACAGGCTCAACCCAATCGGGCAACCCAGCTGCACCGAACCGGTTCAGACCACCCAAACCTAGTTGAACTAGTTTGAACCGTATGATCAATTTACACCCGGTCTAGTTTTCACCTGTTTCCGATCCCACTCACCCTCCTAGTTAATTAAATAAGTTGAGTTATCATATGAATATGTCGTGATCTAGGATTCCTAAATTTCAGGTCATTAATTATTGAATTTAATCCGTAGTGAATTCATGTAAATGGACTTACATAGTAATTTATAACTGTAGCATATTTAATTTTAAAAAAATATTAACTTTTTATGTTACTCAATCTTTTGATCAACTATGATTATATTTTGAGTTATACACGTAATAGATATATTGTTTATGTTCATGAACAAATTATATGTTTACTCATGTATATGTGATAATTAAAATTATGAATTTTAACTCAAGTAAAGAGATAAGTAAATAAGAGGTAGACTTAGCCATGTCTCTTGGTTATCAAATAACTAGATTGTTCACATCATGTTATTAACTATACGGTTGGGTGTCACCATGTTCATGTTAGCGTTCTTAAGGTTCAGATAACTTTAAGTGACATCAAGTTTCAAGACACCCAATCTATTTTGTTCACGTTCAAGTTCAAGTATGAAACAATTCTAGTTAGATTGTTAATCAGGGGTTATGCCTAGTCGAATTAGGATAAAGTAAGTACAAGTATCATCTAGATTTACATACAAGTTCAAGTTATATGTTAACCATTAAATCAGTTATGTTAATTAGAAGTACTTTATATTATTTAATAATCAAGTGAATTTGTTAAATTAAAGTTGCATGAGTTATATATTTACATTTACGTCATGTGAAGCTTATTAGTATGTGGGTTTACTTACTAGGATTTTTAATACTCAAACCCCTATAGATGAATATGTTGCAGGTGATAACGAGCAGCAGGAGTGAGGGACTATCATAGTTAGCGAAAATATCATAAACATATTTCAGTTTAAGTATAGTTGATTCAAGAATTTATGAATTTTCATGTTTTAGTTTTCGATAATATGTTTGACTTTCATTTGTTATGGACTTTCGTAATCGACTTTATTACAGATTAATGAATCATTTATTTCAGTTTTTTGAGTAGATTTTCTCTTCAAATAATTTTATGTTTTCGCTATTTAATGTTAAAAATTAGGATAAAATTAGGATTTTCAATTTGTAAATTTTCTCCAATTAGGAATTCAATTGAATTGGAGATTTTCAAATAAGTGAAATTAAATGCATGTTTAACTCTCAGAAATCAAGACGTTACATAATTAGTTTAATTTTTTCACAATTTTTTGTCTGATTTCGCTGCTAGGGAACGGACCTGAGTGATTGATGTTATTTTGGTGTCATGATTTCATCAAATATCTCCCTTTTTCACTTGATAAGCAAAAATCATATTAAAAGGCAAAGAACATGCCAGGAAGGATCACTAAAGCATTGTGCACATTATATGTATATGTAAATATTGGGTCTTTTCTTTGCCTTTTAAAATATTCATGCATTTCCATCAGGAGACCATAGTAATTGGAAATGTTAAACACATTGAGATGTGTGGAAATGTCATACCTCAAATTATTTGGATGTGTGGTTTATGCATACATCAAAGAAGGAAAATTGGATCTTGGAGCCAGAAGCTGCGTGTTTGTAGGTTATCCTAAAGGTGTCAATGGTACAAGTTGTGGCTCTCAAATCTAAACAAGTCCAAAAGCTTTATAAGTAGAGATATCATATTCAGAGAATGTGAAATGTATATGAACAGCCTCAAACCACCAAATCAAACAGAGACTATAAAAGACAATGAGTTAGGTTTGAGGTGGAGCTTGGAAGCATCAGTAAAGAATCAGAGATTTCAGGTTGTATCAACACAGAGATTGGACTAGAAAATGAATGCCAAGGACAGTTTGAAGCCTATGATGAATAATAGGACCTTAGTGAATGCCAGCTAGTCAGAGACAAAAATAGAAGTCAGGTATAACTATGCAGATCTTTTGCATTTGCCTTAACAGTGGCTATGAAGAGCCAAAACAGAAAGCAATGGTTAAAAGATATGAAGGAGGAGATAAATTCATTAAATAAGAACCATACTTGGGTTCTTGTTGACAAAAACAGAAGGACAAAAGATAGTAGGTAGCAAATGGATCTACGAGGTAAAACAAGGAATTTCTGGAGCTGAAATGCCTAGGTTTAAGGCCAGAATGGTGGCCAAAGGATTTACTTAGAGATAGGGCATAGATTACTCTAAGATTTACTCACCAGTGGTGAAGCATACCTTAATTAGAATACTTCTAGCTCTAGTCACTCAGTATGGATTAGAACTAGAACATATGGTTGTAAAAATAGAATTTTTACATGGAAATTTGGATGAGAAGATCTTCATGGCTCAACATGATGGTTTTGTAAAGAGAGGAGATGAAAACAATGTATGTCTTCTTAAGAAATCCCTTTATGGTTTAAAAATAAATCCCTAAACAATGGTACTTAAGATTTGATGAATTTTTTATTATAAGAAATGGGTTCACTAGAAGTATGTGTGGCAGTTGTGTGTACTGTAAGAATATTGAAAATGAATCAAGGTTATAATTGTTGCTATATGTAGATGATATGCTTATTGCATCATCTGATATAGTGAAAGTTAGAGAGTTTAAGGCACAACTTCTCAAGGAATTTGAGATGAAAGACTTGGGATGGCAGACTCAAAGACTATTCATTCAGCAGGAGAACTACATCCTTAAAGTTTTAAAGAAGTTTGGGATGGCAGACACAAAAATCTATTAAAACTCCATTAGCAACTCATTTTAAGCTTTTATCTGAACAATCTCCTAAGTCAAATGATGAACATATCAAACTGGACAAAATTTCCTATGCTAGTACTTTTGGAAGTCTAAACCATGGTTTGTTCTAGCCTAGACCTAGCTTATGCAGCAGACCTTGTAAGCAGATTTATGGCTAAGCAATGAAAGGATCATTAGAAAGCTGTAAATTGGACCATGTGATACCTGGGAGGAACAACTAGACATGGTTTAGTGTTTGAAAAAAGAAACACAGAAGAAGAAATTATTCTAGGCTATGTTAACTCTGACTTTGTAGGAATCTTTGACAGGGTATGTGTTTACTATTTTTTGTTGCACAATGAGTTGGAAAGTTACATGTCAACCAGTTGTGGCCTTATCTACAACAGAAGCTGAGTATATTGCAGCTATTGAAGCAGTTAAGGAGGTATTGTGTCTAAAAAGTTCTGCAGAAGAACTTGGCATCAAACATAACAACATAATTGTGTTCTGTGACAACTAGAGTGCAATTCACCTGACTAGGAACCAAATGCACCACGAGAGGACAAAGCACATCGATATAATATTGCACTTTATCAGGCATGTGATTTCAGCAAGAAAGGTAGCAGTGGAGAAGATCCACACTAATGACAATCCTGCAGATATAATCATTAACTTTGTCATATGGATCAAGTTTGAGCATTGCTTAAACTTGATAAATGTGGAGACTGTCTCAGGCTAAGGTCTGAGGATTAGCTGGAGAAATCTAGGGTTTATGGGCGCTAACTGAAGCTTGATTCAAGGTGGAGAATTTATAGAGTTATGTGTCAACTTAAGTTAGTTATCTACCTATCATTGGACTGTTTTGACAGTTGCTCTAACTGTCAAGCCAATGATGTGCATCCTAGTAACTAAATAAACAACATCAACACATAAGACTACCACAACATCAACACATATAAACATTCACAAAGAAACAAAGTCCAGTATGCGATTGATTCTAATTCTCATAAGCAAGAAGAGAAAAGGGCATAATAAAAAAGACAGGAAGATTACTTTATCTACAACTCAAAGTTAGCATAGATTGAGGTTCTATTACCTGGTTTCGAAGCTAGTGTGAGAGAGAGCTTATAATCTGTTTTTTCTTTGTACTTGAGCCTTTGTAATTCTCTGTAAAGTTCTGGACTCCAAAGTTAGTAGATTGCCTCTCTGACGACTGGATGTAGGTTCCTATTTCGAGAACTGAACCAGTATAATTTGCGATGTTGTCTCCCTTTTTCCTTTCTCTTCTTCTTCTCTCGTCTGCATGTTGTTGATCTGCACAGTGAACCCCATTGTTAGTCTATAATTCATAACACCAGCCATAAACCCAACTATATAAATGTATTTTGCTGTATTCAAAGCAAAAGTACTTCTTTCAATTTGTGCTGACCATACGATATTCTTTCTTTAATGAAAGTAAAAGCGGGAACAAAGTCAGTGAAAAAGATGGATTCTAGCTTAGTGCCGCAATATTCAAGATATTCATCAAATAATTCTGAAATTCATACAATTCAAGAGGTCCCCAGGCCCAAGTTGAAAGGTGCGAAGAAGAAAACGAAAATTACAGATAAAGCAGGGAACAAGTCAAGGAAGTGGTGGAAGAAATGGAGAAGGCATATGAGTAAATACAATGGGATTTGGTTGAAAGAAGTACAGGGCACATTAATGGTGGTGGCTACTGTGATTGCTTCTATAGGTTTTCAAGCAGCAACGAACCCTCCAGGCGGTGTTTGGCAACAAGACACTCCTTGTCCATATTCAAGCACATTTCAACCAAATTGAGCAGCTGGAACTTCAGTGATGGCCTCAGACCCAGATCTTTACTCTCTATTCTTAACTGAGAACATGGTATCTTTTCTTGCATCTCTAAGTGTCATCTTTTGCTAGTAAGTGGGTTTCCTCTAAAACCTATACAAATATGCAAAAATTGAAATATAAGCTACTTATGAAAAACTAAGCTACTGGATTTAAACATAGGCCAAAAATTGAAGATAAAGTATTAAATTAAATACTCAATTAATTATTTTATGCCTAAGCTTGCACGTCACCTTTGATCATAATATTCATTGGTGAATGAAAACGATCCGATAACTGAAAATGTTAAAATTAGAATAGTCAACAACATTTACATTATGTTACTAAAATAAAAGAATTATATTTTAAAATTATCAATAATTTTTAATCATTAAGATATAATAGATTCTTACAGATTACTCTCCCATATGTAACTAATTATAAATCTCCATCTCTCATCTTCCTCTCGATAGGAAGAAGTTAAATACCTTAGATTCCAAGCTTTCTCTCTTCATATTGGTCAGCAAAATTTCCGTACATTTGTAATTATGAAAAGACATTTTGAGACACAAAATTCAAACCTCAAACCAATATGAGAACAACAATAAGCCACTAAGACATCCTATAATACTTGCCACTACCTAGGTAGAAAGAAGCATCCAAGTATGATAACCTCCATCATCTTCTAACTATATGTGATACATACTAATATAACTTCTAAAAAAAATTACACCAATTATTATGACAGTAACTGAGAAAGACCTCTTACATTCTGTCTACATCTTCTATCAATTAATGAGGTAAATGAAAAGTTTGTAGACGAAATATTAAAACTGCATTTTATTACAATTAAGTAATAGGGCTCAACGATAGAATTAGATTTGTGGAGTGATCGATCCATTAAAGAGAATTGTAAAAAACTTTTAATAACAAATTCTCATATTCGGTAATAACATAATTAGTTTTGTACATATAATCCTAATAAGAAGTATTTTGACTTCTACGCATAATTAATTTTTACTTAATTAATAAGTATCAATAAGAAAATTTAGATATATTAGATAAACATCCTAAATTGAATGAATCATCGACCGGAATGCTATCGATAAAAACTAACAATTTGATTAAGTTATCACTACAAGAAAAACGGTTTATGGCGACGGTTTTATTCTTCCATTGCGGCGATTTTAACTGCCGTAAAAAGATTTACGACGGTTCTCTATTTCTTTACCGGCGGTTTAAACCGTCTCTATAGGCTCCAAAACCGCAGCTAAAAAGATTAATTTTGGTTAGAATTTTTTCTGTTTTTTAAACATCTCATAATTTTTAAAAAGACATGTTTCAGAAAATATTCTATATCACGGATTTCAGAATATATCAATACAAAAATTTTAACAGTTCATAGTTCATCAATTCAAATATTCACAAATTCTTGCATTTTAAACGTTCACAAATTCAAACATTCACAAATTTTGAAGATTCAGAATTCATCAATTGAAACAGTTACAAATTCTAAAGACAAAATAATATAAGTTCAAACTTAAGCAGATAGAGTATTTTTCATCGTTATTGCACTTTATGCGATCATGAAGTTGAGAGAGGATCTCCAGAATCCTATAAACATATAAAAATGAATAAAATTAGTATTAATGTTGAAATAAATATAATTTATAATTACATAAAGTATATATTCAATAGAAATCTTATATAATCACCGTCGGGGAATAAGAACGAAGGATTTTATGCTTGCATCATTTTCCTAAGGTACGACTTGGGATTGAAGTTGAACTTGACCATCTTGAAGCTCATGAACCTGTGACTTAACTCTCTCATGTTCTGTACGTGGAACGAACGCCTCTTCAGAAAACTAGCGGCTGCTCTACGATCCAAATACACTGGTAGAGTTGGACCTAGTTCCATTCCACGGACTTGTCCAGGATGCTCTGGGCCCATAACTTTAGAAAATGCATCTCTAGGGGTGATATTATTCTCATCCAGCGTTTGGGTTGCCCGAAGTTCTTGCTTTTTCTCCTACAACACAAATAAACAATTCGATCGCATATGTGACAAATATAGTTGAAAAAATAAAAAAAATATTGACAAATATAGACTTAAAAGTAATTCTTATAGCTCTAGAAGCAGATTTTTTATCTACCCAATTCTCATCTTTGCGTTTATGCGTTTTATGAACAGTTCGACCGCATTGGACTCTCTCCCCAACACCTCTGTCTATCATTATGTTTAAAAATTTATATTTTGATCACAATACTAGAAACAAACATATTACTTATAATAAAAAAAGATTTACATACCATTTCATATTATTTTTTAGCATAGTTTTTCCTTCCTAAAGAATGATGTATACTTTATTTTGCTCGTACCGAAGTGTTTGTTTCACTACAAGCCTATTATTTGAGAAACAAAATTAGTATTTATTCTACGTAATAAATGAAATTCAATGTCAAAAGAAAATATTGTAATACAATCCCTACAGAAGAGAACCAAAAATGGACAATAGCATTCCACTGATCTTGTGGAACTTCCTCAAGTTTATGTCTTAAGAATTCTTCTTCGCTCGGATATTTTGTTATATTCACTGTTCTCAATTTACTTTTGTTGTCCTTCCAATTGTTATTAATTGAAGATAATGCAAACTTTTGGTTGGCGTCGGAAACTTCCCTTTTACTCTAAAAAATTACAAAGATATAGTTAATAAATGCATAATGGAATATACAATTACAAATAAGTATTTATACCTTCACAATATCCCATAATGCATTCTTGTACATTTCAGGTATTTACATCCAATTTTCATAGGTGATTGGTAATAGAGCGTAGGTGTGTCCTAGTGAAGCCAAAAAGCTCATATACATAGATGTTTGATCCTTGATCGGTTGTTCTACTGCGTTGAATTCAACTTTCACTTTATTCCCTTCAGGTTGATTCCATATATGAGCTAATCATGTCCAACCACGAACCTTTCGCCTAGAGGATGAGGATTCACCTACGTATGAAATATTATTTTTGTATATCAGACATTATATGAATAATAACAATGGTTTGTATGAAATATAAAATAAATGTTATACCAACTAATTCAGTGGGAGCATCGCATGATAGATCTTGATCACCAACGAACTCGTCCTTAGTTATGCGCAAACGTCTACCACGGACCATGATGGTTATACTTGCACAACAAAATAGATAATAAGATTATCAAAAAGAGACATAGCTTATCAATACTCTCACACAAATAAATACTAAGAACCCTGATAATTATAAAAAAAATAAATATTAACACTATCAAATAAAGACATACATAATTCAAATA
The DNA here is from genome assembly GCA_003255025.1 of Datisca glomerata. Lineage (NCBI taxonomy): Eukaryota > Viridiplantae > Streptophyta > Magnoliopsida > Cucurbitales > Datiscaceae > Datisca > Datisca glomerata. Next base: position 405,202 of record QANY01008042.1, read on the forward strand.
GTAACACGATCAAATTGAGCATCATTATTCTGATTGAAATCAACATTCATATGAATTGTATCTTCTATGGTTACACCAACAACATATGTCCAAACTAAATTGACAAATTTTTCATTCTCATGTAAGACTTCTTCTAAATGAGAATGATCATGTATCTCACTTTCAAAATTCATCACTACTTCATTATCAAGAGTTGTATCATTATTATGGTCACCCATGTCAAACATGTCTCTTGGCTTTGTATGCACCACAACATGTCAATCTTTATCTATCTGATGTTGTACGTAATACACAAGACGTGCTTGAGATGCAAAGACGAATGGTTCATCCATCAAATCCCCATCAGTGTGAATTAAACATGAAAAATTAACAAGTGTAAACTCAAATTCATCAACTTTTCTTCTAGCATTCGTGGTGTTAGTCCAATCACACTTAAATGACACTACTTTTAACAATAAGGTATCGTTTATTCGGTAATCTTGACTAACTCAAGATTTTTCAATCCCACTTTTATTCATATTAAAATCAATCTGAACACATTATAAGATAGTTCAATACAATGAAAATCAAAGTCACAATGAAATCAGAGTCATAAATTGAGGTACAGAACTAGACAAACAAGTTGCAATCGCAACAAGAATTAAATAAACTAAAAAATTAGGAATATTACAATAAAAAATTAACTAAACAAATTAGTTACCCATATTCTAACTATTCTATTAAATTAGCTAGCCATATTCTAACTATTCTATTAAATTAGCTACCCGTATTCTAATTATTTGACTATTAGATTAAATAAACTACAAATTAAGAAAATTACAATAAACAATTAACTATATTCATAATTAGGCTAGTTGTCGAGGCGTGTGCGTGACGGAAGCGTGAAGGCTCGTGACCTTTTAAAAAAATACTTTTAATAAAAATCAAATCTTTTAATAAAACAAAACTTGCGCAACGCCACGATAATGAAATAAAAACGTCTATTGAAAACTCTTTTTCAATCAGTCAGGATCTATTATATATTTGTAAGTTAAATCTACAACATACAAGGTTAGGAATTATATACCTCTTGTAGTCTATATCAAGTGTCCTTGTAAAATCTGATCGATCCTCTGTTCCCACGAAATCGCTCCAACAATCAGTAGACTCCGAGATCCACACGAAGATCCTCCAAGTCAATCCTCAACGCACTAGGACGTGTGTGGGTACGTAAAATATCACTAGACACTTTTTCTGTCTCTAGATATTGTCAACACATGTGATCTAGAGATTTACTGAGAATGACTTTAGTTAAACGATTCTCTAAAAGAACGTGATGATTATTCTTTTAGAGATTTGACAAACGTTTAATCACAGAAGAAAATCTCTCTAACAACAATTGTATTCTCAATTCAACTCTTGATTGATGACCTGATCAACTAATTCTCTCCTCTTCTTTCAACAACTTGGGTCATTAGAATAATATATATATAATCTAGATAATGGTGTATCATATTTTTAAGGATAAATTGAAATAATATTTAATTATAAAATTACCAATTGCAGTGAGATCCACTACAGTGTGTTGTGAGCCAGCACAGTACCACGTGACATCACAGTAGTCCATGTCAATTTCTGATACTTTATCAGTGATTGACACGTGGTAGTTACTATAAATTAAATATTTATTTTAATTAAATAATTATCTAGACTTTAGTTAAGTCAAAATTAACATATCTGATTATCCTTATCAACTAACTTATCTATTATTTTACAAATAACAGATTTAATTTATTTAAATTATTATCTAATAATTAGATAACTATCGAATTTCACAAATTAGATATTCTGTCTCACTTATTTATAATAATAAAATTTGATAATTATTTATATATAAAACTTCCAAAAATTATATTTAAATATATAAATAATTTAATCAATTAATCAAACATAATTATCTCATAATTATGTACTTGCCCCAGAATATAAATTATTTTTACAAGTCAGTCATTTTCTCAAGTCCTGAAATATTCACACCCTAGATAGTGTAGTATAGAGGTGACATAGGGACCATGGAGTTTTTAATTAAATTATTAATTAAACTTTTTAATTAAATAATTTTATTTATTAATTCCATTATTACTCCAATATAAATATGGAATTACACTCTTAGATATTATAGAATGTATTTACAGAGTATTCCCATATAGTCCACTGACATAATCATTTCATGTAGTACTGTCTCTAATTATTGGTTCATAAATTAGAATTGATCAAAATTACTGTTTTACCCTTCTAATTACCTCTTGATCCTTAAGTACCATTAATCAACTAGTAAATGGCTAATTTATAATCTTATTATAAATCTGAGCTTAATAACCATTCAGTTCTAGAATTAACACTTAAGATAACAAATATACAATCCGTTAGGAAATCTTAGATTCCAAATCTTGTAAGATCATGTCTCCGGCCATCCACATCACTGAATCTCTAAAACAAAAGTCACTAGTATGATTAACAAATAGACTTTAACGAGTGAATCAAAAGATCTAGTAAACATGTATAGGAGTTCATGACTACTCAGGATTCAGACTTATCTACATATGATCATAGAATTGTTGTGTATTAAATCCTTATGATAAATGGCACGTTAATAAATATATTAATTCACATCGGCTCTGTCATATATAATCTTATTATATCAAGTATATTCACTAAGATATCTATCCAAATCAATGATCTGGATCTAGACTACACACATTCATAATGTTTAGTGAACCGTACTAGCAACCATTCATCAAAGATTTCATATTTTAATATGTTGCTAACAATTTTATTTAATTTCTATGATCTTAATTCTCTTGTACTAATATAAAATCATAGTCTCATTAATGAATATGAAATTTTCAGATATTTATATAAATTATTAAACAATAATTTAAAAGAACAATTATAAGAAAAATGTAATCCTCTTTAAATTTCATATCAAAATGTCAATACGCATGCTTTGAGTGCATAACCCCCAACAATCTCCCACTTGCCCTAAAGTAAATGTGACAATGACTTAACAGGAAGTGTCTTTGTAAAAGGATCAGCCAGCTTCTTTTCCGATGCTATCTTCATAACAATCACATCTCATCGATGCACGATCTCTCTTACAATATGATATATCCTCTCTATGTTCTTCCCCCTTTTGTGACTCCTCAATTCCTTGGAATTTACTACAGCCCCACTGTCATTGGAGTACATGATCAATGGTTTGTCCATATCTGGAACTACTTCCAGATCAGAATATAACTTTTTGAGCCATACCGCCTCTATCACAACATCACAAGCCACTATATATTCGGCTTCCATAGTGGAGTCGCCAATGCTGGATTTCTTAATACTTATTCAGAAGCATTGTTTAATACTTATCCAGACTACAGCTCCTCCAGTTAGGGTGAATACTGATCTAGATGTCGACTTTCAACTATCTCTATCTGATTGAAAATCAGAATCAGTATATCCAGTTGGGTTCAGATCTCCACCTGAATAAACAAGCATATAGTTTCTCGTTCTCCTAAGATACTTGAGAATGTGCATTACTACAATCTAGTGTTCCAAACCTGGATTCGATTTATAACGACTAACAATTCTTACTGCATAATCGATGTTCGGTCTCGTACACAACATGGCATACATAAGACTTCCAACTATTGAAGCATAGGGAACCTTTCTCATATCCTCTTCCTCCTGATGTGTCTTAGGATATTGTTCCTTGGAGAGGACAATTTCATGTTTGGTCAGTTGTTGACCTTTCTTGAAATTCTCCATAGAGAATCTCTCCAGCACATTATCAATATAAGATGCCAGAGAAAGTGTCATGAACTTGTTCTTTCTATCTCTTAGGATTTGGATGCCTAGAACATAGCTCGCTTCTCTCAAATCATTCATTTAAAATTTCTCAGCTAACCACTTATTTTCCTTTGACAAAGTTTCTACATCATTCCCAATGAGTAGAATATCATTATCAACATAAAGAACTAAAAAATCATTATCTTATCTTTGGTGTATTTATAAACACGGGCTTTATCAACATTTTGCTCGAAGCCATAAGACTTTATAATCTCATCAAATGTAAACTTCCAAGCCATAAGACTTTATAGTCTCACAACCCTCTCACTATGATGTTACACTGGGGTTTCCTTTCCAGGAACTGTGATTTCTATGGTTTGTCTTTTATCAATAGAAATTGAAGGTGGTTTGATTTCATCAATCGTTAATTCCTCTAGAACTACTTTAACACGAGGTTTGTAGTTATACATATATCCATGCTCAAGAAAGGTTGCATTTGTCGACATAAAAACCTTTTGATCATTGTGACTATAAAAGTACCCACCTCTAGTGTCTAGAGAATAGCCAACGAATATGCATACATCAGACCTTAAGTCTAACTTTCTAGTCTTGGGTCTAAGAACGTGAGCTGGACATCCTCATAACTCTAAAGGCGCCTTGCTTACAGACTTAGATGGTACTACATTCAAAATGTAAGTTGTCGTGTGTAGTGCATATACCTAAAATGCAACTGACAATGATGAGTAGCTTAACATCGACCTAACCATATCCAATAAGGTTCGGTTTCTCCTCTCTGCAACACCATTTCGCTGTGGTGTTCCAGGTGCTGTGAGTTGGGATAGGATTCCACACTCTAGAAATACTCCTTGAATTCTAAATCCAAGTATTCACTACCTCGATCGGATCGAAGGATTTTCAATGATTTACCTAATTAGTTTTCAGCCTCAGCCTTGAAGTCTTTAAACTTTCCAAAAGTTTCAGACTTTCGATGCATTAGGTAACTATAACCATATCTTGAGTAGTCGTCAATGAAAGTGACAAAATACTCATACGCACATCTAGCTTGTACATTGATCGATCTACAGACATCATTAGTACTAACTCAAGTGGTTCTTTGGCTCTTTCGTCCTTTCTGTGAAAGGTCTCTTGGTCATTTTACCATCTAGACAGGATTCACAAACAGGAAGAGTTTCAACTTTTAGCTCTCTCAAAGCACCATACTTTGTTAACATGTTTAACCTATCTAGATTAATATGTCCCAACCTAAGATGCCATAAATATGTGTTATCATCGTGAGAAACTCTTTGTCATTTGTTATTTTTAGGTTTTGCTACTTTAAATATTTCATAATTATTTAACGCGTTCAGTCGGTTTAAGCATATATAGTTCATTTATAATTTTAGCATGACAGATATCGAATCCATTCTTAAAAATGATAAACCTTTTATTAATGAAAGAAACTTCGAATAATTATTCTTGCAAAAATGAAAGAGGAATCAAATTCCTCAAAAAACCAGGAATATAATAAACATCGTTCAAAACTAAGTAATTATATCCAAAACGCAAACAGACTGTCCCTAATACTTTAGCTGACACGAGCGCACCACTGTCAACTCTCAAAATGACCTCGCCATCAGCCAACTCCCTTGAAGAAGTCAAGCATCTGCAAAGAAGAACATACATGATTATCTAGGATGACAAATCATATTCCACTAAACAAGATTCAAGTACAAGTAAATCATATTTACCTTTCTTTTTCATCTCAGAGAGATACTTGTTATAGTTTCTCTTCCAATGACCTTCAACCCCACAGTGGAAATACTTTCATTTGATCTTACTGTCTTTCTTATTCTTCTTGGCTTTCGGTGATGTCTTGGTTTTCTTCACTCTTTTGTTCTTATTCTTGTCCTTACCACTAATCTTCTTCATTTTCTTGTTCTTAACAATATTGGAAGAAGGCTTTTGCTCGACAATATTTTCCTCGCCCTCTTTGTTCATTCTAAAGTTGAGTGACTCAAAAGTTTGTAGTTCATTCAACAATTAGGTCATGTTGAATTGCAACTTGTTCATGACATAGTTGGTCGTGAACGCAGAAAAAGTTGGTGTAAGTCACTCTAGTATGATGCTAACTTGAGTCTCCTCATCAATGGTCGCCTCATGTACTTCTCCTAGTGCATTATGTTGATCATGTTCTTGAACAGAAGTACCCTTCCTCATCTTAATTGTCATATAGCTCCTAGTGGCCTCATGGCGACTTTGATCGGACTGCTGTCCAAACATTGCCTGTAAAGATTCCATAATTTCATAGGCAATTTCCATGCTTTCATGCTTGATTCTCAGAACATCATTCATGCTCACAAGCATGTAGAACTTCGCCTTGTTGTTTGATATGATCAAAGCATCATATTTGTCCATAACATTCTTATGGGCATTAGTAGCGACCTCAGGACATTGCTCAATAATAACAAACTTATGGTTCACACAAATCAGCATTAAGTTCATATTTGATTTTCAACGTACAAAATTATCACCATTCAATTTCTCAAAAGTGAGTAAAATAGTAACACGGTTGCCTATGGTAGATGTAATATTGATAACTGAAATTTAAAACATAAATGATTTGATATAATTGATAAATATCTAGAATTCAAGTACAAGTAAATCATATTTACATTTCTTTTTCATCTTAGAGAGATACCTGTTACAGTTTCTCTTCCAATGACATTCAACCCCACAGTGGAAACACTTTCCTTTGAGTTTGCTGTCTTTCTTGTTCTTCTTGGTTTTCGATGATCTCTTTATTTTCTTCACTCTTTTGTTCTTACTCTTGTCCTTACCATTGCTCTTCTTCATTTTCTTGTTCTTAACAATATTGGAAGAAGGCTTTTGCTCGACAACATTTACCTCGCCCTCTTTGTTCATTCTAAGGTTGAGCCACTCAAAAGTTTATAGTCATTCAACAATTGGGTCATGTTGAATTACAACTTGTTCATAACACAGTTGATCGTGAACGCAGAAAAAGCTAGTATGATGCTAACTTGAGTCTGTTCATCAATGGTCGCCCCATGTACTTTTTCCTCTTGCATTATATTGATCATGTTCTTGGACAGAAGTACCCTTCCTCATCTTAGTTTTCATATAGCTCCTAGTGGCCTCATGACGACTTTGATCGGACTGCTGCCTAAACATTGCCTGTAAAGATTCCATAATCTCATAGGCAATCTTCATGCTTTCATGCTTGGTTCTCAGAACATCATTCATGCTCACAAGCATGTAGGACTTCACCTTGTTGTTTGATGTGATCAAAGCATCCTATTTGTCCATAACATTCTTAGGGGCATTAGTAGCGGACTCCTCAGGACATTGCTGAGTAAGAACAAGCTTATGATTCACACAAATCAGCATTAAGTTCATATTTGATTTTCAACGTACAAAATTATCATTGCTCTTCTTCATTTTTTGTTCTTACTCTTGTCCTTACCATTGCTCTTCTTCATTTTTTTGTTCTTAACAATATTGGAAGAAGGCTTTTGCTCGACAACATTTGCCACGCCCTCTTTGTTCATTCTAAGGTTGAGTCACTCAAAAGTTTGTAGTTCATTCAACAATTGGGTCATGATGAATTGTAACTTGTTCATAACATAGTTGGTCGTGAACGCAGAAAAAGTGGTGTGAGCGACTCTAGTATGATGCTAACTTGAGTCTGCACATAAATGGTCGCCCCATGTACTTCTGCCTCGTGCATTATGTTGATCATGTTCTTGAACAGAGGTACTCTTCCTCATCTTAGTTGTCATATAGCTCCTAGTGGCTTCATGACGACTTTGATCGGACTGCTGCCCAAACATTGCCTGTAAAGATTCCATAATCTCATAGGCAATCTTCATGCTTTCATGTTTGGTTCTCAGAAGATCATTCATGCTCACAAGTATGTAACACTTCGCCTTATTGTTTGATATGATCAAAGCATCATATTTTTTCATAACATTCTTAGGGGCATTAGTAGCGGGCTTCTCAGGACATTGTTCAGTAAGAACAAACTTATGGTTCGCACAAATCAGCATTAAGTTCATATTTGATTTTCAACGTACAAAATTATCACCATTCAATTTCTCAAAAGCGAGTAAAGTAGTAACACAGTTGCCCATGGTAGACGTAATATTGATAAGTGAAATTTAAAACATAAATGATTTGATATAATTGATAAATATCTAGAATTCAAAAGGTAAACGTATAAAAATGAATATTTACTGCCATTTAGGCCAAGGGCTCAATTCAGGGACTTTGCATGAATGCAATCATAATAAAAATATAAATTTAGCATTTACTAATCGCGATAGAACAAAACAACCCAACGATTAATGTGCCGCCTTAGGGTCAGTCAGATTAACCTCAGACTGCCTATGAGACATTCTCATCCTTATTAATTAAAACTTAAAATATCTCATATTTTTTATTTTAACAATAAGGTATCCCTTATTCAGTCAAGTTACAACTATCCACATGAAAACTTAATTGTGACTTTGTGAGTGTAACCCATCATTTCATATTTCATTACTTCATTTAGAATATGCCGCCTTAGGATTGGTCAAAATTAAACTACATCACTTCCTCTTATGTTTTTGAAAAGTCCAACATTGGTATTGGTACGGCTCGAAACTTTCTTTAGGGGGATGAAAACAAAGCCATCTCGAGGCCCACTACACCTCACGGTGTTATATTAATGATGGAGGTCATAGGTTACATTGACATGTCAACCTTCTCCCACTCACTATTTTACGATAATGCGTTTTTATTTTAACTAATCAATTAATTCTAAATTAATTACTAGTTAAAATAATAACCCTATAATATTTAATTATCGGTTAATCCAATCTTATTGGTCTAAGTTTATTTAACTTTCTGAAGCGCCTAAGTCATATTTAGATAAACTTATATTAACTAATTAATTGTATGCATCAAACTTTAATAAAACTCTTTTACTAAAGTCGGTTAACTTAAATATTACTATAGTTTTTAGTGTGGTGTGATTACCAAGTTTTAACTAGTTAAAACCTAGCAGTTTACATGCAATTGATTTCATAAAGTAATATATATAAACATATTAGGACAATCCTAATAAATAATGTTTCTACAGATGAGATGTAAGATTAAATAAAACTGTGTGAAATTTTCATGTATGGCATGTGATCGAATAACGCATGGACATGTTATCAAACATAACAACTAAAAAATTATTTAACAATTAAATAAAATAATAATGGACCGAGTAACTATTAGGTATTTCTAAATTACAACCCTTGAAATAAAAAAATAAAATTACAAAACGCAATTCAAGAATACATATTTTACAAATATTACATTCTCCTCCTAATGTCCATTTTCATAATCTTCAAGTTTTGAACAAAATACTTTTTAATTAAAAGAACTATTTTTCTTAATTAAAATAATTTCTATAATTATCTATTTTAATATAGTTGACTTTGACTTAGTCAAATAAATACTTTATTTTATTTGATCAAACTTGGGTCAAACCCAATCAACCTATTAATTTTTAATTTTCATAAAATAAAAAATTATTAATTAATTTCAAAAATTTTAAATTTTAAATGGATAATTAAAAGAGTTTGGATTTTAATGAAATACTTAGGTGATAGAGTTTTTTGCATGGTTTGTTGGAAACTTTCCTAAAATGTGACAACAGTTGTCACCGACGATAGGACTTTCCGATCACCTCCCATCACCATTGCTGCCCGTCTCACCGTCGATAGTCGCACGCCGTGCCGCGAAGCTACTGTTCATCGTCAGTACAGCCCCGTCAGCACTGTTCACCTTGCCGGAACAGTAAATTTTTGGCGCGAACATTATTTTCGTAGACGAACAGTGTTTTCGTAGATGAACAGTGTTTTCGTAGATGAACAGTGTTTTCGTGTGAACAGTAAAAATTTTACCATTCATCTCGTGTGTTCTTTGTCTTCTCGTGTTCGAAATAGTTACAATAATATTCAAAATAAAATTATAAAAATTTCTACGCTCCAATTCGGCTTACACAGGATCTAGGAAAAATTGAAACAAAGCCTAAGCCAATAATCACCATACAATTAACGATACATTATTTTTCATACATTAAAATAATATAACCATCAATCATCATACATATCTCATATTATATGACTAATGCAAAAAAACTCACACAAATTTAACATATAAATATATAAAGGCCGCTCTGATACCACCAGATGATCGTCGCGGCGCGTGCGCGGCGGAAGCATGAAGACGTGTGCCCTTTTAAAAAATTAAACTTTTAATAAAAATCGAATCTTTTAATAAAACAAAACTTGTGCAACACCACGATAACCTTATAAAAACTTTTATTGAAAATGTTTTTCAATCAGTCAGGATCCATTATATATTTATAAGTTAAATCAACAACATACAATGTTAGGAATCATATATCTCTTGTAGTTTATATCAAGTGTCCTTGTAAAAACCGATCGATCCTTCGTTCCCACATAATCATTTCAACGATCAGTAGACTCCGAGATCCACACCAAGATCTTCAAGTCAATCCTCAACGTACTAGGACGTGTGTGGACACATAGAATATTACAAGACACTTATGTCTCTAGATATTCTTAACACATGAGATCTAGAGATTTACTTAGAATGATTTTAGTGAGACGATTCTCTAAAAGAATGTGATGATTATTCTTTTAGAGATTTGATTAACGTTTAATCACAGAAGAAAAACTCTCTGATACCAATCGTGTTCTCAATTCAACTCTTGATTAACGAACTGATGACATGATCAACTGATTATCTCCTTTTCTCTCAGCAACTTAGGCCATTAGAATAATATATGTATATATTCTAGATAACGGTATATCATATTTTTAGGGATAAACTGAAATAATATTGAATTATAAAAGTTACCAATAGTAGTGGGACCCATTACAATTGTGCACAACTGCAGTGCCACACGGTACTGTAGTGTGCTGTGAGCCAGCACAGTGCCTCACGATGCTGCGAGCCAGCACAGTGCTTCATTTATAGTCTTTGGCAGAAATGAACCAAAAGCATCATTTCTCTTTTTTAGATAACATGGCTAAGTATATATACTTTAGAAATAATATAGATGTGTGTTTAAGCCTCTTACCCAAATGGATTATTTAAGAGCACAACCAACAAATATTATCAGACAGAAACACAAGTTTATTATCAAGCGGAGTTGAAAACCAAAAATAAACATAACCCAACAAACTATGATAGGGACCGAATGCATGTCAATGATTGAATCATGTTTAAGGCTGCTTGTTGGAGCAAAGATATAGAGAGAAAATATTTTGTAAAAAATCTAGGGGAAGAGGGGAAAATATTAAGACTAGATAGATCATATCTTTAACTCTTTTTGCTCAACAAATTCTTCTGTTTTTTGCCAAACCCATGTCTAAACTTGGATCAGCTTTGGAGCTTTGGCTTAATCTTCTCTCATTTAATGGTTAAATATGCATGTTGCACATAGAGAGAGGGAGATCTTGTGGGTTTGGGTGAGAATCGAGTATGTAAGTATGTAACTGTAGATCGTGGAGGAGCTCGCGGTGGGGGAGCTTGCGGTGGAGAAGCTTACGGCAGAAAGTCACGGTGGATGAGCGCTGAGGGTTAGCGCCGCCTATTGCACAAAGAGAGAAAGGGGGAGATCGCGCGGGTTTGGGCGAAAGGAAAAATTAGGGGTTTAAAGGTTATTTAGTGGCGGTTTTAAAATCACCGCAAAATGTTTTAAAATCGTCGTGAAAATTAAAACATTTGGCGGCGTTTTTAAAACCCGCCACCAAAAGTTTTACCGGTTTTTATTAACCGGTGGTTGGCATAACCGCCGCCGTAAAACCCTCAGAGAAAACTATTTTTCTTGTAGTGCATGAACAAATACATAGTCTTTGTTCTTAAAAAGTTTTTGAGTAAAAAACTTAATTTGAACTTGTTGATCAAACTTAGTGCAATAAAGTTTGTTTAATAACTATGTTTATCCATACATCTCCTTCATTGCATTGGTTACTTTATATATTTAATCATATTAATATGTTTACATGTGGCACAATATAGAGTTGTGTACAGTGACCCTCGGAGAAAACTTTATATATACTGATCAAAGCATACGTGCTTTGCACATTTCAACCAATTTAAAATACACATGTGATTCAAAATTGATATTAACATTGAAATACATATATCATCTTTAAAATTTATTCTAAATCTAAACTAAAAATAAAATAGTAATAATAATAGTTTGTTTATAATATTAAAATTATACTGTTATTTGAATAGTATATAAACTAATTTAATTTCATTAATTTATCATATTTTAAAGAAATGATTATACCATATTAAGAGATAATTTCTCGTACTCAAAATTTATTTATATGAATTTATTACTTCTAATAACATAAATATTACAGAATATTTGATTTATAAATTTTTAATGAGTAAATTATTATTGACTTAAAATTAAATATTCTTTGCATAAAATATCTTGAAATCAATATCTATAGATATTCAAGTCACTAATTACATAAGATAATCAAAATATTTCATTTTACTAATTATAAACCACAACAAAAAAATATGACATTTTACAAAGTTAAAATATAAAAGTTACATTCTACTCTGATTAAAAACACAAAACAGACTTTTGTGAATCATATAAAAAAATCATGTTAAAATATGAAAGATTAAGCGGGATCAAAATTTAAGGGAGCGGGACTTAGAAAATAAAATGCGGGAGAGAAATATTTCACTGAAGACACTTGATTACCATTTCATTCTTCTCTAGCCTTCTTTGGATTTCCTCTTCTCTGGCCATCTTTGAATTCCATCTTCTTTGGATTTCGTCTTCTCTGGTCTTCTCTCGATTTCTTCATTCCATCTTCTCTGGATCTTCTCTGATTCTCGATTTCTTCTTTGGGTCTCTCTTCATTCCGTCTCTTTTGATTTTTTCTCTGGGTCTCTCTCTATTTTATCTCGCTCCATTTTGTCTCTGGTCTCCCTCTCTCGATTTCTTCTCTGGTCCCTTTGCCATTTCCCACGACTGTTCAACCTCAAGAAACAACTAGCTAGGGCTTGACCTTGGCGATTACCCTCTTCTCATTCTTCGTTCTCTCTTTTGTAGATCCTCCCTCTCAAAATCCAAACCAACAACCTAGCTAGGGCTTGACGTTCGTCGAAGAAGAGAGAGTGCAAAGCATGTCCGTTAGCTTCTCTCTCTCAATTAGCTTTTATCTTTCTCTATTCAAGAACAAAGAATGAGTAAGGGTTAGCTTCTATCTCTCTCTCTTCTGATTCTTTGGTTTTCTATAAGATGAATTGGGCATTAACGTTGGTGGATTTGGGGTGTCTCAGAGATCATTTGTGCAAATTAAGTTTGAATGGACTGTACTTGTAGTAATTTGAGAAGCTCAATGCTTCTCCTTCCATGGATACCCTCTTCACGGCTCCCTCACTTGGTTAAGCATATTAGTAATACCCTCATTTCTTCTCCTATGTTTCTTTTGACTGTTACTATATTCGGTGTTTATATATGCGTTCCAAGTTCCAAGTTGCCTAAAGCATAGAACATTGATTTCTTGAAATTTGTTTGCCCTAGACTATAGTTTTACTTTATTTACAGGTTCATTTTCCTTAATGTTAGATAAAAATGAGGAAATATTGCATTTACTTTATAAGATGGTTTTATATCTTGCTGTGACTTGTGCTTCACGTGACTATGCTTTGGTTGAATATGAAACTGACAGGGAGATGCGTCATGTGAGTTTGTTATTAGCCTCATATTTTGGATTCTGTTCTGTGAACATTATATCTGTATATGAGAATCTTTTTCCTGAAAGGCTTACTGGATTTCTATGTGTAATGGATGCTTCAGGCAAACTAGGTTCAAGCCTGGTTGAACGGCTTCTGCAAAGGGGTTACATTGTTCGTGTTGCGGTTCAAAATCATGGTTTGTTTTTCCACTCTTTGTTTTCCTCTTTTCAATCCTTCTTCTTCTTATTCTTTTATATTCTTTTTACTGTTTTGATTTTGATTTGGGTTTCAGGTGAATCGATGTTTAGTGGTTGTGCGTGTGAGAACAAGAAATTGAAGATTTTCCAGTCTGACCCATTTGACTACTAGAGCATAATCGATACACTAAGAGGTTGTTCTTGTTTGTTTTATACTCAGCAATTTTTATGATGATAAGGGAAATTGGGTTATTCACCCACCTGGTTTTTTCTTTTTCCTAATCTCTTGTTATTTTTAATTCTTTTGATAGACTACTCACTTGGTATGTTGATTTTATCCTCTTGAAATTGGTATCTCATTGCAAATTATAAAATGACCATCTTCTGGTTCAGCTGTATAATTTATTATTGTATGTTACCAAACATATCAGAGCATTTTTCTCTCTGACTGTTACGGTGTTTGGCTGAATGTTATGACATCGTTTATATAGTTTATAAAGGGTAAGGAGAAATCGGTTCTTCTTTAACCCTCTTTTAATATAGTATAAATACATAAGATTTAGTTATTACGCTTCAAAATTCTCACCTTCGTCTTTATCATTTTTTTAACGTTTCAATTTCATTCTTTTGTAAATCTTCATTTATAAAACTAAACGATTTGGTTGACGTGTCGAGGTATTTACAAATACGGACTTTATGTAACCACCCGTGAGTCTCAAACAATTTGATGTCAACAAGAACATACATTTCTCAACCTCAATGTAAGTATATTACTGTTCAACACATTTGAGGTGTCTTCAATACGTATTTGATGTGTGTCATACATATTTGAGGCACTATAGTACCATATCAGCCTGATATCATCTAAATTTCTTAATGCGTATATATTTATATGATACTATATTATAATACTATATTAAAAGGGACGATTAATAAAAAAGAAAAGGTTGAACTTTTTATCCAACTATTTTTTATAATTAATTTTAATTTCATCCTTACATTTATATAATATTAATCAAATATCATGCGTAATGTACGTGTCTCAAGTAAAAAAAATTAATATTTTTACCTATATTAGGCTCGTTAATATAGCATGACTATAGATTTTTTTTCGTAAGTCTGGGTTCATCCATATTAAGGTATGTTATCTTAATTTGTAAAATGTTTAATAAAGTACATACATGACAATTTGAAATTAAAAGTAGTTTGGATGATATTGTCTAAGGAAGTATCCTTAATAATTTAATCTAAAACTAGTAACATATAACCTTATAAATTATGATGTACAATGAAGCAATTTGGGAAATTTTTGCCCAAAAATTATTTCCTGGATTAGCCCCATTAATTTATACTAAAGATAGATATATAGTTAGTTAATTATATAATTTCAATAATTAATTGCTAATTAGAATAAAGGGAGAAACATTTTTTAGACAATTTAATCTCACTATTAAAAAAAATATGACAAACGTTAACATATCTTTAAATTATAACATAATTTACTAAGCTAACAAACTTTGAATGCTTCAGATCTTCGTCGCCTCCTCTGCAGGTTACAGATCAAAACTTTTTTTTTCGTCATAAGGACAGCTCTACTGATTCTATCTAATATCTTAGAAATAAATAATTGCAAGATAAAAATAATTAATATAGACTGGATATTAAAAAAATTATTTACTAGGAAAATTGATGTCATCAACTCTTGACATATAATTAATTGTTAAAAAAAACTCCTGACATATCAATAACTAATCATAAGCAGTTTATATCTAAGATATATCAATAATCAAGGCGTGTGAACCACTTTTTATATTTTATTATCCTAATATATTCTATAATGAATAACTAAGTTGCCGGAAGGCAAAGGCTCTTTTTAAATATGCATTCATAAAAATAGATCAAGTCCAGATTCCAGAGATTTCGATATTTATAGTTGACTAAATATTCCACCAAGGATTTGATAGCAATTGATAATATACCATGACGTCAAAGCCAAAGGTGCTCTGTTAGATCGATTTAAATCGTTGAACAAAAAAGTAACAGTCTAGTTTCAGCCAACACAAAATAATATTTTTTGTAGAAATAAACAAAAAGTTATCTTTCATATAATGTTTTCACAAATTATCTTTGTAGAAATAAACAAATGTTTTCACACATTATCTTTCTTTAAGACAATAAACAAAAAGTTAATACTCTCGATGTCTATTTATGGAAAGCTTTCCTTATTCTCAATTGATTTTGTCAAGTTAGAGATACAGATATTTAAGCTTAAAAGTTACTTTTTAAAATAAATTTAGTTATCACTAAATAATGTTATTTAGTTCAAGGTGTGAGTTAGAAATATTAAAAATAAAGTAAGTCAATAATTGGAGGAATCTATTGTAAGGAGGAAAACCTTCTTACCAAAGCAAACAAAAATTAAAAAACTTAGAAGAAAATATCATAGAACTACAAAATATATTACAGAAAAATCTAATGACTTACAGGATCCTCTCCAATGTTAGAAATTTTTTTTGCAGCATTAATGATGAGACTAATCCTGACCGTTTGATCTGGTCAGGTTAATTAATCCCAACCTTAAATTCGTTAAGGAGTGAGTTACCGGTTCAATAGGTAGCCCTCACTCCCATGTGCTTCTTCTACTTTCCCCTTCTCCTTTCCTTATTTCTCTCATTTAACTTCGAATCTAGGGCACGCGAACATCTTCTGGATCGAAGGCTCTGCCTCAGTCACCGTTAGGGCTTACCCGCCGGAAACACTTCTCACAATCTTCGCCCTTGCACCGTCAACTCCTCCTCTGATGAGCTCTCCTCCTTCATCTTCACCTCCTTAAGCGACTTCACTACCTACAACACCTTCGTCCGCTACTCCACCTTAAGCAACTCCACCAGTAATGGTTCCTCCTCCGGCAGTGCCACCACCATCACCGCTCGTATCTCCCCCAGTTGAGGTTCCAATGCACCGATCAAGAAAAAGACCACCATTATGTCGCCTCTAGCGTTGAAAACTCCATGGATTCGGATCAAGGAAAGCTTTCATTGGTGGGATTTGATGCGAGACTTTTGAGGACAAGCTCAAGGACTACTTCGAAAACTATGGGGATGTTTTACAGAGCGTTGTGATGAAGGATAAGATTACTAGTAGACCATGAGGTTTTGGGTTCGTTATCTTCGCAGATCCCTCGGTCCTTGATCGGGTTCTCCAGGACAAACACATCATCGATGGTAGAACGATGAGGATACCCTCTTGTTTTGTTTTGCGCTTATTGGCGTAGCATTAAGAGTTAGTTTATAATTAATGGATAACCATTTAGTTTTCCTATTCTCTTGGTGATAATGTTAGAAAATTTGAGATTCTTGAAATTTTTTAACTTCAATTTCCTTTTATGGATATTAAATTTGTTTTTGTTGTTATTGTCGGTGGTGAAGTCGTTAAAAATCCATTTTATTCATTAATTTTCTGTTGGTCATTTTATTTAGTGCAATTTCATCGTATGAAAGATGGAATCCTTCTATCTTTTATCATATATTTTTACTACTTTTCAATGTTTCTAGACATATTCTGTTTTCCTTAAAATTTACAGAAGAACAAAATGATGTAATATACCATGGAATGTTAAAATTTCCTAGGCCAAGTTCAGGGAAATGCATTCCCCTATCGAAATATATCTGATAAATCAATGATACCTGAATTTCTTTAACTTTCACTGTGATTATTCAAAATCATTACTGGATTACGTTGGTGATACATAGTATTTACTTTACAATAAACAGATGAATGCCCTTAATCCCCTACTCTAGTATGTTCATAGTATTCAATGCATTGCATCAAATCTCATTTGCATTTGCTGGACATGTTGTTACTTTAGAGACTCAAGCCATGATTCCTTCTACTCCTGATAAGCTTCCAAATTTTCCATGTGGAAAGGTGCAGTTTGATTCCTAGAATTAATGGTATGTAGTGTTAACTTTCTCAGCAATATGGAATGTCATTTTGCTTCCTATATGCTCAAATGTGAAGAGATAAGTAACATGATATGTGACTCTGACCATATGAGGTAAACAGACATTCTACAAATGTGTTAATTTTTATACATGACTTAAAATTGCTTAAAACTTTCAACTTCTGCCATGAAGTTCATCATTGTTTTGTATGACTTACGGGTTTTACTTTATTCTCGTGTATCATTGATATAATGTAGAGAGTTTTCTAGCTGGATTTTCTATGCTCTTCAAATTCTTAAATTTGGACAACCAATTTCTATTTATTGCTTAATGCAAATCTTTTCACTACTTCAGAATATTGATTTTATTATATGAATGTTGTGCCAGAAACGTGAATCGAAGAACGAGAGAGATTTGTTGTCATTAAAGAATCGTCTAGATTAATATTTTTCAGCAAAGGAAGCAATTCTCAATCCATTCTTCAGCGACTTTATAGTTAAAGAATGATGCATTATAACACAATGTTTTGAGAAACTGATGCAATGATAGTCACTTATCCTTTGAAACAGTTCCAAATTTTGTGAAATTATAGATCCCTAAAACCAGCAACTTTTTTTAAATTATAGTGAATTGAATAAATGGAAAATCTCTACGAAGAGTAGAGTGCAGATTGATATGAGAGACACATTGCATATGTAGTGATACCAATGAATGATAAACTTTCAAGGCCTTATATGAATTGATGAAATGGAAGGACATTCACAAAGAGTATATTTAAGTGAAGAAATGAAAATGACTAATTAAATTTAAAATGATCAAATGTGTGAAAATGATAAATTTAAAATATAATTATATAAGGCTAAGTGTGTGTGAATAAAAATGGTTAACTGTGTACAAATAAAAATGTCAAGTGTGTGAAAATGAATAAGTACATGAAAATGGTTAAGTGTGTGCAAATAAGAATAACTAAATGTAAAAATCTCTAAGTGTATGAAAATGAATAAATACATGAAAATTACTAAGTGTGTAAAATATTTATGTGTGAAAATTGCCTACGTGTATGAAAATATGGCTAAGTGCATATAGATGACTAAGTGTGTAAAAATGACTAAGTGTTTCAGAACAACTACTGAAAATGGCAAGAATGTGAAAATGTGTGAAAATGATCAATTGTGTGAATATAGTTAAGACCATGAAAATGACTAATTATATGAAAATGACTAAGTGTGTGAAATGACTAAGTGTGAAATTTACCAAGTATATGCAATCATCGATATTGGTTGTGAAAATGGTTCAGTGTGTGAAAATGGTTCAGTGTGTGAAAATGGTTAAATGTGAAAACAAGCAAGTGTGTGAAAATGACTAAGTGTAAGAAAATTGTTAGGTGTGTGAAAATGACTAAGTTTGTGAATGTAGTTAAGTGTGTAAAATGATCAAGTGTGTGAATATAGCTAAGTGTGTAAAAATAACTAAATGTGTGAAATAGATAAATGCAAGGCATAATTTTATGAGAAGGGGAGAGATATAGAATTTACAAGTACATGAAAGGTATAATTGTATGAAATTAACATGTATGCCTAAGTGTGAAGATATGGTTAAGTGCATGAGAATAAATTAGTGTATCAAAACAAGTAGGGCCAAACACAACAATGGAGACTTAAACGCCATCACTACATGGCGAGTCGCCATTCAAGACTGGCGTTTGGGCCCCAAACGCCAGTCATGACTACGTAATTGGTGAAGCCCAGTACGTAATTGGTGAACCACACTATGTAATTGGTGAATCTCACTACGTAATTGGTGAACTCATCCAAAAATTATTCTTTTGTACGCATTTGGTGAACCCCAATACGTAATTGGTGAGCCCCAGTACGTAATTTATGAACTCTAATACGTATTTGGCGAACCACATTATGTAATTGGTGAATCTCAGGACGTATTTGGTGAACAAAAAAAAACTTGTTACCTGCTAGGTTTTGTGTGGTCCAGATTGCTCCAAAAATAATCTAAGAACCGCAATGGCCCAGCAACAATGTACTTTAGCTCATCCAATGTGGAGTCAACAAAAGATGATCAAAAGGTCAATTTTAACTCATGTATAGTACAGTAGATATTTCCTTATATGTACCACACAATTTAAAAAAGGTATTGTATTCATATATAAGCGTAGGTTTCTCCCACGATCCCATTTATCTGGTTGTCTATCAAGACCTGCTAGAAACAAATAACACAGAGAGAGATATAATGGACAAGGAAAGCGCCTGTCATGACGAAGGCGATGCTTCGGGAGATATCGACACACAGCAACATCAAAACGCAGTAAAACCAGAACTTGCCGCTGAATTCGATAGGTTCCGACGCACACCGCTACATGTAGTGTGCGCAAAAGGCGAAGTAGAGATCGTTCGTGCCTTGTTGGAGAAGAACAGATCTTCTTGCTTTGTTTGTGATGGAAATGGGCTAATTCCGCTTCATTATGCAGTGATTAAAGGAAATGTCCAAGTTATGAAAGAGTTGATAAGTGCAGAACCAAGTTCTATATGGACAAAGCTGAGTAGTGGAGAAACTTTGCTGCATTTATGTGTACTAAATAACCAATTAGAGGCTCTTCAAATGTTAGTTGAAAGACTAGTGATGATTGATGATGAAGATTTCCTCAATTCTTTTGATGATCGTGGTAATACCATCTTGGATTTGTCTCTTATACTTAAGCAAATTGAGGTATACCTTAATTACCCTTTCATTTTTCACCCATGAAAATTGGTTATACTATTTTTCATCCTTGAACTATGATTTTTTATTTTCATTTTGGTACCTAAACTTGTTTCCAAATCAATCCCACCAAAACATTAATTAAAATATGATGGACGTTTTGATGGTTCAAATTCTAATTCATAAAGAAACTGAAAAAAAAAAGTATATGTGCAGGTCATACGATATTTGCTTACAATTCCAGAAATAAAAATCGGGGAACAGTTCGTATGCCTACGACTGTTTTCCTTTTGTTCTTTGGATAATTATGAATATCTAGTTTGAAGATGATTGGAGTTTTGTTGCGAAAACATTTAACCTCAAAACAAAATATGATTTAGTTAGATTCAAAACCACAATAAAAATATAACTACAAACAATATAAACAAGATATATCTTATTTTTTCAAAATTTGTTGAACAAATTACTTGATTATGTTTTCTAGAATTTATTTTTTATTATAAGTAAAAGAATCATAAAAGTTTGTATACAAGTATATTGATATCATTTGTCATAAACTCACAAAATACATTAATAAATTAATAGCGTCAAAATAACTATAGTGTTTTCCTATCACTACACA
This sequence comes from Datisca glomerata, assembly GCA_003255025.1. Taxonomy (NCBI): domain Eukaryota; kingdom Viridiplantae; phylum Streptophyta; class Magnoliopsida; order Cucurbitales; family Datiscaceae; genus Datisca; species Datisca glomerata. The sequence goes on from QANY01008042.1 coordinate 426,285, forward strand.
ATTTTTTGAATAAATATATCTATTACATCACTTAGATAGCACTAATGACAAAAAAAGTAACAAAATTTAAATCTTTCACTTGATTTTTTTTAAGTTTTTCATTTTATTTTTTGTCTATTTTATGTCTTGGGTTGAATATATGAACATCCAATAGGCGGATTAGGTCATTGAATTGATCTTATCGAACAAAAATTTTTTTGCTTTTAGAATAATGGTTTGTAGAAGGAAAATACATTTATAGGTGGACATGTAAAGGTTTGTACCTGTGGACTGACTGAGCCTCTATATGTTGGACATCATATGTTGATGAATCTTAAGCAAAGCTAAAGAGGATGAAAATCTCTATCAAATGACCAATTCATCGTTCGAAAATGTTTTCATCAGTCATTACCTACTGTATATCAATATGTTCACAGAATTAGTAAATTTAGCGTTCCATTGTCTGTAATATTTCGTAATGAGTCACATCTTTGATCATGATTCATGTCTAACAGTCACATGAAAAAAATTACGGTTGAAAAAAAAATATTAATAAAACCGCAATGATAAAATTGAGAATGTTAATAAAAATTTAAGAGTAAATAATTTATAACGAAGCTTCGTACTTGAAAAATATAATCTTACTGTATCAGTAGCTCTTAAGCATAGTTGATGCACCAAGGAAAAGTAGAGAGAAGAAAGTGCTTATGTTTGACTGCCCAAGGAAGAAATATATCTCTTATTAATTAGAAATCAATAATTATGTTATTATATGTACATGTACAGAGAAAAAATATAATGTCTCACAATTTTTAATACCGACATGTTTAATCTATTCATATCTATTTGCGGAACATTATGTTATTGCAATTAAGAAAGAGATGAAAATCTACTCTACACAAAGTTAATGAGATATCATCCGACGTTTTTTTTCCTAACATTCACTATAAAGCACCAATAATCTGTGGAAAAAAACACAAATATCTATTTCAATAATAAAAATCTAATTAAAAACAAATTAACCATTGTGTTGAATGTGTTGTTTTAGTTGAATGTAGTTAATTATACTTTTGCTCAGTGTTCTAAGATCTCCTGCGTGGTTTTTGAGAGGAGGTTTTGAAATATGTTTTCATCGGATGTATTTGCTTACAGTGGACACCTACGTAAGTTTTTGGATCAAATTTAAATATTCATTTTATTCGTGTTGTAGTTTCCACATTCTTGGGTTTTATTAATGATGAAATCATGTCATAAAAAGTTTTGAGAAGTCTAGTCTTAACAGTCTCTTAATATCTTAGTGCATCTAACAATTCAAAAAACACAATACTTCTTACAATATTATAATTAAACTGGGAGATTTAAGGTTGACCTCAATTTGTGAGAAGAAAAAGATTCATAAAGCTTCTCTTAAAAGGGTGAATTATCTTATGAGTGATAAAGCATTATTGTAATTTTGTAAGAGCAATGAACCTATTTGAAGTGTATTCTGATGTGAATAATGATCGTATTTAAAGTGGAAGATTTCATAACAGAAAAACCCATGTATTGGATAAGAGTCATTTTTACGTCCCACAAAGCTATTCTAGGTTGGGGGTAATTCGTCGTTGGTAAATTATCAAGACATTTCATCTCAGATGGACAAAGACCACTTGAGCGTGTAAAATCAAGAAAGATTTCCAATTGCTGACCACATTTCAATTCAAACAAACATTAACTGAAACATTTAATAAATGTTAAAGCACTTAAACTTGAAATAGAGCTAATTCAATAAATTTCATATTTTGTCATACTTCAATCGAAAAAGAAACGGCATGAACAACATATTGTAGAACGAATTTAACTCCCCTAAATTTCTTTTAATTTGCTTAACACTTCTTATGTCTTGAAGCCTAAGAAATATGAAAATTTTGAAAGAACAGATGTTAGACATAACAGGTAGAAGCTAAGTTTGACATTTGTTTCTCTATCACCCCAAAGAGCTACTTAAAAAGCTTCAAAACAGCAATCAATCGTGCATATAATCTAAAGAAAAAGAAATAAGCAAAAATTTTATATACTATGTCTTTACCTTGTCTCCAACAACTACGATCACTAATTGACCAGCTTATGCAGGTCTTTTGCTGCATGAAACAGTAGTTTCAAAGCAAAAACCAGCCTTTGATACAATTGTCTGCAGACATCAAATTCCAACTTCAATATGGCTATCAAGAAACAAGATTATAGCTGTAGTGTTATTAACAAACAAGATTAGCAACAACCAATGAGTTCATAAAGACAATTTAATCAAATTATATATGAAATTACTCAATACCATATACTTTTTTATAGAACACTCAAATAAACATCATTAAATGACCAACCATTGTGGAATATGCAGATTCTTTGGTTTTACTTGAGGGGAAGCTAATGCATTTCATGTAAAACTATTATTAGTAAAATGAAATTAATAACTAGAGGATGATAGAAAATAAATAAAACACGTACAGCTCATAAAAATAGAGCACAACGTTATTTGGAAAAGAATTTTCATCGTCATTCTTCTTCCAATTTCTTGTCTTTTAGAAGTCCAATAAAGTTCTCGAATTGTTGCATATAAGGTCCCTTCCAGTGAAATACTGACGGACCAACAAATATCCACATTATATGTAAATGATAAAGCTTATTTACAGTGCATTTCACTGAACAAAATAAAAAACTAAGACAAACTTTAATGCAATTATGGAACGGCAGAATGATAAAGAAACAGGCCAAGAATGTGATTGTTGTTTAGTGAACATTTTAATTGCAAACAACTTGATAGAGTCGATAGAATTTTTTCATCTCAATCATGGGCCATCAAGATAAGAACTTATTGCAAGCACATGAAATCCTAATAAATTGAGAATATGAGATCAGATAATCATCATTACCTCTAACAACCAAATCCAACAACCAACAATCAAAAATTTTGTATACTACAACTTTACCTTGTCTCCAGCAGCCATGATCACTAATTGACAATCTTATTCAGGTCTCTTGCTGCCCGAAACATGAGGGTTAGAGTACAGAACAAAGATATAGAGTATAATATAGAGAGAAAGAGACAAATTAAGCTATTATCTGTTGAAATCCACACAATTTACATCATTAGCAGACACATATATATAGAGGAATTGAAAATATCATAGAAGATCATCATTATTACCTCTGACAACCAAATCTAACAGCCAACGTGAAGATAGAAAGCTCAACATATGAATACATGTGATTGCCCACTCCCTCAGAAACTCAATAACTCAATCCTCTGTCCATGCTCTTCCACGACAGAATCACAAACATGAAGGCCCATGGACCAAAATCTAAGCAGATATACAACCGTTTATTTTGACTCAGAAAACACAAATTAAACTAAACCGACCTCTGTTCTGATCTATAACAGCCGCAATACAAACCCTCAAAACTAAGTTTGCTATTACCAAAGAAAACAAAAATCAACCACAAGCAGCAACAAATAAAGAAAACAAAACAACAATTCGTTGAAGAAACACCCAAGAAACCACCGCTACACCGCAATACAAAACCCAAAAAAACAACAAAAAAATCATCATTTTGACCTCACCGTTGAATACGACAAGAAAACTACATCTCTCATTCAAGCAAGAAATGCAAAAAAAATCCAAACTTATCGCTATTAAACAAATAAACATGAAAATTTCAAAAGAGATGAACAAAAAAATCGTGGAAAATCTAACCTGTTGGGTGAGCCAAACTAAAGCCATTCGGACCTCCACCACTGACCACCACACTGAAATTAACCTCTCACAAAAAAGGGGAGGACCAGAGCTTCATGCAAAACCTACGAAAAACAAGCAAAATAGAAGAGTAAAAAACCCTAAGCCATAACAGCATTGTCGAAGAGAGGAGAAGGAGAGGAGATGAGAAAAAAAACCCCCTAAAACTAAAGAAGAAGAGGTATATATATGACTCAGTCAACGACTTAGATTAAAACGCTTAAACAGCTCAGATTTATCTTCACAACTAAATAAACAACCCATATCAAATCGATCCTATGGTTCAAATTCGGTCAAGATTTTTAACTAACAAAATGACTCTCACACCCCTAATGCAAAGAAAAGAAACTGCAAATTTGGAAGGGCGAATTCGCTAAAAAAAATCACACACTCTTATCAGAACCCTATCCTTTATTATATAGTAAGATATTATTGATGCGGTTCAGTGCGGTTTTCTTAATAAAACAACATACGGAACCGAACATAGTAGTTTTTTTATATGTTAGAATCGAACCGACGTGGTTCGACTCGGTTCTGTCGATTTTAGCAGTTTGGACAATTTTACTTACAGCCTTGTAATCAGCATTATAATTTAGCAGTGCATTTTGTTCTAAATTACGTGTAAAATATGAAAATTAACAAGGAAAATATATATTTACAATTACGGCATCAATGTATGATCTCATAATACATATGTTATAATAGGGTCAATCTCCCATGCTGGAGAAAAAATTTCTGACATTCATACTGGAATAAATCCTGACCGTAGGATCTGGCTGGTTAATCACAGCCTTAGATTCCCTAAAGAGTGGGTTACCGGTTCAATAGGTAGCCCACTTCCATTTCACATTTTTTTTATCGTTTCCACTCAAACCTTAGGCAAAAATCAAACCCTCATTTATGTCTCTCTCTACCTCCCCACAGTGGTCATCTCCCTCGACGAAGCACCCGAAGCTCAAATTTGGACTCACCACCTCAGTCGTGCTCTCTCTCTCTCTCTCTCCCCCTCCCTCCCTCCCTCTGTGGTTCTCTTTTTCTCTATGTTGTCCTCTTTCTCTATGTCGTGCTCTCTCTGTCTTTTTTTGGTCACATCCTTCAAATCGAGTCCTTTTATGCCTGGTAGGAGATTCAGGTCACGTCCTTCAAAAATCTCAGAAGCTTCCCCTTCTCCTTCGACTTCAACTCAAAAGCTAGGACACGCTCTCACTCTCTCTGTTGCGTACCACTGTGTTCCACGTGAAGCTGCCTGAAGCTCGCGAAGCTCCCCGCGAAAACAGGTGAGCTCAGCCCTAAGTTCACGATTTATTTTTAGATCTAACATTTCATGTGATTTTACTTAAATACTTTCTCTGATTTCTCGTGAGGGAAAGGTGAAATTTTATAAGTTGTGTTGTATCTGAGATTTTGATGTTGATCTATGATTTCTTGATCTTTTAAAAATTTTGTTGTCCTCTCCTCCTCGAAACTGCGAGGCTCAAAGCGGAAGCTCCCCGTGAAGCTCGCTTAGATGGTAAGGCTCGCTCAGAATTCTTTTTGAGTTATTAGTTTTGTGACATTTCTGTGGAAATTGGATCGTGTTGAATTTTCTTGGCGTCTGAATTCAATAGTTTCTTAATTTTATTGTTCATCATTTTTATCTAGACAGTTTACCTCATGAACTTTTTTGATTGAATGTTCAAATATGCTTCATGTCTATTATTTTCTCCTTGTATAATCTTGCTATGGTATTTTAAAGAAACAAGACAGTGGATTTGTAGATCAATTGTTTAAAATCTAAGACGTTCTCCGTTTTGCTTATTTCCTTTTAATTGTTCACATGGGGTTGATTGGACTATCGGGTATGATATAATCTTCAAATAATTTCTGATTCGAAATATGAAATTTTGAAGCTTTAGGTTTTATGTGAAGAGATGTTGTCATAGAATCAAATGGTTGTGGTGAAGGTGAAGTTCTTGTTAGAGATTGTCGAGAAGAATGTCAAGGAGATTAGCGGAGCAGTCATTTTCACCGCTTAGGTAATGGGTAATAAAAAATTATTTTGCTTTGTATTAGGGTGTTGAATTTTTCCTTTGGGACTTCGTATCGCTAACGTGTCTTTTTCTTGCCCTCAATCTAAGCCATGGCGTCTTTAGAAACAAGGGAACTTGTCCCCCTTTTTGGATGTTCCTCTCTTTTTTTTCCATACAAATTTGCTTATCTAACTTTCCTCTCACTCTTAAAATTTTCATCAGCCTGCTCTCTTTCTCTTTTTTTTCTTATACTTGAATTTCTCTTTTTTTTCTAGACTTCTATTTTTTTTTCCTTTTCTACCATTTTCAACAATTAAGTCTGGACATTAGGATAATTTGTTGAATATCGACTTATCAGGTTTACTTTATGTTGCATTGCAGGCAAGAGCTCTTATTGCAAAACTTACGGATGAAAAGAATAATGCAATGCAACAGGAGCTGATGAGGCTTGGTTTTCATTTTTCTGAATTTTTTCTAGTAGGAAGTCATTAATTATTATTGGTGCAATAATATAGTCTCTGTCACTGTTAATGGAATTTCAAATTTCTTTGCATGAGATTTGACATCTTTATAATATCAACTGAAACAATTTGATGAATTAATATAGTTTTTGTTAACTAAAACGTCTACTTTCATGGATTTTGAAATCACTTCCCATGAAATTTGAATTAATATAGCTTCTGTTTACTGAACATGTAGATGTACCTTCTCACGCCTTGCTCAAAATAGGGGATTTCTTAGTTATTTTTGTGTTGTGGATTTTGAAGGGGAAATGAAGAGGGAAGTGGTTGAAGATGTGTGTTTGGTGGATTAGCGAGCGTTCAATTTGTGTATGCAGGGAAATCGGGATCTTGTTATTTATCTCCATTGAAATTATGCTTAGAAACATATTGTTTGTTTGATTCGGGATCTTGCTATTTATCTCTATTGTTTTTTTCTTTTTTCGAGATTCCCGATATTGTCACTAAGCAGTATAATATATTTTGATTTTGGAGATGAAGTCACTTAAGAAAGCTTGAAGAAATGTAAGTAACTCTATATGAAGAGTGTAGATCAGAGATGAGACACACATTACAACTTGATCCCGAGAGTAAAATGATGTAGCTGAAGTAGGCATTAAAAAGTATCAGGATATGCATCATGTTCTGCTACTTTCTGGTGTAATATTTGTGTAGTTATGTATAGAAGTAGGTTTGAAGTGTTTTTTTAGTGTTTAGAAAGGATTTGTAGTGGAAGGGATATTCAATAGTGAAAAATGTTAATGCTTGCATTGACAAATCAGGATTTTGAGCCAAAAACTATTATGGTCCACGGAGCAACCACGCATGACCTTCACCAAGGCCTTATATGAATTGATGAAATGGAAGGACCTTTACAAATAGTATATACTAAGTGAAGAAATAAAAATGACAAAGTAAATTTAAAATGATCAAGTGTGTGTGATTAAAAATGGTTAAGTATATGTGATTAAAAATAGTTAAGTGTATCTGATTAATATGACTAAATGTGTAAAATGACCAAGTGTGTGAAAAAGATAAATGCAAGGCTTAATTTTATGAGAGGGAGATAGAGACATAGAATTTACACGTACATGAAGGCATAATTGTGTGAAATTAATATGTATGTCTAAGTGTGAAAATATGACTAAGTGCATGAGAATAAATAAGGGTCAACCGTCACAGTGGGAACCTAAACGCAATCACTATATGAAATGATTAAGTGAGTGAAAATGGTAGATTACATTAAGATGTAATTACTCATACACCATCTAACTTACACTTAAAAAAATTAAAGAAAACTAAACAAACATTACCTTTTCGGTGTAGCCGACCACTTAGTTGGAGTTGAAAATTGATGATTCAAACAAATAAATTGAAGGAGCAAGTGTATTTGAAAATGGCAGATTATTAAGTGAATGAAAATTGCCAAGTACATGAAAAATATTTTACTTGTTTTATGAATAAGTGTTTAATTGTTTTAACAATTCATGCACTTAAACAATTCATGCAATTGGCCTAAGTGTGAAAATATAGCTAAGTGCATGAGAATACCTAAGTATATCAAAACAAGTACATAAAAATAGAAAAGTATGAGAAATTACTAAGTGAACGAAAAATGCTACGAGCATGTGAAAAAAATGACCATGGTAACAGGTGTTTGGCTCGTATCCCAGTGACACGGGCCAAGCGTCTGCTGGTGGTGTTTGGGCTCCAAACGCCATGGTAACAGGCGTTTGGCTCGTGTCCTAGTGACACGAGCCAAACATCTGTGTGTCTGGTGTTTGGAGCCCAAACGCCACCAGCAGGCCCCAAACGCCAGACACACTGGCGTTTGGTCCCAATACTCTATATTGGATCGTGGCATGCGCAGATCAACTTTCAGATGACGTAACTTTTGACTTGGGTGAAACCACGTGGGTTGTAAGATATCAAATTGAAGCTTATTCAGTGATCTACAAGTACAATGGGTTCACCGATCACATCTCAGTTTTGGGTCCAAAAAATACTGTTTTAAGTACTTTCGGAGGCCCGGAAGTTGTTTCGTCTTAATTTTGGACTTTAGGATTTTTATATGCTTATAAATTCAAACATAAATAGATTATTTTCAAAATTTTATGGGGTTATAATTTATAAAATAAAATGTTAAAATTTAAAATTTCAATATTTGATTTCAAACTGTAAGCGGATATGTTCAATTTATAGATAGAATCTGACCTTGAGGGTTATACGTGTTTGTCAAACCGATAAATGGGATTTACCGATTATCATAACATCACAACCTATAATTATATATGGTGAAAAATCATCTCGCTCGATACTTGACACAAATGCACAACAACATTATCAATTACAACTTTTAACGAGTTTATGAATAAGTCTTCAATTGTATCGAGAATCCTTAATTAATCTAATATAATTCCACATAATAAGTGCATATCATGAATGTTTCAATTGAAATAACAAGTTTTTTTCTATTTTTATTGATGATTTTCCCGGTGTACGGTAAATAATTATAAAAATTTCAATTTTACAGTTGATTGTGAAGAATGGCGATTAGAACCATATAAATGGTGATTAGGCCAAAAAGCTGGTGATTGGGAGGGAGACTAGAGATCACCTATTTATACATGGCGTTTAGGAATGAAACAGGTGATTGGAGACATAAAACTAGCGTTTGGTTTTGACGATGCGCTTAGCACCTTCATGATGGTGTTTAGGGGCTAAAAATAAGCGATTCGCATATTAGGTATGGAGGGGTTCACCAAAATATTTCACGTACAAAATTAATAATTCTTGGAAGGGTTCACCAAATTATTTCACGTACAAAATTAATCATTCTTCGAATGGTTCACCAAAATATTTTACGTACAAAATTAATCATTCTTCGATGGGTTCACCAAAATACTTCACGTACAAAATTAATCATTCTTCGAGGGATTCACCAAAATATTTCACGTACATTCCTAAGTGTTTATGGATAAGTATTCAATTGTTTTAACAATTCATAAATTCAAATCTAATTTAAAATATAATTGAAGATACTTAACGTTCACATAAAAAATCAAGAATTTTGACGACTTTGTTTGCGATCCATCTATTATAACCTGATCAATTTTAAAAAATCCAAATTGTTGAAAGACCTTCATAAAAAGGTGCTAAAACCATTGTATTGATACAAAACCGCCAAAAAAACAAAACTGCCAAAAATGAAAAGAAATCATCATGAACCGCCGGTATTGGGCCCAAAACCACCGATATTTGGTGAAAAACTACTAGTATTGGATAAAAATTGCTGGTATTGGTTAGAAAAACCGCCTAGATAGATTGGTGAACTCTAGTACGTGATTGGTGAACCCCAGTACATAATTTGTGAACCTCAACACGTAAATGATGAACCTCAGTACGTATTTGGTGAATCTCTCCAAGAATTATTAATTTATATGTATTTCGTGAATCTCACTACGTAATTGGTGAACCTCATTACGTATTTGGTGAATCCCTCCAAGAATTATTCCTTTGTACGTAACTGCTGAATCACACCATGTAATTGGTGGACCACACTACATAATTTGTGAATCTCACTACGTAATTGGTGAACCCCTCCAAGAATTATTTTTTTGTACGTATTTGGTAAACTCCAATACGTAATTGGTGAAACCCAATACATAATTAGTGAACCTCAGTACGTATTTGGTGAACCTCACTACATCATTGATGAACCTCAATATGTATTTAGTGAACCCCTCTAAGAATTATTGTTTTGTACATAATTGATGAACCCCTCCAAGAATTATTTTTTTGTACGTAATTGGTGAACCTCACTACGTAATTAGTGAACTCGTCTACGTGGTTGTGCCCTAGTACGTAATTGATGAACCCCTCCAAGAATTATTCTTTTGTAAATATTTGGTGAACCACACTGCGTAATTGGTGTACCTCACTACGTAATTGGTGAATTCTAGTATGTAATTGGTGAACTCCTCCAAGAATTATTTTTTTATATGTATTTGGTGAACTCCACTACGTAATTGTTGAACTCTTCCAATATTTATTTTTTTGTACGTATTTGATGAATCTCACTACGCAATTAGTGAACCCCTTCAAAAATTATTTTTTATACGTATTGGTGAACCCCACTACGTAATTGGTGAACCTCAGTATGTAATTGGTGAACCCAAATACGTATTTAGTGAACTTCTCTAAGAATTAATATTTTGTACATATTTGATGAATCTCACTACGTATTTGACAAATTTCAATACGTATTTAGTGAACCCCTTAAAAACCGTTACCTATTAGATTTTGTGTGGCCCAGATTGTTTGAAAAGCAATCTGAAAACCACAAAGCCCAGCATCAATGCCGAAAAATTATTACCGACATTGTAAAGTTTCCCTGTATTATAACAATATTAAGTATTATCATGTTACATCGAATAATGTATGCTCTCATTCATTTCTTAAGCTTGTGTCAGCAGACTCAGCACTAATAAAATAATAAATCCTACGAAAAAACAAATTAAAACAAAATAAAGATAATTTAATCTATCAAAACAAATTTAACTCTTCTATTTGGGGTCAGACTAAAATACCGTCCCTGTACTTGACAGGGACTGTTTTTATGTATGGTTGTATGAAAAATTCAATCATATATAGATTAGTTATATATATATATATCTACATTTTTTTCATATTTTTATATTTATATATTTTGATAACCGTAAAATACATCCCTTAGTATTCAATAAAAGTAACCATATAACCACGCGCCAAACTTCCATCAATCGTCACTACCATCACCATAGACCAAACTTTCAGACGGTAGAGAAAGCCGCAGAGAGAGATTGGAGGAGAACTATGAAATCACTGAAGCAACACCTTCATGTTCTCTCTTCTCACTCTACTACATCACCCGTTCCCCAATACATCTTCCTTCTCCCACTTCTTCTGCATCTGAAACCTCTAGTACTTCCACTGTAACTCTTACCCAATCCGAAATAACAAAAATCAACCTCCTCATCCCACGCCTATGTCTCTCCGACTAATTCCCCACCACAATCCACCTCATCAACACAGCAATCCTCACGAATCCACCTCTTCAATCTCTCTCCCTTCCCATTCTCACTCACTCCCTCGCTTCTCAGCCCGATATGACCCAATCCATGTCCCTCCTCTCCTGCCTCCGGTACAATCCCCTCAGCCATCTCTACCTCACCCCCACTGACACCATGCTCAATTTCTCCTATTTCAAGAACCAGAAGACCAATGAGGCTTTCAAGGTTTTCAATTGGATGATGAAGCCTGATTCGGCGTGCAAGCCTGAAGTGGTAGGGTTTTGGTTTGAGGATTTTGTAAGAAGGGGATGATTATTGAGGCTTCCAAGTAGGGGTAATCAATTCGGCTCGGTTTAAGAGGTTTTTTTAAAGCTTTTTGCATATTGAAACCGAATCAGTCCGTCATTGATGTAGAAACTGAGCTAAATCAAACCGTGAAAAACGATTCAGTTCGGTGCGATTTTGCGGTTTATCCTAAACTCTGAGAAAATGTTTTTCTTTTCAACTTGCAATTCTTAGTTACCAAACAGTGAAGTAAATTAACAAAAATGAAATGAAAACGTGAAGAAATGAACTAAATCTCTGGTACTAACAAGCAGTTCAACGAGAAAACTAAGGAATCTAAGAATAAAAACTAAAAATCCATCAACTAATCTAATAGTCAATCTTTAAGCAAAGAAATGCAAATAGAAAATATCTCAACAAAAGTGACAGATCCACATTATATAAAAACCAAAAGAAACTAAACAAAAACAAATACAAAATTGGCATAAATACTCCCAAGTATATTTAAAACCGAGAGCATTTGAATACAAAATGGGCAAAAATACAGAAGCTTGAAGAGAGAGATAACCTAAATTAGTAAAATGGGTTAAGGAGAAGAAGCCAAGGGGAACCTTGCGAGAAGAAGTGTCTGAAGCCGAGAGTGCCTGAGGGTAAAGCCGTAGATCTCTGGGATGACAATGGAGAAACTAAGACGACGTAGTATGCACGGCGGCGAGCTACTGACAGAGAGAGAAGCGGCGTATGGAATGAGGTAGGGCTAGGATTAGAGAAACAAACAATTTATATGTGGTTCGGTTCCATCGGTTTAATTCGGTTTGGATGATGAGGCCTGATTCCGTAAGGTGACATTAATTCCGTAAGTACATATGTGTATTTTATTTTTTTAATTTATTTATATACATATAAAAACAAATTGTACAAAGCAGGTGCTGTACCGTAAATTATGAATTATCCTCTAAATAAGTAAATTTTAAATCAAATAATCTAAAATAAATTTTAACGACACACAAAACTCACACTGGAGCAGGAAAGCCCCTATTTGAAACCAACACGTGTCTATTTCGCTAACCGCCCTTTAACCGCCAAAGTTCTCTCTCTTTTCCATTGCTTCAATTATAACCTACAAAGAAGGATTACAACCTTCAATTCCGGTCACCCACCCTCTTCCTCTTCTTCCTTCTAAACTATACTTACGGACCTCTCTCTCTCTGTCCGCGCGAATCGGAACAATAACTTTCCGGCAGGCGGAATATGATCGTTTTTTTGCCAAGGTTAATTATTGAATCTTGCTGTTGTTGCTGGAAATGATAGATCCATCTGGTTCTGCCCGTATTCGGTCAAAGACCTGGTTCCGCAAAAGGAAAAAATTCACGGAATTCTCTATTTCAGAACGCTTCCTCTGCGAAAGTACTTACAATTTTGTTTCTTCTCGGTTAGTTTCGTCATAATTGCACTTTTACAGCTCGAACAGCTTTTTCTTTTTGGTACAGTTGGATTGTAATGAAGGTACTCGCATGAATTAGGTTTCAATTCGGCTTACTTCTTTAAAAATCAGGTCCTTTTAGAAATAACGAAGATGAAATTGAGTGCAGAAGAAACCGAGAAGGAAGAATCAACGAAAGAGATTCATACACCAGCTGATATCGATTGGCGAATGCTCGATAAATCGAAGTTTTTCTTCCTCGGTGCCGCTCTCTTTTCTGGCGTCTCGGCAACTCTTTACCCTGTCGTGGTGTTAAAAACGAGGCAACAAGTAGCTCAATCTCAACTTTCGTCCATGAAAACCGCTTCGTGGATTGTCCGGCACGAGGGGCTTCGTGCTTTGTACAGAGGATTCGGGACTTCCTTGATGGGCACAATACCTGCTCGAGCACTATACATGGGCGCACTTGAAGTTACAAAGAGCAACGTCAGGACAGCAACCATTAGGTTAGGGTTACCTGAGGCCACTGCGGCTACAATCGCCAACGCAGCAGCTGGGCTGAGTGCGGCAATGGCTGCCCAGCTTGTTTGGACCCCTGTAGATGTTGTGAGCCAAAGACTAATGGTTCAGAATAGGTCTGATCCAAAATTTCCTAATGCATCGACATGTAAATATCTTAATGGGATCGATGCGTTCGGTAAAATCTTGAACAGAGACGGCCCTAGAGGTCTATACAGGGGGTTTGGCCTATCGATTTTAACGTATGCGCCATCGAATGCTGTATGGTGGGCATCATACTGTGTTGCTCAGAGGTTTGTTTGGGGTGGATACAGAAGTTATTTTCTCAAGAAAGGAGAAGAGAGCATTGAGCATGGGGTTAACATTTATAGGCCTGATACGAAATCTGTAATGGCAGTTCAGGGAGTCAGTGCAGCTATGGCAGGCGGTATATCAGCTTTAATTACGATGCCACTAGATACAGTTAAGACAAGGTTCCAAGTTATGGATGGGGAGGAAAATGGAAGAAGGGGACCGAGTGTTGGGCAAACGGTGAGGAACTTAGTTAAGGAGGGTGGGTGGATGGCGTGTTACAGAGGATTGGGGCCTCGATGGGCTTCAATGTCTATGTCTGCAACGACAATGATCACTACCTATGAGTTTCTTAAACGGCTATCTGCGAAACATCAGCAGGATGGTGTGAGTTGATATAATAAATAGTGGAGACAGTGGATTAAGAACTGAGGCGATGAATTGAGAAAAGTTCTTTTTTTAAGCTCTCTCCAACGTGTCTCTGATTTACCCTTTCTTTCTCCCTTCTTTTTCCATCAATGTATAATTGTAAATTACTACAGGCTTTGCAGATTTAAATATATATCTGTGTATATATATATATAATGTATGTATATATATATAATAGCTCTTCCAGATCAGCATGTTCATGGTATCTAAAATTCGCTTTTCTTATATGAATTATGGGTTGTACACAAAAATTGTATGTTATCCAGAATCTTTACTCTTTAATGTTTTGAAATGAACGAACCTCCGTTACTTCAATTGTCATAATCCTTGTTTGATTCTTCTACGTGCATTATATATCGTTGAAATCTTTGATTGATGAGTCTTCGTGTCAAGCTCCTATGTCTCCTTGATCTTTTTTTTTGTCATACTCATTGACCTAATTGATAATTGATAGTGGGGCCATTTTGGTTGTTGGCAAACAGTCGTTAATTTCAAGTGGGCGTGGCTTGTGGATAACGTCGATTGACTGGGAGAGCTACCTACCTCGCTCTTAGATGGATTAGGTCTTATCGGATAAGAGAGTGTGCTTTTGTTAAATAATGAACCTAACGTATCTCCTCGTGTATCTTGGGACCATCTTAGGAATCTTTTACAGTGCAATTAATAATTAGCATTAATCGTTGGTGCTGGGAATGACAGCATCCACGATGGAGTGGCACTCCAACTACAAATGAGGCTTGGCTCATCCAATCCATCTATTGGACTGTCAAGATCAGGTCGAAATACAAGAGTGAAAAAACACTAAACATATTTTCTTATTTGTGTTTTCTTTTTTCAATTTGGCGCGATACGAATCATCCACATGATGATCAGACATCCACATCCGGGCGTGGTGCCAAAGGCAGAGGATCCCAAACCATTCTTATATACCATTGTATAAGATTCTTACATCATTCTTTTATTATACTCTACCATGATATTATTTATCATATTGGTACAAAAAACGTGGGCAGTGAGAAAGAGCACATTGCCTAGACAAGAACATTTTTTTTTAAACACATCAGTCAGAAATCTCTTTTTTTTTATAGCTCGATATATGTTTCATCAACAAGCAGTCATGGAAACTCACATACACAGAATTCCCATGTTCTTAATTTCAAAGAATCCAGCTCTAGTTTTTCATTCATATTATCCATTATTTAACCGATTTATGATAGATAGTACGTACACCATCCATACCCATAACATGGCCAAATATGAATGTACTTTATGATAACTCAAGGGAATTCCAAAGTCATGGCAAGTACTGAAGCATACGATGTCAAAGCTTATGTCCCACGACACTACCCCAGGATGGATGGACGCTGGATTTTTCTCCATGCGAATTTGTTCCAAGCAGCGTCTCCAAAGCTTAGAAGTTGAATGCGGTCAGTGCAAGTGGCTAATATTCTCTCCCCTGTGAAAACAGTATTATAAAAATAGTAAAGATTGTCCAGCTGTTTACCGTACCTAGCTGGCAAAAGTTATAAAAACAATCTAAGAACTGCTTACAGGTTGGTAGCCGGGCATGTACATGAATGGTCTGGGATGGCCAAGAAGCATCGGCTGTCCATACTGTTGATAAATGAAATTCGATAATTAACTCCTAGGATTGTCTTTTTCAAAGAGATTTCTTACACGTGCTGCAATGTGAAGTTCCAACACAACTGTTACCTGAGGTCCATTTGGTTGAAAATAAGCTTGAGGTGATTGAATTGGTGCAACTGGTGGATTGATTATAACAGGCTGGTGACCAGTAAATGCAGACCCAATCTGCAATCCATTTAAGTTAGTATAGCTTCCAAAGAAAAAATAAACAAATACAAGGAATCATATACAGACCAAAAATTTGTGTAATCTGACTTGACTATTATAGAACCCCCAATATAAATAAAACATTAGAAAATAATACAGACCACAGAGACGAATGAAGTGAGTTCATTAAAAAATCAAAGACGCAAAACAGACCAAAAAAGAATGCATTCATTCCCCCTTCTATATATTGCATCTTTTTTTTTCAAGTTTCTCCTTTTTTCAAAGAAAAAAGGCCATTTTCCAATAGTCTAATTCAGTAGACAAGACAACAGAATTCTTAGCTGTATTTTACATACCCTAAAAGAAAAACAACACCATTCCAAAAAAGTGAAACGAATTTCATTCCATAGAACAACTATCCTATCACGGTCAAGTAGACTTAATCCTTTATCCTATTAATTAATGCAACGGAAGGGAAAAAGTTATTGGCTTGCTTGAAATTAACCCAATAAAATACATTACTGAAGCCTTATGTATAAAAGAATTTTATAGAATTTTATACAGCCAACAAAAATGACAGAAATTCAAGTACTTACTCCGACCCCAAAGGGCATCCCGTGCATATGTGGGACAGTGGAGATGTTGTTCTGATAATAGAAGGCAGTATCAGACACTGGTGAATGTGGCCTAACAGGCGTTTGAGATGGCATGAAACTCTTTGCATTGGGATTAAGTTTGAATTCCTATCGACAAATGGTTGAAAGCAGCCCAAGAGCGGGGAGAAAAGGGGAAAATTAGTTATATATGTATATATATTAAATTCCTAAACTCAACATAAAAGGCCAAAGGAACATTCCCTCATCATACCTTTTTCAGCCAGATGGTGATAATAACTTGAGCAAACATAAAAGATGAAAATAAAAAAAATCTAATTACGTGCCCAGATAACTAATAAAAGAAGAGAAAAAGCAAACCTTAGCATGAGGATTCAGTGTTGATTTTTCAGAGGCCAATGAACCCACTGACGAGCTTGGTGATAAACCAGGACGACTAGAAACAGACGCAGCTGCCACACCATCAGAAGTCGATGATGCACAACTACCTGGTCGTACACAAGAATTTACTGTCTGCACTTCTCCAGGTGCTTTACCCACCAACGGACCCTCCAACAGTGCAGAGGGCGAACTGATCTTCTCATTACCTTTCAATGAAGTGTGAGATGGAAAACACTCTGACTGTAGATCTACACAATTTATGACCCATAATCGAATAAGAAGTTTATTTTTGCTGCAATTAGAGATGCATAAATGTATTACTTAAAAGGACAGACAAATATAGAAGTCAACATGCACATAAATTAGCACTGAAGAAACCTTGCTACAAATAGACAGATCAAGAGGGAAATTTGGACAGACAAACAAGACCTAGTAAAATTCAAGAAGTTTCAACCACTATTTCTTTTATAAGGTGGACTCCATGAGGTCATTCCACGCTTCATTCAATGTCAATGATATAATCACATTTTCAATCTTGTCGCCACCAGGCAGAAAACAATACTCACCCACAGAATTCGTCAATTGAGTGTCATCAGCTGCCTGTCATAATAAATAATAGAAAGAAAAAAAAAGGCAAACTATAAGCCAGAGGCAACAAAACCAAAAGCACAGAAACATTCCATAACGAGGGTAGTAGTCATGGAAATTCCACTTACCATCAGCTTTTCAACGGATTCCTTGGTTATATTATTCCCTCCATGTTGATTCTCCTGAACCCTACATACAAAGACGGATTCAAGAGATAGTAAAAATTCTAGCCGATCAATTATAAACAAAAAAATTCACAATGGTGATATCGTGCCATCAAGCAACCAAAGGAAAATAAAATAACTAAAGAATTATTCAAAGACCTGCTTTCACTTTCCAAAGTAGGGATACACTTTAAAGGCAGTTCAGATGCCAAATGTGTAGCACTATCACAGGAACTAGTACGGCAAATATCAACAGGATTACTGGATTGGGAAAGCTCCGATCGATCCTGCAAATCCAAAAAAGATGAATAACCTCAGCAACGCCTTGCAAACTGAAAATACCATGTTAAAGGGGGAAAGAGTCGGAGATCAACCACTATAAGAATATAAATATATGATGTTGCCACATAAATCATTAATCAACCTGTATTAAAGAGAATTCCCAAAGCATATTACATAGAACTATACACAAAGCATGTGGCATGATAGTTAGATATATAAACTCACACATCATCATGATGACACAAGTTTGAAATCGTTCATCGTGAAAAGTAAATCTCAATTCTTAACATATCTCATATACACAGCATGCTCACATTTAAGACCAAATGCAATCATTTATTGGAATCTCTAAGGTAATGAGCAATTCATAACAGAGAATAAATGCCTAACGTGTACAAATAGCACAAGAATTAATGCCTAACATGTATAACTAGCACAAAGATTACAGAAGAGATCACCTAACCGATGTAAAATCCATAACTAGGCAGTGAATAACAATATTAGTTATAATCAATTAAAAAGAATTTATATTAAAATAAATTGTAAAGAAATTATTCTTGTCCTAATTGAGGAGCTACCGAAGAGGTAGAGTTCGACAAATCTCGAGATCCATCACTGCTTTTCTTAGACATCAAATCTATGGACGTCTTGGTGAGAGAATGAGAGGATCCTCCAAAGGAATGAATGTCATTTGACTCCAACAACACGTCTTCATTTTCTTCATGGCCACTATCATCTACAACCACTTTGCGATATACAGAAGAGAATCTGGTCTCCTCATCGATGTCAAATATATCATGAAGAGCAATGCCTCTTTCCTGTTTAAACAAAACAACAAACAAAAATAATAAAACTGAAGAAACACTTTTAACTTTTGAAAAGCAAAAAAGGACACCAAACAACCTGACCTCTGCTAAATGAAGATCTCGAGTTTCCTCGCCCTCTATTTCTCTCGCTATTCTTGAAGCTTCCCTTTCCAATTCTCTCATTTTAGGACCTCTCTCAAGTTTTGTAGTGTAAATGTCCTCATCATAAGTGCTTTTTACTCCAAATAACGTTTTATTTGTTTCAAACTGATCCCAGTTCCTACAAAGAGGGGGGGAATGGGCAATGGTTTAGAACTCAATTCATCTAGCAAAATAACCAATCAAAAAATGAAGAATGTTTTAAGAAAAAACAAATGATATAAACCTAAAGATAAAATTCAGAAAATGTTGGAGTAGACATCAAAAAATTAATTAAGAGTACTGCGACTAACATATGGGACGATCTACAAGTATCATTTTCAATAATCTTGTGCCATTGAATATATAAGGATCAATAGAGAGGTATCACTAAATCAAATGCCAAAAGTCATTTTAAAAAAATTAAGTAATATTACCACTCAGATGTTCCATATACTTGCTATTTTCTGTTTCCATAGTGTTTCATATGCTAACTATAAAAATCCTATAACACCTAACCAGTTCAAATACATAATCTGTAACCTTCCCGTTACAACTAAATAAGACGTGCACAATACTTTTGGGGATACCCAGTCCCACTCATCACCAAGAAGCTGGACTGAGTCTCAAACTGATCGTGTAAAACTTAATTCTCTTGAATAATATTTATCAACAGGAGTCAAATGCCCAAATATTTTATACGTGTTAAAATAATTCACCTTTATCTTTCGAGAACATGAACCTGAGGGATGAGAGATATTTAAATACTCAAACCTTGATGACGTTGCTATAATTAAGCAGCTACAAGGAATGAAGAGAAAGCATAACAAGTGTCACACGATTATTTACTCATGTTTTTCTACCATATGCAACCATACAAAGAACTCCCCAGTCATATGAACTTCCTGAGACTATAATGTCATCTATTTAATCTACACACAACTTTCCTACACAAAATACTTCCTAAGATACTGTGCTATCGTTTCTAATGGGTAAAACTAATGGTAGAAGAAGAAGCTGATAAGACTAAATTGAATATGGAAACGAACACTTAAATTAATAATTAACAAATTAATTAAATAAAGAAATGCTAAGCTGTCACAAGATAAAGCTGTGATCACACGCATGCACATATTACAGAAGGGGAACATAATTCCCACAAAAGGGGAACAGTTACCAAGATTTCTGGAAAAAAATAGCTATTATAACAACCTTTTCCAAGGGGCATCAAATATATTTTCCAATTCAGGTAATTGGGGATCATCTTCATCAGGGACCCAGGGTTCTAGCTCTCTCTCCACTTCACCATGATGAGATTGTGAAATGGTGGAGTCTAGCATAAGCTCTTGAAGTTTTTTGCGGTTGACTTCATTCAACAGCCCATCCCGCGTTATAGACACATCCTGCTACCATTTATTAACTAACACAATTAGATAACTGATACTGAAGCAACAGAAGATAGAAACGTAGTCACTTTATCAAACATTATATGATAATCTTAATTCATGCACTAGATATTCGAAGTACTAGCTCAAAATACATTAAGTCTTGAACAAACTTCCAAATGAAATCTGCTTGAAATAATCACTTCGGAGAAACCAAATTTGAGATTGATGAATTGCAAAGCAGAACCTTTGCTATAACTTGCACAACTTCTTCACCAGGTATAATTAAAGTCTTTGAAGGCGCCTTACTAATGGACTCTGCAATAGTCTTTTGCGCTCGCAAAGAAGAGTCCTTTATCAAGCGTGCCATTTTCAAAATGATACCTGGAAATGCAGTTAAGTAAACACAAATTTGCATGTGTTGGGGAGACAAATTCAGTCTCTGGTTCTACTAGGAAAACCATAATTTCTCCAACAAAACCAAAATAGCAGAAACATACCAAAATCTTTTTCAGCATTTGTTGCATGAAATATTCCATTGTACTTGGATCCATTTTTCATCTGGACTTCCACATGTTGCCCAATAAGACACGCCATTACATATACCAATCGATCACGTGACGGACTACCATAACCTCCAACTTTGCTGGCAGCCAGTGCACCTACACTAACGGCTATAAGAAAGGAGAAAATAAAGTAGGAAATTGAAAACACTTCAACAAAGAAACTCACTTGAGCTGGTTAATTTGTTGGCATTTGATTTTCCTGACTGTAACTTGTTCTCCACTCTAGCCCCTATATCCCTATCACCCCTTCTACGACCAAACCCATTAGTGGAAGGTTTAGGTGCAGCTTGTTGTGGATTCATTTCCAATGAAAGCCTAAAACCTTCTGATAAAGAAGCTTTAGATGTTTGAGCCATTCCACAACTATAAAAATGCATGAGACTAATGGGATAGCTTCCATAAACCTCTTGATATTGCGCACCGAATGACAGGTAAATCGAAGATAAATAAGCACATTGTGAGTATATCTGAATTGCAAACATGACGATATGGTAATAAATTCAGAAAAAAGACAATTTAAAATATGAAGTTAAGGAAGATCTTTTACAAGCAAAACTTGAAACAAGGTAAAACAAATTACGGATGGGCTTAGATACTTCCCCTTAACTCTTTGAAAAAAAAAGCCATCCCCTACTTAAGTAAGAAAACTACTTCGAATTAACCGATACATCACTTCTTTCCAGGAAGTTATGGTGGAAAGAAATTTCGATAATGCCCTGCTAGTCCGTCCACTACAAGTACAAATACCTCCAACAAACAGAAGTATTTCCCTCATTGAACTACTGTAATGTAATGTAATTGCTAAAACCTCCTTACAAAAAGAAATCTCTCTGCAATCTAAAACCAAAACTAAAAGAACATATATAAACTAATAGCCTCATGTTCTTGAAACTATAAAATTCACGACTCATCCAGGCAAAATAGAATTTGTAATAACAACTTAAACAATCAAGCACAAGTCAAATTAAGACTTTGTATCAAATTAAATAGCACCGTTGGAACTCGATGCAAAAATAAATGCATGCATTATGCATATAAAGTCTTTACAACAAATAAAAATTCGATTGA
The DNA here is from genome assembly GCA_003255025.1 of Datisca glomerata. Taxonomy (NCBI): domain Eukaryota; kingdom Viridiplantae; phylum Streptophyta; class Magnoliopsida; order Cucurbitales; family Datiscaceae; genus Datisca; species Datisca glomerata. The sequence goes on from QANY01008042.1 coordinate 448,327, forward strand.
ACCACGTGCATTATCACCGACGACTTCAATTAACAGCGATTTGCAAGTAAGATCCATAAGAGTAAGACCAGCTAATAGAAGAAGAAAGATAACATAAGCCCATGAACGTTACAACATTAATCACAAACGCTCAACGGACCCCAATTTCTGAAAAGAGAACTCCTCCGTCACCGTTTACCCAGCAAGTGAACAGCACTAAACCACTACAATTAACCCCAACGAAGCACAGACAAAGACAGAAACTACGAAGTACAAAATAAGCGACAACGATGCTGAAATAAAAAAAAATCCATAACTGTAAGCTCAAAGTGCAATCAATACCTCAACAAGATTGACAGGACTGATAATTGGTTGAAACTGTCACCAGCAGAAGCTGAAATCTGGAGTTCTCAAACTCAGTGAGTTAGGGTTAACACTTGGATTCCAAGTGATCAAAATAGAGGAGGAAAAGGAGCTCAGATCAGACTACCAGAGCAACACAGAAGAGAAACAGAGAGCGTGCGAGTAGACACACAGAGAGAGTGGTCCGGTCCCGTGCGATCACGGAGAGAGAGAGAGAGAGAGAGAGAGAGAGAGAGAGAGAGCCACGGACTTGGTGGACGAGCGTATAATAATACGATGTCCGACGTGCGGTTTACTTACTGAACAAAGACAATTGAACAGTCCCAGATATTTCTCACTTATCCAACTTTAATGGACTTGGTCCGGCTTTAATGTACACTAGCCCAACAAATTTGGGCCTTGGGCTTAAAGAAGCACGCAAGAGAAATGAGATTGTTAAACTCGTCAAATTAGTAGTTTGTAAACGAGTTTTTAGGGAAATAGTGTTACATATATCTGTTGAGCTCATCTTCATCTTTTTCGGATCACACAGGTTCATTATTGAATCAAAATCTTTAGCTCGAAAGGTGTCACTTAGAGATGGTTCAACATGATCTCGAGGATAACTCGGGTTAATCTTAGGGAGTGTTTAGTATGGGTGCATTTTTTACAACATTCTAGTTATCTTTAGCCCCATTCATGATAATGAGGAATGCCCTTGTTTGGTTTGGTTGTAAAAACCAAACTAAAATTTTAGATTGTTGGAATATAAGAATATCTTATTTTGATGGTATCTGAAACCCCTCAAAATTAGAGGGTACGCGGATTATATGCATCTTTAATAACAAAAGCATATATGTATTTTGTTCAAAATATCATTGACTATTCATCTCTTCTTCCTCATCTCACAGTCGTGTTCTCGTCTCTTCTTCCTCACAGTAGAATCACCTCATTTTCTCTATTCTTAATTTTTTTCTCACAATCACTCAACCTTGGGAAATGAATATGCTATAAAGTGTTTATGGTATTTTGGTTAAGATTGAGCGGTTGTGAGAAAAAAAATCAGAATAGAGAAGAATAGGAAGGACTGAGTTTTCTGATTTTTTTCATGCTGAAATTATGTGGTTGAGAAAAATATGAAGAATAGGTTCTTTCTTATGTGAATGGGGTGGGTCGGGTTGGGTATAATTAACAAATGGGAAATGAGAAATATGAGGTTAATTTAATTTATCATATATAATTTTCTTTTTATTAACAAATTAGAGGTTTGAATAAATGTTTTTAATAAATTATGTTTTTTTTCAAAAAAAAGTTATGAGTCTCTAAACGTATGTTTAAGGGTAAAATTGAAAATGAGCAATTATATTTATAACATTTCATTTCACATTCAATCAAAATAAACAAAGTAATTTAATATTCTCATTATTAAATATAATATTTTAAAGTGTAACAAATGAAGTAATATTGACTTTTAATATATATATATATTAACTCACAATCACATTCCAATAATTTTATTCTGAAAAATATTTATTTACAATCTTACATCAAACGGACCATTAAAATTATCTCAGTAGATTAATATGGTCATATAAGTAAGCCATCATTACATTTTGGATATCTTCCGTGTGGATGATATTCACATTGAACTAGTCATGTGTGATAATGGTTACTTATTACATATTCATGCCATCAATATAACTGGCAGCCAAGTAAGCTACTTTACATTAATTGAATGGAACAAGCTAATTATTGTCATGCTAAGATCGTTCATCACTTGCTTACATATTTAAACTTATGCTAAGATCATTCATCTCATACTTAGATATTCTAACTCATGATTGCATATTATATTCCTTAGATATTTCTACCAAGTGATCATCGACGTACTCAAATCTTCTGCTTCATGCTTCATTTAGTTGTTAAGAAGAACCTCATTCAACTATTTTTTATAGGTAAGTCCAGTTCTGGCTTAAATAAATAACGTTCCAGCTTTTGCAGATTGTTAACTTTAGCATCCAAATACTCTCTGTCAAATATCAACTTGTGAGTTATTCTTGCTATTGAGTTCTTTATTTGATACATTTTTTTCGATTCACTCAATAGAGATATGTCGTGAGATTTACTAAAATATGAGCTTTAACACAAACATTAGAATTTCAACATTTTTAAGTACATAAAAAAGAAGGATACAGTTAACAAACTAAATGGCATTGCATAAAGAATTAGTTCAAATAAAAGCTTATATTAGTTTAGATAAATTAAGTTCTATCTCTTGCTTTGCCACTACGTATTATCAAACAAGACAAGGCAAGCGAGGCATATTATTGGCTCATAAAGCTAGTCTTTATTTAACATTACAAATTATATTTGTAAAGCAAGCACAAATAGCAAACACAAGTTATGTCTAATATTATTTTATCTCTTACATTTATAATATATTAAAATTGGAGGGTATCATGAGAATCATTTTTAGATAATTTTGTCCACTTACTATGATGCATTACCCAAAATAATTTTATAATTTACATGTGACATTAAATAATTGGTTATTTTTAAAAATATAATAAATTGAATGTATGCATCAACTTTTAATCCATTTACCAATTTAATGATTTCAAAAATAACAAATAATTAATAAATAAATTTTAAGTTAATTTAGTTTTGATAATTTTGAGTAAATTATAACATGTCCTTTAAAATGTTATAAAAAATGGCAGCTTTCTAATAATTGTAAATATATAGGGAAGTGAATTATTGCTGTAAAAATTTGAATAATATATTTATAATATAATTGAATCATAACACACTTTTAAAGATTTTAGTTATGATGTATTTTGTATGTTAGTATATTTAGTATTTTACGTAGATATAGTGGCGCAAAATTTCTTAATAAAAATATATTTTTGAACAAAACAGTTAAGATCATGTGTAAAATAAAAAAGAAATAGATTATTTACATTTAATGATGTCACTTTTTCTTTTAAATTTTAGAGCACATTTCTACTATATACTCTTCATTTTTTTAAAAAAACAAAATGTATGTTGTTGAATAATAATATATCAACAACAAAAATTTTAGCAATATAAAATTATCTTGATTTAACAAATAAAATTAATAACCATATAGCATTGTCGCGTATATTAACAAAAATAACACTGAGGTAAAAATGCATTTATTTTAATTCACACAAACAAACAATATTATAAATAATGATCAAAGCACCAAATATAATTGTGGGGCTAAAAAAGTATATGGTCCATGGACCACTTCAGATGAGGATTTAGAGTAAGGCCTAACACTTATCTTATATTTGAGGGCCCATAAGCCCCCAGCCCAAGGGCCTTAGGCGATGAACCCACTTTATAGGGCCCGAGGTCACAAAGATGGTCGAAGACTCATCTCGTCTGAGGTCACTAGAATGATCGAGGGTTCATCTTGTCTGAGGTCACCAGGATGATAGAGGGCTCATCTTGTCCGAGGTCACCAGGATGACCGAGGGCTCATCATGTCTGAGGTCACCAAGATGACGAGGGCTCGTCGTGTCCGAGGGATCATCCCCTCCGACGTAACAGAAATACGATCTTAGCAACTTGAAATAATCACAAAGTTGTTTGAAGTGCAAGAGAATAACTGAAAAGCAACTGATCCGAGAAGAATATTCTTCAAATGCTCTCTTTCATTCAATATAAATAGATGATGACCCCTCACAAAGACGGTGTGCATTCTTCAAATGCTCTATTTCATTCAATATAAATAGATGATGACCCCTCACAAAACGGTGTGCATTCTCTCAACCCTCGATAATATAATTTCAAATACACATTACCGACTCGAGCGTCATAGTGTATTAGGCTGGGCATCACACTAGTGCCAAGATAATCCTTCATCGTTTCATTGTCTTGCAGATTGTTGAATTCATCAGGTGAAGTGGCAATTCAATCTGATGGTAGATTTCAAGCATCTACAACTTGGGCCCGTCTGTGGGGACACAAAGATTTTCCTTGAAGTCTAAGAATTTTTTATCAAATTTTCCATCTCAATGGTGAATACAAGAGCTAATTCGGGACTGAATGACCACCGTGAAGATGCATCGGTTGGTAATTTTGCTAGAAACCCGGCAGATGCAGCGAGGGGGCAGAGTCGGATTCACATAGCTCTAGTAGCAGATCTGGCTGGTCCACAAACACACGATGGCACTAATCCAACCATCATTCTCTTATTGGAGAAGGTGGAGCGCCTCACCAAGGAAATTTCCGAGCTCAAGAAGGGAGGTATAGATGAAGAGAGGATTGGGAAAAGAAGAGCACGCACTCCCCGTCGTCGGGTTGTGCGCGAACATGAGAGAGAAAAAAGGCGCAGCCCTAGACCAGCATTAGATCGCTCAGCTCAAGAAGAAGGGGATCAGAGCCGGAATGCACCTCGCATACCCGAAGGAAGAAGGGAGCCATGTGGTGAGGTCAGGGAGGAGTCTCATCACTCGCGTCATTCCCAAAAGGGTTCATAATGAAGCTGAGAGCCGAAGGTCAAAGTATCGTGAGGAAGAGCATGGATGGGATCGGGATGTGGATGAGATTGCTGAGCAAATCAAAGATTTGCATTTGAGAATCACACGCTTGGACACAAAGGACAAAGGGAATGATAAAACCTCAGTTGCGGTAGTACGGGGTTTGACGCAATCACCTTTCGTGGTGGGAATGACATCGATGACACCACCAAAAAGGTTCACCACTCTCAAATTCAAAATGTATGATGGTGCCTCTAATCTTACTGATCATATTTTGCTTTATAAGCAGGTGATGCCAGGAGCATGCATTCTAGAGGCCAAGCTAAAGGGAATGGTATGCCTACAATTCACTTCAAGTCTGAAAAGAGCCATCATCACATGGTTCGGGAGCCTAGAACCCCATGTTATACATTTTTTCTCTCACTTAATGACACTCTTCATAGAGTATTTTGAGAGTGGCAAAAAAATGATTAAAGAAGCACATGCCTTTTTACCATAGACCAAAAGAAGGATGAGCCCCTGAGGAAATACATATAGAGGTTCAAGGCATTATCAGATGCGATGAGGCTGGGGCCACGACCCCATTCAGAAACGGTCTGGTGGAAGGCACAGACATGTTCAAATATTTACACCGAAAAAGACCCAAGGCCCTATCAGAATGTCTTAGCAAAGCCAAGGAATTCGTCTTGTTAGATGAAGAGATGTTAAAAAATAGAGGCAAGAGGAATGCACGGGAGAGCCCCTCTCACGTTAGAAGAGAAGATAGAGATCGAACTGAAAGGTTGGATTGAAGAACGGAAAGAAAACGATCGCGGGAGAGGGTTAGTGTCGCAAATAGGTTAAGACTAATATTCATCTCGCAAATCATCCTTCCTCTATTGAAAGTGAGCCTGAAGGAGAGAGTTCACCAAATCCAACGCAAGAACCTCCTCTCTTAACCTCCAAAGTTGAGAACAAAGATGGGAAGAAGGAAGAATCAGAATCAATATTGTGATCCATAGGGACCACGGGCATACAACAGATGGTTGATGGAAGCTTAAACATGAGATCAAATCTCTGATCGAATGAGCCTTTTTGAAAGAATATCTCTTGGAGCAGGCTAGCAAGAGGTTGAGGGGAGAGGCTGAGGACAAACCTTGAGGAGAAAATCCTGAGAGCCAGGTGGTACACGTGATCCATGGAGGAAAGTCAAGTGGAGGAGCAAGTACCTCGACGGGGAAAAGACATCTGAGAGCTGCTCATCTGCCGGTATTAAGATCATAGATAATGAATAAAATCATCAGCAACTAATGAAATTATGAGAATATTTAATGAATGTTTACTAGTACGGTTCACTAAGTATTATGAATGCTTGTGATCTAGAACCGGATCGTTGATGTGGATAGACATCTTAGTGAATGTAATTTATATAATAAGATTATATATGGCAAGACCGATGTGAATTAATATCTTTATTAACGTATCGTTTATCAGAATGATTTCATACGGATCAATATGATGATCATATATAGATCAGTCTGAATCCTGAGTAGTCACGAACTCCTATACATGTCTACTAGATCTTTTGATTCAGTCGTGGAGGTTTGTTTGTAAAACAAGTTAGTGAATTTTGTTTTGGAGATTCAGGGATATGGATGGTTGGGAACATGATCTTACAAGATTTAGAATCTAAGATTTTCTGACGTATCATATATTGGTTCTTTAAGTGTTAATTAGCGATGAAGAATGAGCATAACTAGATTAAGTTCACTGATGCGGCATGGTCGGAGTGAATTACCCTCATGACGATGCACTAGTGATCTCCTTGGACATGGTGAATTGTTTAGTCAAGCGGATACTAGTTGATCTAGGGAGCTCAGTTGATATAGTCTTCCTCTCAACCCTAAAACAGATGGGAATGATGAGTCATAGATGACCATATGCAACCTAGAGCTCGTCGGCTCAACGGTTCAGTTACTAGAGCAATTGGGAGCATTTTTCTACCGGTGAAAGCAAAACTCGTCAATCTTATGATGAAGTTCCTTGCAATAGATGAAGAATCAGCCTACAACGTAATTGTAGGAAGACCGTGGGTGCATGTAATGAAGGCAATACCCATATCCTTCCATCAAGAGATAAAAATTCCGACCCTAGAGGAAATAATGGAAATATGCGGAGACTAAGCAGTGGCTAGGAGCTGTTACGATACCAACTTCAAGCAAAAGTCAGAGCAATAGCAACTAAATGAACATACGTTCTCCATAACCAAGAAGGAAGAATCATCAACAAGAATTGGAACGCTGCTAGCTTGAGGATTTACATCCATTAGGTGCTTTATTTCAATTTTCTTTAGCAATTATTTCAATAAGTTGTATTTACAACAAGTATGAGTTTTAGTAAGTATTTGTCAGTTTATCTATCAAATGATAAGTCTTATTCTAAGACAAACACAAAGTTAACTCAAGGTCATGGAACCCTCAGATGGAAGCCCTCACCACGACTAGGTGAGGCCTTATTTTCACCAGAGATGATTAAGAGAAAACCTGCATAAGGCAAAAGAACCGCGCAAATATCTCGCGGCACCCGAGGTCATGAACCCTCAAATGAGAGACCCCATCCTAGACCACGGATAGATAAGGCCTCCTTATCACTTAAGATGATTTGGATTAAGACCCTGTATAGGGCGCTCGAGGACATAGATATCTCGGATGGAAGCCCCCCCCCCCCACAGCTAGGTGAAACCTCCTTCTCACCAAAGATGATAAAGAGAAAGACCTTGCATAGGAAAAAAGGACCACGCAAATACCCCACGACACCCGAGGTCATAAACCCTCGGATGAAAGACCTCTATCAGGACCATTGCTAATAGAGGCACACGTGTCATTCGAAATGATAAGGAAAAAGACCCTACATAAGGCAAAAGACCACAACGATATTTTGTGACACTCGAGGCATAAAACTCTCATCCAAGACCACTCGAAGGCATGAAATGCCCAAGCTAAAGTCATAACCAGATGAGCGTTTGGAACTTAGTCAAGACTATGAGATATCATAGCATTGGTATATAACTTCAAAAGTTCGAATGGAGATGGGCTCAAAGCTTCACATTAAGTTAAAAATATCTCAACACTCTAGACTTCGTAGATCGAGATTCAAACATCACCAAGTAACTAGCATCAAATAAGAAAGGTGCGTTCAAAATGATAGTTTTTACTCCATATTAACTAAATTGTTCATCGACTTCCTCTAAGTCTACAGATTTGAAAAAAGATAGTTAAAAATTGGAGGTTAATTTTTCAATGAGAGATTTGAGGAGACATCTGAGACCCGTGACACGCCAGGCCGAGCCCTCGGACGCTCAGCCAAGTCACCTAAGCTGAGCGCTCGGACGCTCGACCATGACGCCTAAGTCGAGCACTCGGACGCTCGACCATGACTCTCCAGCTCTAGCGCTCGGCCAAATCACCTAAGCCGAGCGCTTGGACGCTCGGCCAAATCACCTAGCGTGAGCACTCGGCCCCGTTTCATAAGGATGAACGCTCAACGGTCAACCAAGAGACGTAGAACAGAGACATGACATTTTGCCAAATTTGGTGTATCACTTATCAACACGTCAAGCTTCTTTCAACTTAGACTAGCGTAAGATGCCTAGATACAAAGTCATAATCTACAGCAACAGTCATCTTAGAAAATGAGACGAGGTCATCGCTCCCACTAACACTTACTTCCTAATTCTAGCGCTGTGCTCTATACTTAGGAAGTGGGGGCAAGCTGTGGGGATAAAAAAATATACGGTCCACTTCAGATGAGGATTTAGGGAAAGACCTAACACTTATCTTATAATAAAGGGTACATAAGCCCTCAAACCAAGGGCCTTAGGCGACCAACCCACTTTATAGGCCCAAGGTCACCTGGATGATCGATGACTCATCATGTCCGAGGTCACCAAGATGACGAAGGCTCGTCGTGTCCGAGGGATCATCCCCTCCGACGTAACAGAAACATGATCTCAACAACTCGAAATAATCGTAAATTTGTTTGAAGTGATAAGATAATAACTAGGGGTGTTCAAAAATCATCCAGGCCGTATAATCCGATCTGGACCGGACCAAAGTTGATCAGTCTGGACGATTTTTTTCTCATATTTAGTCTGTTCGGTCCTCCTTTTAGAGAGGATCGGACTTTCAGCTCGGTCCAGAATTTCAACCAATTCTAGACCGGACCGACCAGACCGACCGTATAATATATATAAAATATTTTTTCAAGTAAAAAGTGACTTTTCCCCCACATCGGAAAGGAAATAGAGAGTTAAGGTGAGAATGAGTTATAAAAGTACTACATCTACCTCCTCATGATGAAGTAAGCGCCCACATGTGTGTGCTATTAAAGCATGCCTTGAAATAATACGTATTTATCACGCGTATAATATGTTCAATGTATTAAACTTTTAATCTGAAAATTACGTGTATTTATCACGCGTATAAAACACATACTTAAACCGTCAAATCCATTTGAACCGACCGTTGAAGTTTGGTCTGGTCGGTTCAAATTTTTTGTAGTGTCTTGGTCGGTTCGGTCCTCCATATAAGAGGATCGTAATTTTCGGTCTGGTCTCGTTTTTCTCTAAAAATCTGACCAGACCGACCGTTGAACAACCCTAATAATAACTGAAAATATTTGATCCGATGAGAATATTCTTCAAATGCTCTCTTTCATTCAGTACAAATAGATGGTGACCCCTCACAAAGACAGTATGCATTCTCTCAACCCTCGATGATATAATTTCAAACACACCTTACTGACTTGAGCGTCGGAGTGTATTAGGCTGAGCACCACACCGTTGTCGAGATAATCCTTCGTCGTTTCATTGTCTTGCAGATTGTTGAATTCATCAGGTGACACGTGAGAATTCGATCTGACGGTAGATTTCAAGTATCTACAATAATGTTTATAAATACACGTGCATCGCACATGTGTACGAACTAGTGATTTTAAATTCTCATATTTATTTGTTGGGACTAATAAGTATTTTTTTATCTGCATCCTACACAATAAGCCTGAGTTTCAGTCTATATACACGCTCATCTTTATTTAAAAAAAGCACAAAGAATACTGCTTTAAAATGAGATGGTTTGCTTAATCTATATCCTCACGATCGTATTGTTACTTAACTTGCAAGGAGACAGAAAGGTGAAATAAGTAATAGGATTATAAACTTAGTTGGAGTACAACCTTTTTGTTAATATGATAACAGAATGAGATGCTGTCTTATTTTTAAATGTTTAGTTTGGGACTTTCCACTTTGGAAAGGTGACAATTGGTAGCTTTCTCCTTTAAAGAAAAAAGCCATTGCCCATCCCCCCATTCTATCATTTCCAGCATTTCTGCTGTGCTATTCATCTTTTTGAGCACACAAAAGCCGTGCTTCTAATGTTGAATGTGTCTATTTGGATATTGTTTTTAAGATATAAAGATAATTGACTAGTAGTTTTGATCCATAATATAACACTAGCTATCAGCCTACCAAGCGACGCTATTCCATTTGAGTGGCAAGGTACCCCGGAGGCCGATGCGGAAGGAATTTCTATGGGCCAGTGTTCCTCAATTATAGTTCTTGGATTAATTCTAAAACGATTAAGCTATGTATTAAGTTTTAATAGTTTAAATGATGTACTAATTATTGATATACTGTCATTTATAACTCGTTAAAATAATTCGTGAAATTACTATATAAATGATAGATTGGTCTATAACTTGGTTGATCTATAATTATTCATAGTTCTTGTGAGACTCGCTTGTGTGATTTTTACCATAATTGGAAATAATTATTAAAGATAATATTAAATTTTATTTAACTAAGTGTTGTTTCAATCATTCATTGTCTAATTACATAATAATTATTAGTTTTTCTAATCATTCTTGATCTAAATATCTCTACACGACTCGTTAATGAATCTTTGACATAAATAAGCATGTTGCAAATAAACACATACCGGTGTTTGTAATTAAGATAGATAAACAGGGCGGAAGATTCAAATTCGTTAATTAAACATATTTTAATTTCAATTATCATGTATAGTAGTATGATTGTTAACAAAGATTCTTAAATAATAGTATCCAACATACATAGTTTTGAATATTAAATCCCTCGTAAAAATTTATGTTTCTTATTTTCACTATTTTTTAAAGCTTGTTTTTGAATAACAAAATAGACGTACTGTTAGTATACAGTGATGTTATTCAATAGCTGTTATCAGGATTAAAGTATATTTATATAATTATCAGATATGATAGGGATCTATTAATATCCTAAGGTGTTAACGCTATTAATTAATTAAATAAATAGTATTTAATCCTAAAAAATATTCAATATGAATATAAATTGAGGAATGCCGGAATGGTGTGTCCATTGAGTGATTCTGGGAGAAATTTAAGCTTTGATCAAGCCCAAACACAATTGTTAATGCATGACACTTGATGCTTTGCTTGTGCTGATGTCTGCTGCTTTTGCATAAAAAAATGAAAAGCATAATTGGCTTGTCATTGTCTAATCGAGTCAAGTACAGATGAAGGTGAGATCACAGGACAAACCAACGTAGTCCAGACTTTAAGGAAGCACTACTTTGATAAAAAAAATTATTTTTACTTTGTTTTTTATTAATTATCACAAAATAGACTTTAATAATAATAATTATTATTTATTATAATAAGTATATGTGGGTGGTTGTGTCCCAATTATCTCTTATTGGACTGGACAACTACTTTCGAATTCAACAGTCTAGATGGATGGCATTATTATCTCTCATTCAAGTATTTTAAAAGAAATTTTCCTCACACTCTTATATATATCCATTCAAAAAAAAATTCTACGTTACTATAACAGTAACTATTGAAGATAACAAATATGAGGAAGCTAAGTCAGTCACCTAAGCTGTTAATATCACTTACTGTCATCATCTTCTTAGTTAGTTAGTTATGGTTGTAGCTCAACTAGCTTAGTCAGTTAGTTATTTTTCAGTTATTAATTGCTAAGTTAGTTTTGTATCAACGAGTCTATATAAATCTCCTTAGTTGGTTGTTATAAGTTAATGCTTGTTTCATAATTGAAAACAGATTCTCTCAAATCGTATCACGGTATCAGAGCTATAGATTTATTTCTTACGTTTCTTCATTTTCTTCGTAAAAGTTAAGCTTCAATGGCTTCTTCAAACAATGAATCAACCACTCGAGATCAAACATATGTTGTACCTGTCAATCACAGTGATGTTGCTCAAGCTAACGTTATTCCGAATAGCTCTTTTGTACCTGTCAATCAAAGTGTACCTGCTTCATCTTCTACCTATTATGTTTCAGATGCCCTGGCTTTTCTTCCCAAGAATGTTTTACCTATCACCATAAGGTTGGATCGAGGGAACTACATTTTCTAACGTTCTCAATATTATTAGCCATCAACGCTTACAGCTTAGAAGATTATCTCCATGGAACAATTCCATGTCCAGAGAAGTATGTTGTCACTACAGTCTCAGCAAACATAAACAATGTTGCTCTCAACAATATCTACTTCTTAGAGTGTTCAAATGTTGCATCCAGATTATGTCATTTGGAATAGGTATGATCAATTCTTGCTAAGTTGGTTGATGTCTTCCATTTTAGAGTCTATGTCTGGTCACGTCAGATGTACTAGCTCCAATGAAATGTGGAAAGTTCTTCAAGGAATCTTTGCTACTCAGTCTAAATCAAGGACACTGCAACTTCACTTTCAGGTGCAAACAGTCAAGAAAGGGGCTATAAGTATCAATGATCACATACTCAAGATGAGGTCCATAGTTGATAACTTGTCAGCTTCAGGGCAGCGTGTTAATGATGATGATTTGTTGTTATACATCCTGGGAGGACTTGGAAATGAATATCACAAGGCAAAACTTGGTTACCCTGCAAGAAGCACAATATATGTTTCAAAGTCAAGAAATAAGACTAGAACAAAGTCAGTCTCTAGTAACGGATTTAGTTAATTCAAGTGCAAATGCTGCACAGTTTGGTTCACAAAGAGGTCGTGTAAGAGAACCTCATAACAATAATTTTTCAGGAAATGGTCATGGTCAAGGAGCTCTTTGAGGTTGTGGAAGAGGCAGAGGCCGTGGGGGACCTAGCCCAATGTGTCAGATCTACAAAAGAGTTGGTCATTTGGCTTTTAATTGTTACAATAGGTTTGATAATGAGCATTAACAACTTGAGCAGTTTCATTAGTACTTTAGTAATCGGGGAAAGGGTCAAAATAGTTCAAACATGTCGGCAACTAATCATGTAAGTTCAAACCATGGAGATGATGGATTTTAGTATATGGACAATGGAGCAACTCATCATGTTACTTCAGATTTGAACAGTCTTGCTGTCAAATTTGAATATAAAGGTAAAGGGAAGCTCATTGTAGGCAATGGTAAGTCCTTGAGTATTACTCATATTGGCAGTTATGTATTGAAAACATTTACTGTGTCATTAACTTTAAACCAATTTCTCTGTGTACCTGCCATAACCAAAAACCTTTTAAGTGTCTCCCAGTTAAGCAAAGATAATAAGATCATCATTGTGTTTGACTTTATTTTTTGTTTCATAAAGGACAAGAGTACAGGGAAGGTTCTACTGCAGGGAACACTTGAGAAGGGCCTGTATCATTTTGTGCTACCAAAAGCTTATCCAAGACCAAATTCCATTGAATCTTCTGTGTTTTTATCTTTGTATAAAGCTACTTCTGTTAATCTTTCACAAAGTTTTGTTTCTTGTATTCTTCCTAATGATAGTCATGCTTTCAATGTATCATGTTTTTCTGATGAAAATTTGAATGATTCTTGCAATAAAATCCGTGTGTGGCACAAAAGACTAGGCCACTTGTCAAATCCTATTCTTAAACTTGTTCTCAATGAATTGTATATTAGTTCTAAATCTGTCAATATTCTAAAATTCTGTGATGCATGTAAATTAGGCAAAATGCATCAATGTTCTTTTTTACCTTCTCTTACATAAACTTCTAAATCTTTTGAGATAGTTTACTCAGATATTTGGGGTCCATCCCCACACATACCGCTCTCAGGATTCAAATACTATATAGCTTTTGTTGATGATTACTTAAGACACACTTGGATTTATCCTTTAAAACTCAAATATGAAACCAAAGACATTTTTTTACAGTTTATAGCCTAGGCCACTTGTCAAATCCAGTTCTTAAACTTGTTCTTAATGAATTGCATATTAGTTTTAAGTTTGTCAATACTCTAAAATTCTGTGATGCATTTAAATTAGGAAAAATGCATCAATGTTCCCTTTCACCTTATGGTACACAAACTTCTAAACCTTTTGAGATAGTTTACTCAGATATTTGGGGTCCATCCCCACACATATCAGTCTCAGGGTTCAAATACTATATAACTTTTGTTGATAATTACTCAAGACACACTTGGATTTATCCTTTAAAACTCAAATTTGAAACCAAAGACATTTTTCTATAGTTTATAGCCTAGGCCACTTGTCAAATCCTGTTCTTAAGCTTGTTCTCAATGAATTGCATATTAGTTATAAATCCGTCAATACTTTAAAATTCTGTGATGCATATAAATTGGGCAAAATGCATCAATGTTTCTTTTCCACCTTCTGTTACACAAACTTCTAAACCTTTTGAGATAGTTTATTCAGATATTTGGGGTCCATCCCCACACATATCAGTCTCAGGATTCAAATACTATATAACTTTTGTTGATGATTACTCAAGACATTTATCCTTTAAAACTCAAATCTGAAACCAAAGACATTTTTCTACAGTTTATAGCCTATATAGAAAGGCAATTTGATACCAAGATCAAGTGTATCCAAGCTGATTGTGGTGGGAAATATAGACCTTTGTTACCCATTCTTAAGCGATCTGGCATAATGTTTAGGCATCCATGTCCACATGAACATAAAAAACATGGTAAAGTAGAAAGAAAACAAATGCATATTGTTGATATGGGTTTAACTTTGCTGTCTCAGTCTAGTATGTCTCTGAAATTTTGATGGGAAGCTTTTCATTTAGCTGTATATATTATAAATAGACTTCCAACTCCAACTCTTGCAAATAAATCACCTTTTCAGACATTATTTTGCACTAAACCATATCTGTCTTTTCTCAAAACTTTTGGATACTCTTGTTTTCCCAACTTAAGACCTTATAATTATAATAAATATCATTTTCATTCTACCAAGTGTGTTTTTATTGGTTATAGTGACTATCACAAAGGTTATATGTGCCTTGAACCTATTTCTAGTAGAATTTATAATGCTAAGAGTGTTGCCTTTAATGAGCTAGAATTTCCTTACTTGGTCATGTGATCCAAAACTTCAAATTCTATTCCTTCTGCTAATCTGCCCTTGCATAATTGGTCTGTGTATACTTTTCCAAACGTTACTCATTTAACATGTTCAAGATTAGAAAATGGTCATATTAATGAAAACTCACTTCTCAAGTTCATGCAACAACATCTGCCTCAACTCAGTCTGTCTCAAATCCTTCTCCATCAGGTACACTTTCAAATTTCTCTGATCATTCTTTACATGATCGGTCTCTATTTCCTATCCCTTTTGTTGATGTGTCTAATGAATCTCAGCTTAATTCTGAGACCTCTAGTCCTGCACTAGATAATTCTACCCAAAACCTAACCTAGTCTCCTATACCTCATAATCTTATGCAATCTATTATCTTAGCTTCAAATTCCAATCCTTAACCTGGACATATCCATCCTATGATAACTAGATCTAAAAATGACATTTTCAAACCCAAAGTTTTTTTTAGTGACACAACTAGTTTACATACAGAATCAAAATCTATTAAGACTGCCTTAGCCAATCCAAAATGGAAAGCTGCTATGTTTGAGGAGTTTCAGGCTCTTAAAAGAAATAATACATAAGCTCTTAGGTCACCTCAGCCTCATATGCACATCGTTGAGAATAAATAGGTCTTTAGGATCAAATATAATTCAGATGGATCGTTAAACAAGTACAAGGCAAGACTTGTAGTTAAGGGATTTCAGCAAAAGTCCGGTATTGATTATTTTGAGACATTTAGTCATGTTGTAAAGCCATCTACAGTTCAAATTATGCTTACTTTAGCAGTAACTTTTAATTGGGAAGTTCATCAAGTTGATATCAATAATGCATTTATTAATGGGGATTTGCAAGATGAGGTCTTTATGTATTAACCAACTGGGTTTGTAGATGATTCACTTCCAAGTCATGTCTGCAAGTTACACAAAGTTCTTTATAGGCTGAAGCAAGCCCCTAGAGCTAGGTTTGATAAACTTAAGCCTGCTCTTATTCAATGGGCTTTTAAGGGATCTAAGTCTGACAGTTCTCTGTTTTTATGAAGACTGCCAATCATATTGTATTGCTTCTAGTGTATGTTGATGATATTTTAATAACTGGTAGCAACACTGGTTTGGTTCAGAAGGTTATTTCAGAATTGAACAAGCAATTTGCTTTGAAGATTCTTGGCAGCTTAAACTACTTTCTTGGCATTAAGTGTTTTAGAGATCAAACATGTATATATTTGACTCAATCTAAGTACATTAAAGACCTTTTAAGCAAAACAAATATGAAGGATTCTACGCCTTGTACAACTCCAATGTCTTCCTCTATCAAACTCAGTAAGCTTGCTAGTGTTCCTTTTGAAGATCCTACTTTTTATCGTAGCACCGTTGGTGCTTTGCAGTATCTGACCATGACTAGACCAGATATTGCATTTTCAGTAAATAAGTTGAGTCATTTTTTACAAGCTCCTACTTCTGAACATTGGGTTTCATATAAACGTGTTCTTAGATATTTGAAAGGTACCGTAAACTGTGGTATTTTGTTTTAAGTAACTGAGAGTTTGCATCTGGAAGGATTCACTAATGCTAATTGAGCCAATTGTGTGGATGATATGAGGTCCACGAGTGACTATTGCATCTATTTATGAGGGAATCTTATAGTTTGGAGTTCTAAAAAGCAGCATGTAGTTCTAAATCAAGTGCTGAGTCAGAATACAGACCTTTGTCTCAAGCTGCAATGGAAATTTTGTGGCTGCAAACTTTATTTCAGTAGCTCCAAATTAGTATTAATTCTTGTCCCATGTCGTGGTGTGATAATGTCAGTGCAGGGTTACTAGCTTCAAATCCAGTTTTTCACCCCAAGACTAAACATGTTGAGATATATGTACACTTCATAAGAGAGAAATTTTTAGCTCGACAGTTGACAGTTCAATATGTTTCCACTGATGCACAAAATGCTGACATTTTAACTAAACCTCTTCCGTAGGCTAAGTTTGAGTTTCTAAGGGACAAGCTCAATGTTTTTCAATCTCCATTTCGCTTGAGAGGGAGTATTGAAGATGACAAATATGAGGAAGCTCAGTCAGTCGCCTAAGCTGCTATTATCACTTACTATCATCATCTTCTTAATTAGTTAGTTATGGTTGTAGCTCAACTAGCTTAGTGAGTTAGTTATTTTTTAGTTGTTAGTTGCTAAATTAGTTTTGTATCAACGAGTCTATATAAACCTCCTTAGTTGGTTGTTATAAGTTAATGCTTGTTTCATAATTCAATATAGATTCTCTCAAATCGTATCAGTAACATAGTCGACGAAAAATGAGAAAAGTTGATCTCTCTACTCCATTATCAGTTTGTCTCTCCTCCTGACTCCTAGTATATTACTGTTAATATCCACACTGAATGATTCTATACATTTTTTCTTTAAATATATGGTTGAACATAAGAGACTATAAATGTGACGGAGTTTTTTATTACTTGTTTTGCCAATATTTCTAGTTTTTAGGTTAAATAGCAAAAACACCTCATGCAATTTTACAATTGCTTAATCGTATTCTTACACAATTTTTCAGTTAACTTAATCCACGTATTTGAAATTTTTTGGTTACTAAGCTGCCTATCACAAAAATTTGCTAGTTTCTGTGTATCTAAGATCACAATCTAAAAGTTTTTATGCGTTGGATTGTTACTCATGAGCTAAAATTAACATAACTCATCAAATAAATCACATTTTGGTTATACCGGGTATGTAACATTAACATCTCAATTTAGAATGATTTTTGTTATATGTTTATGTGAAAAGAAACACATCTTCTTATTTGTTGTTGAAGTGTTTTAAAACTAGTTATGTTTGTGCGCGTGAAGCTTAAATATAATTTTTTTTAAATGAATGGATTAAATTAGAAAAAAAGGATAGTAGTTGAAATCGCAAAACATTCAAGTAATATTTGTGGAAATAAAAAAAGTGAAATGAATTTATCATATCAACTAATAATAGGAATGTTTAACCATTTATTTACCAACTTGAAATAAAGTAAAATATAATTGATGTAACAATAAATTAGTTGGTCTGTACAAGGACAGCCACTTTGTGGGGAGGGGGACCCTGCTAGAATGTGTTATTCAGTGTTGTAGTTTAAAGTTAAACCATGTGGCCTAAATTAAGGCCATGGGTCTTTGTTATCAAATAATTTAAAACAATCAATACAATCCAACGACAACAAATCACTCGTCTTAATTGTTCAAACACATCCATAAAATAATACAATGGAAAATCAAGGAAATGACTATGATATTATATAATACAAGTAATATCCTTAAAGCAAAATTAATGGTTAGAAATAGAGAAAATTACTTAGATATATCAGTCAAAGCGTATCCAATTATCTTACAGACTAGGGCGTTAGTCTAACTGATAATGCAATCCCTTTTTAGTTAAATATTGGATAAAGAATTGAAATATAATCTCATAATTTGGATTTTGAATTAACGAAATTTTACGATGATGATTAACCAAGTTCTTCAATGCTTTATTCTTCCATCAGTTTCGTTACTTAAATCTCTTTGTTCGAAGAAATTTTTTTTGTCATTCTAATTCTGTTTTCTTTAATTTTCATAATAAATACTTTTCTTCCACCTACATCTAGACCTATCATGATTTTTTTTCCATTTAGATCTAAATCTATGGTGATTTTCCTTCATATATCTAGATTTATAGTGTTTTCCTTCAGTAGCATTCATTTTTTGACTGTTTCGATAAATCTAACCCAAATCTACAAGTTTTGGTGGTCAATTGTGCCAGATTTTTTATTGGATCATTTGACTTAACATATTTCAAATGATTTCAGTCAGGTAAAACCTTTTTAAGTGACATATGTACTTAGAACGAGCCAAGATGAATAGCTTTATATTATCCTCCATATTCATTCAATATTTTTTTAATTATTATAATTGATTTATATATTATAATTGTTAAATTTTTCTATCGAACTTTTGAGATTTGATTTTATCTTTGTTGGTAAATCTGCATTTTTTGTTATTATCTTTATGTGTGTATATATATATATATACTTAAAGGTCTTTTCATGCCTGAAAAGTGGGTATAACACATTATTTTTTTTAAAAAAGTACGTGTGTATAGGCTAAAACCATTCGGGGGATGCTGGTCCACCTAGAGGCCTAGGCCTCGGGAACGCCACTCCACCCTGAGGCAAAGGCCTTGGGGAAGACTGCCCACCCTGGGGCCAGCTCTTCGGGGGAGTCTACCCTTCTCGGGATCAAACATCTCAGGATCCTCGAGACTCGCAGTCGATGTTTCTGTGAATCAACTTATGTTTTGACTATGTCCCAATATGGAGAGGTTCCCGTTTGGAGAATGACTTAAGGGCAGGAAATTTCCCGCCTCAATTCAAATAGGGCACCTGGGCCGAGGTTGAAGCTTGTAGGGTGTTATCGTATACATTTAATACACATAGACCAATCAGAGATGGGGGATTGAGAAAAAGCATGAAGCCCATTACCTAAGGGGTCAGTCAATCTGCGCCCAGCAGGGTGTCATCGAGCATTTAATACAGTCGGTCTAATAAAGGCCGATGAAGTACATCGTGGGATATGAGAACAAACTGTCCTGACACCTGAAGTCATCACTTGTTGCCTCGTACCCCACCAAGCCAATCAGATAAGCCTCAAGCCGGGGGTTTGTCCGAGGAGACACCTAATTGGAAGAGAGGCTTGCTACTGTACGAATACCAATCCAGTCTTAAGGCCAACTTCCCACTATAAATACCCTAGTAAATCATTTTAAGAGGTACGCGAACAACTTTCAACTACTTCACTATTCTACTCTCCTTCATCCCTTTACCGATATAAGCTTCGGATAGGTAAAAATGAGACAACCCTCCCCTTTTTCTTAGTCTCCTGCTTTACCTTCCTCCCATTATAGGTGTGGTGAGAGAAGTTGAGTAAAGATATTGTTGGCCTAATCTCACCCTTGAGATTTAGCCGTCAACAGAATGATCTTTTTGTAAAAAAGAATTCAAGCCATTCAACAACAATATTATAGGTCGTGTGTCAGGCCTATTAACAAAAAAAAGAATAATTTTTTAATGAATTCAGGAATTAAAATAAGATTAAATCTATCATTTTTTTAGATAAAGATAATGTTATTGGTGATATAAATAATTTAGGAATAAAAATAGCTAAGTTGATGCATTCTTATCATACTCATCCTGAAATAGTTGATTACATAGAACAAAAATGAACGGTGACTAAATGAATACATGCTATAAACATATAAGAAATAAAAGAAGAATACAAAATTGGAGCAAACTACCATCATGTAGAAGTAAATATACTGAGGTTCGTAGACAACAAGCAATCTGCAACATGTTACCCTCTCTGTAAATGTAGCTGACAACATCTAAGAGAGAAAACTCAAACGCCTATTCTAAATATGACACCAACACCAGAAAATATTACGAGGACTGAAATTAATTAGATCTATCGTATTAACTCAAAAACTTAATTTTCTGGTAACTGATAGTATAACATTTTCTACATGCTTTCTTGCTATCTTTTATAGGTATTGACTAAGTTAGGTGCAGTAACTAATCAATTTAGTGTGAATCAGAATTAGTATTGTAAAATAGTTGTTTTAAAGAAAATTATAAGGAGACTAAGTAATTCACTAAATTTTAAGTGACTAAATGATGTGACAATAATTTATATGTTCATGCTTTATGACTCACTAAAATATTTTGACAAATTAATATAAAAATTATTATCACATTACTTGATCACTTAAATCTTGGTCAATTATATAATAAGTGTAATACTATTTTTTGAATTGATAACTTTGTAAAAAATAAGAATTTTGGACCCATTATTATTCTTTTCGTTAATTAGGGAACGACAAAGATTAAGTTACACCAAAACCGTAAAATCTAATATACACATTCCAAATTAACTAAGTAAAATCTAAAAATATGCAAACTTTTTTCATACAATAGTTGTCAGAAATTTGTTAGAGCTGATTGAGTCTTAAAATGAAGCTAAACGACTTATTCTTGGTGAGTCATCGAACATTCTCACATTTTCTTTACCTAAAATTTAGGCAAATTCTAACTTCATTACACACTTATTTGTACCAGAAAGGATCATGTGATGGTAGCTAGACACGTACGTGCTCCTCTCACTGATGATCTTAACATCAACATGATAGATTAAAATGTTGATTTTAAAAATAAATAGACTAAGTTATAATTAGATTGAAAGGTGAGGGGTATTTTCAAATTACCCAAAATTTGAGCATCTAAAGGGGAAAAAAGAAAAGGAAATAACCAACAGAATTTTCAAATAAAACGAAGATCGCTCGCTATTTGCTCAAATATTCTTCACGGTGTAGCATCACTGGTCGCTCTCAAAACTCGGCGCTCGGCAGCGTTTACATAGATAGGGTGGCGGGTCAATCAAAATACCAAAAAAGGTTCCTCTTGGCCTCGCCTCTGAGGTCACCAGCCAACATTTATTAACGCACGCAGCGCCACTTGCTCCAGCCCGAATCTCGATGGTGTAGAGAGAGAAAGAGAGTTTCTTTTACTCATTCTAACTGGCACACTGCGTGTGGGTGAGTCAGAGAGAATTTTGTTAAAGAATTGCGAAAGCATTTAACGCTGCGTGATTTAAGAATCTCTTTCTCACGAAGACGGAGAGGTAGGAGTACATTACACTGCGTCTTATTAAGCTTTCTCTCTGACTCCGCCATCAAGCCATTAACGGTCACTTCCACTCCAACCCCGTGACAATTTCTGTCTTTCGTTCATTTTCACAAACACCCTTCATTCGATATCCTGCTGTTCTGGGGAGGACAATTGAAAGTGAAAGATAGAGACTGATCCTTGTCAAAGTCAAGCTTTGTTTTCATATCTGTAAGGGTCTATAGCCCCGTCCTTTTTATTTCAATTAGTTTTATTATTGAATTGTCGTTAAATTTGATGGATAGGTCCTTGATTTGATTTTTTAGCTTGTTCAAGTTGACCCGGAACGAGATCTTGCATTTTCTATTTGTGATAGAGTTTGATTTGAAGTGAAAATCTGGAAGGTTACGAGAGGGGGGATCCTGAGATGTTGACGTGCATAGCATGCTCGAAGCAGCTCAACAACAATGGATCTCTTCCCCCACAGGAAGAAGAAGACAATGTTGGGACTCCGAGGACGAAGCAAGCCATTAAGACGCTCGCTGCTCAGGTAAAAATGGATCTCCTTCTGTTCGGATCCTAATAAATGTGGGAAAACGAAGAAACATGAAGGTTTTGCTTGAGTAATTCTACTTCCTTCAAAAAATTTTAAGTAGAAAAGGGGGGAGAAGAGAGGTGGGGCCTCTTTTGCCTTCAGTTTTTTCTAATTTCTCAGTAACCAAACAGAACTAATTGTGGTTATTTTCTTAATGATATATGAAGTACATCAGTAATACAAATAACACAAATTACCAAGGAGTTTGTAGTACATTTTTCTGATTTGTTTTCCATAGGTTAACATTTACTGGAAAATTGGGGAATTTTTAGTGACAGAGAATTGCATCTATGTTCAGATCAAGGACATGGCATTAAAGGCTTCAGGAGCTTATAAGAATTGTAAGCCATGCTCAGGATCGTCCAACGGAAACCGAAACCGAAACTATGCTGAATCTGAAATGGCCTCGGATTCTGCCAGATACCATTGCTCATATCGGAGGACCGGGAGCTCAAACTCGACGCCCAGGCTTTGGGGAAAAGAAATGGAAGCAAGGCTAAAAGGGATGTCAAGTGGGGAAGCCACACCTACATCAGTAAGTGGGCGAACTGAGTCAGTTGTGTTCATGGAGGAAGACGAACCCAAGGAATGGATAGCTCAAGTGGAGCCTGGTGTGCTGATTACTTTTGTTTCTTTGCCTCGGGGAGGAAATGATCTCAAACGGATACGTTTCAGGTATTGTCTCTATGTTTATGATTTGAACTGATTGTGAAGATTCCAATTTGTTTGAACGTGATCATGCTTGTGGGTTAGTAATTCGTACAAGTAGTGATAATTGGGTTAAGCCACTCTGGCTTTGTCCTTTGTGCTTTAAGTTTTATTCCTGTTCTGGATCTTAAAATAAAAGTTGGCATTTTGTTTTGTGGGGTCACATGATTTTAGAGTGACAGTGTAGCTGGGATTGATCGATCTATAGTGGTACTGGACCTACTGGTATGTCATGTAGTTGGATTTTAAGGTTATATTGTTTTAACTGAAACTGCATGCGACTTGTCAAAACATCATTTTCACTTGTTTGGAGTGGCTCCAATTTGGGCCTCTAGACGAGGATTTGTCCTATGTTATTTGGTTTAACTGCATTTCCATTTTGTTTTCTCATCAGAATTGCATTTCCAAGTTCCAATATCTAATTCTGATAGGATTAAGCGAGGAGGTAAGAGAGGTAGAATAATGTGGTTATAGGAGAGCTTCTTTTCGGCTACATCCATCATTCCCTTGGCGCGATCAATTTGTCTTGGAGCTACTCTAGGTCTATGGTCGCTACATGGAGTGGAGGAAGTTAGGGGATTTGACAGTATTCATGCACAAATTGTTTTAGAATAAATTTACCTATTAGCAAGATCGATAAAAAAAAGAAGTTTGCCTATCGGCAAGCATTTCTACTTATGTGAACAGGATGACTGCTTGAAGTTTACTGCCCTTCCATCATCTACTGAACTTTCTGATTCTAACTCGAATGAGCTTATCATGGTGCATTAAAATCACTGTGCTACTATAAATCTAAAAATTCCTCTTATCTGATTGCACAATGTGACTGATTTTTCTCTTTTCCTCTCTGCAGCATTCTTATCTAACCCGTTGTATTGTTTCAAGTTTCATATTGGTATCATGTAACCAGGATATCTGTTATTAATTTTTGCTATTAACTCATAAGTGCAATGTTCATTCTGTCCTGCGGTAACCTAAAGTGAATGATTTAGATCTATTCAGCTAATAATCGGGTTTATGGACTCTATTTGCATAGACCATGATAATATTTGTGGTTCAAGTTATTGATCCTAATAAAGTTGATATATGTTGCTTGTAATGATATTATCAATTCTTTTGGGCTTATAGGATCATTTTGCTTCATTTGGACATCAACTGTGAAAAAAGAGTTCAGTGAATCCAATTATACTGATATTGTAAAGCATGCTTTATAGTTCTAATTCTACATAGATGGTTGAAGTTTGTAATAAAAAATTTAATATTTGATCAGCCGCGAATTGTTCAATAAATGGCAAGCTCAGAGGTGGTGGACTGAGAATTTTGACAAAGTCATGGAATTATACAATGTTCAGAAGTTCAATCACCAAGCGGTCCCACTCTCAACGCCGTCTAGGTCTGAAGATGAGGTGAGCTCTTATCCCTACTAACCACTGAAACTATGCAGAAGTGACAAAAAATTTCCATGTTATTTGGTGTTAAATTGTATTTTATTCCTTTCAGAGCTCAAAGATTGAATCTGCCAAGGACAGCCCTGCAACCCCACCACTGAGTAAAGAGCGCCTACCCCGCAATGTGCATCAACCAACAGGAATGGGCTACTCTCCATCAGATTCACTTGACCATCACCCACTCCAATCCCATCACTTCCACGATTCAACTGGCTTATCTTCTTCGACTCCCAAACTTTCCAGCATAACTGGGTCAAAGATTGAGACATCTTCAATAGATGGTTCTGCAAGAACTAGTTCATCAAGAGAGGTAGATTACTCTGGAGAGCTCTCGGTGAGCAATGTCAGTGATATGGAGACTGAGTGGGTGGAACAAGATGAACCCGGAGTTTACATTACCATACGGGCTCTACCAGGTGGCACTCGTGAACTTAGACGCATTCGATTCAGGTATAACATGAGTTACTACATTCTAAGTTGGAATTGAAACTCCCTTATGTTGAAATTCATTTTTCTGTATGGTTTGTGGTTATGCAGCCGAGAGAAGTTCGGAGAAATGCACGCCAGAACGTGGTGGGAAGAGAACCGAGCTAGGATACAAGAACAATACTTGTGAATTTTAATTTAGAGATACTTGCATATCTGGTTGTTGTTTAACAGCTTAGATTTTCTGTACGAATTTTCTGTCTCTCTTGTGTGACTGATATGCCACCGCAAGTATTGATTTATATTTGGGTGGAGCATAAAAGACTAAACGTTGAAGATAATGGATATGTTCATCTCAAAATATTGTAATCTTTTATCCTTGTATATCATTCTATTTTATCCTAAGAATCAACGGCTTGTCTTGGTTTTATTCGAAGTGCCTCGCTTGGCTTTAAATTATAGAAATTGTTATCAATCATCCTCGTTGCTACAGCAGTCATGGAATATTCTACACATTATTTTGGTTCATGAGGGCCAAAACTGTGATTTTTTTCAACTACTGGGCCAAAACTATTCGGATCTTATTAGTGTCCAGAGCTGTCTAACTGCTAACTGTACAATTCTCACACTGTTGAGAATTTCAATCCTTTTATTTCTTGATGAAACCAATATAATTTTTTTATTCGGTGCTACCATTATAATCCTGATACCAAGTGGGATAATCAGCTATCATTTTCTCAGCTGCTTAGCATGATACATAAATTCAATATACAGGTAAGGTTCAATCAACATCATCTTTAAGTGAGCTACTTTAGGATCTATGAACGTATGTATCAGACCTTACAAACTCAAAGAATCACAGCGAGTATCCTTCCTAAGATCACAGTCTGATTCTTTCTGATACACAAGATCCCTCTAATAATGACAAGTGTAGAGCATACTTGAATCTTGACAGACAAAAGTAAATTATTACAAGATCAGGGTTGCAAGGAGAAAGAAGGGGAAATTAGAAAGCCATGAGAGAAAAACACTTATATTTTTAATTCTACAAATGAAGAGAAGCCCTCCTTATATAGAGCTGGAGGGAGAATACAGACAAACAAGCTAAAGTAAACAAATAGGAAACTACAGACCTAAAAAGCCTACTTTTACAAAGCGACTACAATTATTACAAAAAGATAGGAAGCTACAGTCCTTATTTTTACAATGCGATTACAATTATTACAAAAAGACATGAAGCTACGGTCCTACTTTAATTATTACAACAAGACACATGCAAAAGATAAAGACGAGTGGGAGACAGATGTGGCAGCACTACCAGTTGCCTTTGGAGATGGGCTCGTGATCGGATCCAAGGTTGGCATACTCTTCATCATATGGTGGGTCCTGGAAACAGGCGGAGATGTAGTCTTCAAGGTCTTGGTTGGATTCTGTAGGATGCGAGGATAAGAGGACTCGCTCTGATGGCGGTACAGGAAGCTTGCCAAGGTCTGTGGAAGGACAGTCAAGGTGGAATTGCATGTCCATCAGGTAGGGATCTCGAGACTTAAATGGATATGGGTCTTGAGGGTGGGGAGAATACAAACCACTGAGAATGAATAAGCGTTGGAACTCATGCAAAGCAGAGGAGGAAGCTCCAGATGAGAGTTGAGGACTAGAAGGGAATGGTCCAAGAGGAAAACTATTATATACGTCTGGTCTGGGAGAGATGATGGTTTTGGCCGAGATTGTCTGAGTTTTCTTAAAAGAGGATAAGACATCTTGAAAAGATTATTATAATCTGAGGCTTTGGGATAAGGCATGGGAGATGGAGGATACCTAGGAACTTATCTACTAATGGGGTATGAAGGATATTGATCATAGAGAGTTTGAGATTTCTCCTTTGCCATATCTAGCTCTATCCTGTAGAGATCTTGTTGAATCTGGGAGAATTCTTGCTCCTTTTTTCTGAACTCGAAGCCCATGTATCCTTTTTCGACCAGGTGCTTTAATTCGGCATCCAAATGCATAGCAATAGAAGATAACACTTATCGAAGCTGCTGAATGATGTGAGATCTGCCCTACTTGAGGGGATAGGGTGCCTGACTGAAGATTTAGTCGATCTAATTTGGAATCAATCTTAGTGAGAGTCCGATTTTGGCACACAACATTTTTAGATTGCCAATTAAGCACTTCTTCAGCCGCAAGGGTAGACCTAGGTTCTCCTGTGGGAGTGACCTCAGTAGGTATGGAGAATGATCGGGTAGACACTTTTGTAGCTGGATTGGTCTGTTTGGTTAAAGGTGGAAAGACCTGATCATAGGATTCCATCATGGCAATGCATGGAATATGACGAGGGACAGATTGGGCTAGAAGAACCAAATTTGGATATGGTTTGGAAGAAGGCCTGTACGACCAGTTTCTTTGAGCATTTCATATAACGAAAGTTGCTGAGAAGGAACTGAGGGCTGTGGTCGGACCAGTGGGTCGTAGTGTAAGAAGAGCCGTGATCATCATCGTCGGAGTGATAGTGGGAAGCCTGTTGGTGACAAGAAGATTTGGTGGGCTTCTTGCGGATTTCAGAAACCCTTTGATACAATAGCTCATCATCAGAATCTGCTTCGTCCCAAACATGATCATCACAGTCGTAATCGGGGTCGCAGTTGTCTGAGGCAACATCCCATATAAAGTGCCATTCACATGTGAAACATAACATGGCTAAGCTGAAGGATCTATCCAAGCTATGGGAGGGCAACTCCGTGAGGGTGTGTAAGTAGGAGTGATGGTTAAGATGCTTCCAGAAAACAAGGGTCTTGAGGAGGAGGACTATGTTGTGCCAGGTCTGGCAAAAATGGTTTTTATAGTCCCATCTGGGAGACGTTCACCTGAGGAGGGGCAGAAGTATGGACATCAAGTTGGATAGCATGAAATTGGCGCTCATAATTGTTGATCCATTTAAGAGACATCAGTTGAGTGAGTTCATCTTTAGAGATGTGCCGAGGGATCTAGATGATAGAGGTATCATCAGCTTTGTCAGAGACAGCAAAAAGAGCGTCTTGAGTGGAGTTGGGGAAATGGAGGACAAAAGAGTGATTTTGGAGGCGATAAATGATCTGATGATGCAGGGTGACCATGATGGCCCTGGAATCCTGTTCTGCTCCAACAATCTAGACTTGAACTTTCAATCTCTGAGAAAGAGTTGAGTCTGAAAGTTTAATATTAAAATATAGAGTAATGGTGAGAATAATAGTTCCATTGCTAAGAGTGGTTAGAATCAAACCAATCAAAGCATTACTGTAGGACGTGAAAGTGGTGTCTAGGAGAGCAATTCCAGCAGTAGCTGCAATTCCTTTTCTACCATGGAGAGTCAAGACATGACGAATAGCACTAACATGGAGGTGAGCATAGCCTTGTGTCTGCCAACCATTTAGCAGCTCTTGAGGGATCTCAATAGCGACATATTGTTCTGCTGTGGTGGCTTGGAGACCACAACGATCTAATTTTGTGGTTTGAACAATCTCTTTAACATGAGGTCTGTAGGTAGATATGAGAGTTTTGATATTGCGAAGTATTTATAAAAATGAAAATAATACTGATCGGTGATGTGTAATTACGGAGAGGGAGCCTTATTACGCGTTACACTTCAATTGCCAATTAAAATTATCAGATTGGTGAGAGTTTAAATTTTGACGTTGGTTCCAGGGCCCGCGTGCCATTTCTAAATTTACAGCACTCTTAACTCGGTCACTAATCTTACTTAACTCCAGTCAATGGCACAATACGAATCAGGGTTTTAAGAGTGAAATAAATTTAAAACAAAAAAGTGAAAACGAGTTTTAGAAAAAAATACAACGGAAATTGTAGTTTTTAACTATTTTAGTAGGGTGTTTTAGTTTTTTAGTCAATTTTAAACTTAATTAAGTTAATAACCAAGTTAGTCTGACCATAATGTTCTATTTTCATTCCACCATTTTCTGAGACATGTTATATTAATGGTTAAATAATAAATAAATGAGTCGTTCGAAATAATTAATATATTTATTTACGAGTAACAAATTTTGATTTCTTATCCATCTAAAATAAATTTATTTAGACTAATAACATCATAAAACAACTAAGTAAAATAATATATATTTATATAAAACTGATTAACATTAGTAATAACAAAAAATATCATTTAACACTTTCATTTATGATACAAAATGCACAAGATGTTGTTATGTGCATGAAATATATCATATGATAAAATATGAATAATATTAATGTAAGTATTTTCATTATTTACATCTAATCTTCATTTTATTACTTATATAATTTATTATGAAAATTATTATCTCTAAATATTTTCTCATATATTCACTTGAAATCAATGAACGAAAATAAATGAAAATAAGCATACTTCTAACCTTCTACACAACAAGAGCATGTTCAATCAAATCGTCACCAACTAGATTTGAAAACATATGGGAAGTAGGAAAAATATCCTCTATCTCTCCCTCCCTCCCTTCCCTGTAAATGATGATGATTTTTACTTCTCTCGGTAAATGATGGTAAAATTTGTTTCTTTTCACTAAGTAATTGATAAAACAATTAGTCTAATATTGGGGTAAAACTAGAGTTTGAAAATAAATGGCGAGTATGGTAGTTAGCACATCTCTTTCTCTCTTCCCGTATATATTGATTCCCTAGGTAAATAAAAGCTTTTTTTTAATTCATTAAATAATTGGTAAATAAAATTTGTTAAATATTTAGATAATGTGGAGTGACTATATTTTAACAAATACGTAGTTTTTTTAACAATGTGCATATTTTTCGGGTTAAGTAAAATTTTAGGTAAATTCAAATCTAAGTAAATTCTACATAAATTTAAATAAGTAAATCTACATATTTTTAGATATTTCATTTTACTTAGATAAGCATATCTAATAATTTTTTTAAAATTTGTTAATTATCAATTCGGTTATGATTCTTTTCATTATTTAATGCTCCATCTTATTTATAAAATAATTATATAATTATTTTCATTAATTATATCTAATTTTAATAATTAGGCAAATATTATTTTAATATTATATATATTTAGGGTTATAATTGTAAAACTCTATAACTTTTTTTATTAATTTTTTATCTTATCGACTAAAATGCTAAAAATAAAAATTATTACCTATTTTGTAAAATAAAATTCTAAAATGGTATGTACTCGTAAAAACCCAAAGTAAAAACTTAAAAAATAATGTTTGTAATTAATACCCAAAAGCATGCTTATAGAGTCGGAAACGTATTTTCCATATAAATTTCTAAAAATTGATTTAGCAACTTGTTTTTGGCTACTTTATGATTTCAAATACATAAAATCAAAATGAAATCTTACCAATCAAGCTTACAATGCGTGTATGTAATCTCAATTCATACATAACAAATAAATAAATATATTTAATTTGTAAGTGGAACTTAATACTCCTAAATCACTTAACCCGTTAACTCCAGAGATTAAACGGTGATTACTTTTGATTTAGAGGTTAAAACTAATAACTTAAATGACTCATATAGAAAAAGATTTGAACCCACGATATAATTCATATTAAGAATTTAAAAGTAGGGTGCTGAGAATTAAGATAAATTGTAAGTAAGCAATGATGATATTTATAAGATAATAAGAAAATAATACCTAACCCATTATTAATGTAACACCGGCATTCATGTAATTTCGACAAACTTTAAGGACTTTATAGTTGCAAAAAAATCTCGGGGAAGACTTTCTCCACCTGGAGTCTCTGAGGGTAAAAACGTATTCAAAACCCTCGCTTGAAAACCCCTCCTCTGTCAAAAGCCGTTCTCTGTTTCTCCACTTTTTCGAATGCAAACCCTAGCCATTGTTTATTACTTATCCTCTACTGCATTCGGGTTTGATTCGAAGCCATTCCTATAGTATAAAAGAAAATTATTGTTCTTCTCGAGTGGTTTTCAGTTTCGGTTTAATAGATTCTGAGATGGTCTCTGGTTTAAGAATCGAAGGTGGGACTCAGGTATTCCCTGCTCGAGTGCGCAAAACTATCCAATCCATTAAAGAGATTGTGGGCGACCACTTAGATGCTGATATATACACGGCCCTCAAGGAAAACAACATGGATCCTAATGAAACCACTCAGAAATTGCTCAACCAAGGTTGCTGACGTTGTTCTTGACTTTCTCTGTTATCGTCGTTTCGATTACTTTTGGTGCCTTCTGCTTATTTTCATCTCTGGGGCTGCACTGTAGCTGGTTTATACTGTGTTGATATTATGCCACATTGGTGGGATGGTGTGTTTGGTGCCACCCAGAGAGTGTACAGTGTTTGGTGCAATGGTAGTTTCATATGTAGAATGCTCTAGTTGTTAGTTAGCCATGCGAAATAAAGTCCCTTTGGAGACTTAATGCCGTTAATCAGAAACATGTGTGCTCCGAATGCTTCTTTGCAACTGATTGCGTTTTGAGTATTCTGCTGCTTGAAGACGTTATTTTTATCTTACTACAGTTCGTAGTAATGGTTGCAGTTGCATTCATTATTAGAACCGAGGGAGTAGATTATTAGTATATCCTTTAATCGTAAGAATATGAAATATTGGTTAAAGAGAGTTCCTATGGAAGTGTTTTTCAAATATCCTTTAATCGTGAGATGATGAAATATTGGTTAATTCACTCAAATGGCCCTTGTAGTGGTTCATTGCATAACTTGTCATAGGGAGAGCATACTTTTGTGAGATTATGTCTTGGCTCCTTCTTACTCGGTCATACATTAATTGCATAACTGGTCTTGGCTCCTTCTTCTGACTCGAGTCATGCATTAGTTGCATATCTGGTATTGGCTCCTTCTTCTGACTCGGGTCATAGCGTTAGTTTTACTTTCCCCCCTACAATATTTGAGCACTGCTGTTTTCTTCGACGACTTGAATGTATCTAAGCCACTATAAGTTTCTTGTCTCTTGACTGTACCTGTTGTACCTTATTGCAGGATATCTTATGCTTTACATTGTCGCTACTTTATTTGAATTATTTCTCTCTTTCACCTAACCATGTTCCAGTAGCTAATCAAATTTATTTATTTATTTTCATTTAGATCCATTTCATGAGGTGAAGAGAAAAAAAGATAAGAAAAAGGAGGTATGATCTTGAGTACCTCACTTTCTCTCTGCTTTTATGTTGCACATTCTTACATGTTACTAATATAAATGAATTACTGCATTTAAAAATCTCGGTGGACCTTGAATTGTTTTTTCGAGTATTCGGCTCAGTAGATGACTTTTTGTTTAGGCATCGTTTGGCAGTCAGGATAGTACTGGATAACACTGTACTAAATCTATCGGACTGTTCTGTATTGTACTTTAGTGGATTAAATAATACTGTCCAGTGTTTGATGTTGTATTAGTTAAAAAACTGTATTACTTGTCAACGTTTGGCACATCAAGTACTGAATTGTAAAATTGTTTGTTATGATTTGACCCGCAAAAATCTATATGAAACTCATTAACATGTTATTTTACATTTTCAAATATAAAATAAATTATCTCATTCATGCTGCTAAAAAACATAATAGGTAAATTTAAACTTATCTAAATAACAATAATTATTACACTAAAAAAAGATCCAGAAACATCACAAAATAATATCCATACATTAACAATAATATCCATACAAAAACTATTTCATAATATTCTCTCATTTCAAGTTCATAGTGCACCGATACATCACAAAATAAATAACCATAATATTCTCTCATTTTCATGCTCATCTCTGACGAAGAACAGTTCCATACATTTTTTCCAGTTTTTTAACTTGGACTCAATATGTGGCCTAGCCTTTAACCCAGATTCGGGACACTTTTCATTCAGACTTTTCTCCATGAGCTTTAGAGTACAAGGTTTAAAAGAACCATAATCATAACAAAGGTCTCTTGCAACTACATCATCTAATATGTCCAATAATACCTCTTTCTCCATTTTGGTCCAAGAAAGCCTAATGATTCTTCGGATGGTTTGCTCATTATTTTGGCTGTGATCTCCATCCATCCTTAAGAAAACATATCTCAATCAATAATAAAGAAAAATACCTCAAGACAAATATCAAAAGAGCAATAAAAAGTAAAAACTACTACTTAGCTACCAAACATTAAATAGAGGATTGTATTGGTTGTTCTTCCCCTCTTGGTTGCTCTATTACTCATATTGCTAGATAGGATAATGAGTTTGCTCTATTACTCATCTTCCCCTCTTGGTTGCTCTGTTTCGTTATGGTTTGGATCGATCTGATTTATATATCTATGGCGATGCGGTTCGGTTTACTTCAAAGAAAATTGATCTGATTGATTTAGTTCAATTTTGATCCCAAAGCAAACCAAACTAGACATCTTACACCCTTATCTTGAGCTTGAAAATTAAAATTTCACTTCATACCCAATATTTGGGCAACTAATGCATGTTTGAGGAAACAAAGATTAAGAGGTTGCTAGTTAGTACCTCAAAGATGACTGAGATCGAGGGCGAAGCTGGATTAGGTCCGATGAGAGGGAGGCTGAGAACGTTGGTCGCTGCTACTTGCCAGTTTTGTTCGGTGTCGAGAGAGAGGGTCGAGAGAGAGAGGGTTGAGAGAGAGAGGGTCGAGACACGTGTCTTTTCTTTTGTCCTGTGTAGTCCCTCCTAGGAGGGGACTAAGTTATCCGCCCTTGGTGGGACTAAACAATCCCTCCATATTAATTAATACGGATGATGTCTTTTACCAATCGCTAGACAGTATTAAAATAGTACTGTCAAGTCTCTTAATACTGTACAATCCCGGCAGTCAAACAAGACCTTAATGGATACTTTGTATTTGATAAACACAGATTTTACTGGAAGTAGATTCATGTTATGTCAACTAGTGACTACTGTTACTCCTTTATCTATTTTAGGATAGTGGTTCTTGGGCCATGGAACTTCTATAGGTTCTTGTTAATGCGACCACATCTCTATATTTTCTTGCTAATGAAGCTGTTTGTTGCTTTTGTACTGATGAAGTGATTGTTTAATGCACGTTTGGCCACACTATCTGACCCTGATTCATCACGTTCAGAATAATTATGTAACTAGTAAATCAAATCAATGTTTCCCCTTTATTAGTATATAACAAAGAGTTTTGTTGTGATATGTGGATTGGTTAAGATATCCACTTGCCATGGTTTACCCTCACATTTTTTGTCTGTCAATGTCTACTCTAGACCAAATTTAACACTTTGGAATCTCTCTGGTTTTAATTTTATTTTAGGCTAGACTTGTTTGTTATTTACCTTCGAGGACACTCGTTTAACATTTTATAGCTTGAATGTGCAATTTTGGCCTTAGAACATGTGGTATAAGAGTTTTGTGGATCCACAAAGGCATTATGAGGATATGGCGCAAGGGACGAAGTTTCATACACTTCCTGATCGTAATGGCCGAAGAATGGGCTATTCCCGAAATGCTTTACCCGGTGAGTGAAATCATTCATTTTTTTAATCAGGAATAATTTTTATTCCTCTCGTTGCTCTAACTTCTCCCCCTCTCTAATATTATTAGAAAATGCATCAGAGATTGTTGATGGAGATTAGTTCATGATAGTTGTAAAGTAATTGTATTTTATCTATAATCAACCTTAATTTGACAACATTTGATTTTCTTTCCAAGTTGCACGTGGCATGCTCATAGGATTTCTGCTTGTGTTAAGAATGTAAATTTGAATTTGTAGTTGAGTGATTGTATCAAACTAAATGCAGCTATCAATAGAGAGTTCCGCATTGTGAGAGACAACAGAGTAAATCGGAATACAAATAGGGAAGTGCACCCTGCTTCACTGCAAGTGTCGACATCCAACAGTGAGCGTCTTCCCTCAAATGCTCCAAAAAAGAGGTATGCAATGTTATTCACCATCTATACAGTATTTTTATCTGTGTACTTTGGATTCATCTTCAGTGCTGCTAATGTTTATCTTGCATCTAAATAATCTGTTGCGGTTCTTCTCCCTTTGCATAATGTATCCATAATATGAATATGGTTTTGAATTTGAAGCAGAAATTTGTAATTATTATTCTACATATTTTCAGTCCAACAGGAACATTAGGTGGTCAGAGGCCTTCTGGTGGATTAATTCCATCTCAAGCGCCCCACGGACCAACTGATTCGCACACTAGGAATGTTCGAGATGGTTATATAGCGGTCACAGGAAGGAAAGAAATATCAGATGCAAAGCGGGTTATGGTCCCAAATTCAGCTTCCAATGTGGAGGCAGTGAAGCCAAAACATTCTCAAGATAATTCTGAGATACGCGAATTGAACAGTTCTGCTGTTGGCGTGTATTCATCTGCTACAGATCCTGTTCATGTTCCATCTCCTGATTCTAGATCTTCTGCCCCTGTTGGTGCAATTAAGCGTGAGGTTGGGGTGGTGGGTGTACGGCGGCAATCTTCTGGAAGCACAAATCAGTCATCTGGACCAGGTGGTTCTTTCTCAAATTCGCTTGTTGGAAGGGAAAGTTCTTCTACTGAGTCATTTAGACCATTGATTCCTGTTTCTAATGCTGATCAGTCCAGTCAAAGTACTGAATCTGTAATGCCCAATATTGTGGGAAGTAGAGCTTTTTTAAATAATCAGCATGGTAGGCAGCAACAGCATCTGGGTCACCAGAAAGGTATATCTGTTGGAATGCGTTCGGACCTGCCTTTAATTGGTTTTGTCCTTGTCAAAGTTCTGAATTTTGCGAGTTTTGTAGTACTGTGGGCATTTTGTCATCTTTTTAGTTGCCATCTGAAATATAGTTATTGGCTATTATTTATTGTATCCTTTTTCATATTGCTCAGTCCGTTTAATAACTTCATCTGGAACTTTGTCGCATCAAAACTTTTTGTAATTTGATGATGTACACATTTAGATGTATAATAGTATACAGGTATTATAATTGTGTATTTATTATTTAAGAAGAGATTATGTGTTCTTTGATGCAGCTTCCCAGCCTAATAAGGAGTGGAAGCCTAAATCTAGCCAAAAGTCAAGTAACAACCCTGGTGTAATTGGGACGCCTAAAAATTCTATATCTCCACCCGCTGATGAGCCCAAGAATTTGACACCTGAAGAGGCAAACTTACAAGATAAGCTCTCAAGAGTAAACATCTATGAGAATCAGAATGTCATTATAGCACAGCATATTCGAGTCCCTGAGACTGATTGTTGTCGACTGACCTTTGGCAGTTTTGGGAAAAATTCTGATTTGTCCAGAACTGTAGTATCTGGATCTCAAGTGGTAGGAGCTCCAGAAGTATCTAATAGAGAACCAACGGAAGCAGCAAGGTGGTTAGTGTTCTCAATTTTGTCTGATTCCTTTGAAGTTGTTTGTAGTGCTATGGTGTCTACAGTGCTACCGAACAAAAAGTAAAAGATCATTGCATCACTCTGAAATTGTAGGCAACTTACATTTTTTTCCTTACATGAGATGAGTTATTGGGCTTCCCTGCTGCATTTCAAATATGAATGAACAATGAGAATATTGCTTTTACTTGTGCTGATTCCTCTGGTTATATTGATGCAGTCTGTCAGTGCCTGCTCCAGTGTCTTCTGCCGATGATACTATTGTCAGAAAGCAGTCAGATTTTCCAGATGACCAGGTTAGAAATTCAGGATCAGATTCTCCTGCATCCGGTGCAACATCCGAGCTTCAATTGGCTGATAAAAGAGAATCTTCAAGTCCTCCGCATTTGGACAATTATGCTGATATAGGCTTGGTTCGAGAGAGGAGTCCAACATATGCTCCTGATTCACAGTATCAAAATCCTCCCGAGTTATCTGGTTTGTCGGTGAGTTAGTTTTTTATAGTGATAGCCAAGTAGATTGATATAATTCTTCTCCTGTAGAATTAGTTGAACTCATAGTGAGCTTTTGCTTGAGTAAGCAAAATTCTGTTTTGCAGCATCGCCATCACTAGTTCTATTGATTCTTTCTGATGTTTACTGTTTTGCAGCAACCCCATTACTAGTTCTATTGATTCTTTCTGATGTTTACTGTTTTGCAAGCAGGCATATGATCCCCAGACTGCTTATGAAATGCCATATTTCAGACCTACAGTGGATGAAGCTGTGCGGGTACAAGGTCTACTATCTCCTCAGGATGTAAGTGGAGTGCATTAATTTTAGTACATGTTACGGACAACAAATGCATGCTATATTTTTAATTGTGCTGCCTTAGAATTATTTCCTGCTTGCCCACTCAGTTAAGTGGTGTTTAAAATGCTGTTGTAGAAGACTGTTTGCTTCACTCTGTAAGGTCTTTGCTTAACGAATGTAATATTAGTATGATGACACTTCCTCTCTCTTGAGTTCAGACTCTGAGCACACATGGTTCGAATAGCATCCCTGCATCAACATATGCTATGGTACAGCAGCAACAGCAGCAACAGCAGCAAGTAGCCCAGATGTACCCTCATGTTCATCTTTCCCATTTCGCAAACCTTATGCCATATCGGCAGTTTCTCTCTCCAGTTTATGTTCCTCCAATGGCCATGCCTGGGTATTCTAGTAACCCAGCGTATCCTCACCCATCCAGTGGCAACAGTTACTTGTTGATGCCTGGAGGCAGCTCGCATCTCAGTGCGAATAATTTAAAGTATGGAATGCAGCAATTCAAGCCTGTTCCTGCTGGAAGTCCCACTGGGTTTGGGAACTTCAATAATCCCGCTGGGTATGCTATTAATGCTCAAAGTGTTGTTGGGGGTGCCACTGGACTGGAAGATTCATCTCGAATCAAGTACAAAGATGGGAATCTCTATGTTCCTAATCCTCAGGTAATCTTGGTTTTCTTTTGTGCTGATGGTTTGAAATTTATATTTGGACATCAAATGGCAATTGAGGAGTTATTACAAGAAAGCTTGATACCCAAGTGTCAATTAGTAGTATTATGTATAATTATCCTATCAGGCCTTGGTGTCCCAGTCGTTAAGTATATTTAATTTCTACTCAGGAAGTCTGGCGTTAAGTCACATGTCCTCCCCTTGATTACTAAAAAATTACTGGCCTTTATGTTGAATACTTCAGTTGAGATTAACATTTTCATCGTTTGAAGCGAATGTACTGTGTTTGCATGGGGGAAGAGTAGGGAGAAACATATTTCTGAATACGTTGCTTTCTAATACTGATTTCTGATACCTAACCATTAGTCGGGCTTATCAAATAATGGATATGTTAAACTATGGACTGGTTCCATATCTGACTAAACAGGACCAAAACAAGTGTCTGCTTATACTTGTAATGGCTAGTCACGTTTTTGTTTTGGCAGGCTGAAACATCTGAAATTTGGATTCAAAACCCAAGAGAGGTTCAAGGTTTGCAATCAGGTCCATACTACAACATGCAAGGGCAAACTCCTCATGGTACTTATTTGCAATCACATACAGGCCATGCTTCCTTCAATGCAGCTGCATCACAATCTTCTCACATGCAATTCCCTGGAATGTACCATCCTTCTCAGCAGCCTGCTGCGATGGCCAGTGCTCACCATTTAGGCCCTGGTTTAGGCAGTAATATTGGTGGTGGGGTGGCTGCAGGTGCTCCTGGGCCACAGGTTGGTGCGTATCAGTCGCCCCAATTGGGTCATCTCAGCTGGACAACAAACTTCTAAAAAAAAAAAAAAAGAGAAATGTGAATTTAACTCTTTTGCATATAAGGGATTGAAGAAGTTGAGCTATAGAATGTGTTTTCATTCTGTGAAACGTGTTACCATATAATATTCTCTTAATCAATGCAGCATCTGATGTTCGATTTTGAATTTTGCTTCCAAAGTCATGAACACACTTTTACAAAGCTACATCGGTTTTCATAATTGTCCATACCTAATGCCAATCTCACTTAAACTTTACGTAAATAATTGGAGGATTTGATTAAACTATGAACATGTATTGGCTTGCATCAATTAATTTACCTCTGTTTTTACTCTTTTCTTTATGCCCGTCATAGTTAAACCTACCTGGAAAAAGCACTTGCATGAGTAAAGGTAATGTTCCAAGGTCTACTCACTCAATTTCCTAGGCATTTTCCCTTCACAGTCCCTTGTCTCTTCTTCTCTTACTTTGCTCTCTGAAAAAGTCCTTGTAAGGACGAAAATAACAAATTATTTTCATCCAAAACTTAAATCTTACTCATTAGGGTTCAAGAAGATGGGTCAGAATCTTTTTCTCTAATCAATATGCTCGTAATCATCAGCTTGTATTCATCTATCTATAATATAGTCTTTGAATTAGACAAAAAATAATTCTTAGTAAAGACAGAATATTAATCCCCAAAGCCAAGCGATGGCTAAAGCAGAACTGCACGTGTGAGGTCTCTCTCAAACTTTGTTATCACTCATTGACCTGTCGAAAGAAAAACCAGACTGAAATGTTATAACCACTCATTACCCGGACAACTGCCCTGCCCCTACCTAAAGCTGCACAGTCCGTGTTTTTTGGACACAAAACTAGGTTTCGACGGGTAAATTCTGTCACACCTGTAGGTCTCTGAATAAGTTTCAATTTGATATCTTACAGGGCCCGTGGTTCTACCCGTGTCAAAAGGTATGCCCTACGGAAGTGGACATGCGCGTGCTACGATCCGTCTGTTATAGCAATTCTAAAGCTGCACAGTCCGTGTTTTTTGGACACAAAACTAGGCTCCGACGGGTAAATCTTGTCGCACCTGTAGGTCTCTGAATAAACTTCAATTTGATATCTTACATGGCCCGTGGTTCTACCCGTGTCAAAAGTTGAAAGGAAAAACTTATTAAAACAGGCGGGACGACGAATTCATTTATGAAAAGAAAAACTTATCTCTATTATGTATAGATTCGTTTATGATTTTTTTAAATAAATAAAGCGTATATCATATTGACTCAACTTGTCCTACACACACACACACACACACACACACACACATATATTTTAACTATGGAAAAATCACCTAAGACACGTGTGCAGAAAGAACGAATCCTGAGGGGACGCGTGGACCATGAACATGGAAAAATTGGGTGCTAGATGGGAAAACAGAAGTGACACAAATAAATCATGATGAAGAAGCTCTAAACGGAAAGAAACTCTAAACATGAAGGAGCTCTAAACAGGAAGGAGATATAAATGGGAAGGAGATCTAAACATGAAGGAGTTCTAAACGGGGAGGCGCTTTAAACGGGAAAGAACTCTAAAGATGAAAAAAAGTATAGAAGCTGGAAACTTTATCACAACGGGAAAAGGATATTAGTTAACGGGAAAAAGCTGACAGAGGACTCGTGCCTTCCAGAACGAGAAAAGACTGACGGGGGACCCACGCCTCTGAAATGGGGAAGATATTCGTTGAACTGTGCAAGAACGGAAAAAGAAGAAGAGCGAGAACAGATGAAATGAATCAGAAATAAATAGTCAAAATGTTGTCATTGATTGGGTAAGCTGAATGACTCGGATGAGACAAATTGGCTGGCCATCAAGTGGCTGTGATTGATTGGCTCGAAACCACAAGAAATCAGCAAGTGGTTGTGGCTGATTGACGGCTGAGCATGATAGATGAAAAATGAGAAAGAGAAAGGGGACCATACCTAGCAGGGTAATCCCACGAATGGGTAATCCCTGGGCATAATGATTACCTCCATTTATATTGTTATTTTAATTAACTCATGATATTTGGGGAGCCTATATAAGACCAATATATTAAATAAGAAAAAAACTCAACTCAGACCCTTTGCTCCCTGTGTTCTCTCTCCCTGCCTCTCTCCTTTCTAATTAATACTTATATAAATTAGTCATTATTGATATTCTTCCCCTTGATCCCTAGTTAAACCAAGAAAAATTCCTTTACGTTTTGGTGCTTTCATTGAAAGAAGAAAAATAGCCTCAAAAATACCCTCCAGAAAATGAAATCATGCCTCGAACCAGATCGAATACTGTCCTTAATGAAGGAAACATGAACTGGGATGAAGAGTCCCATCACCCTGCTCCCCCCAGCTGAGCTTCTTTGGACTATCCTAAGTCGAATGCAAGAAATGGAACAGAGAAACATCGAAACATTACACAACGTGTGGCAGGCGATGTAGGAACAGATCGCTACATTACAATGGGAACTTGCACAGACACAAGGAGATCAAGTCATTCAGAACATTAATCGTGAGGGAAGGGAGATGGGAATGGGACAATGAAAATAGTAGGAAAATGCAGAATGAAGACGGGGAAGTTCAGTCCAAGGAAGATGAAAAGGAGGAGGCGAGAGAAATTCGCCAACCAAAAGTAATGACGGAAGCTGTCATGGAGGAGATGATGAAATTAAGGAGCCTGGGAAACAAGGGAAAAAACGACCTAGAATCAGTCACCAGGATTCCATTAAGTCCAGAAATCTTGGCCGCCCCAATTTCGAGGAAGTTCGTGGCACCTAAATTTAAATGTTATGAAGGAAAATCTAACCCTGTAGATCATGTTAGACGGTTTAAGCAAGTCATGGCATTATACCAACATGAAGACGCTTTGATGTGCAAGATATTCCCCACACGTCTAGACGGGACTACACTTAAATGGTGTCACTCCCTCCATGCTCTATCTGTTACTAACTTTACTGCCATGTCCACTGTCTTCTTGGTATAATATTCTACTTACCGAGCAATAATGGAGGACTCAAACTACATTTTGACCATATCTGCCCAGAAGGAAAAAGAAACACTTCGGGAATACACTCATAGATTCAGTGAGGAGATAGCCAAGGTAGAAAACTATGACGACAAAGTGGCAAGACTGGCTTTTAGATGGGGACTGGATCCGGAGTCAGTCTTCTTTGAAGATTTATCAAATCTATAACCTTTGACCATAACAGAGACTTTCCAAAGAACGCAAGCATGCATCGCGTTGGAAAAAGAAAAGAAAAACTTATTAAAACAGGCGAGACGACGGATTAATGAACCAAAGAAAGAAGAACGGAGCTCAAGTGTAGGAAGGAAGCAGAATCATAAAATAGAAAAAGAAAGTGGGCAGGGAGACTGCAAGCGAAACAGAATTATTACTCGAATGAAATACGCAGATGACATCCATCTTAGAGATAAATTCTACACCGAGTTGTCTGTCTCGGTAAACCAAGTCTTGGAGATGATAAAAGATAAACCTTAGCTAAAAAGCCAGACCCCGCTTAGAAGGGAGCGAAACCACGCGGATAAGACAAATACTGCTCATTCCACAGGAGAAACTGGCATTTTACAAAAGATTGCTTCCAGTTGAAGGATTATGTGGAGAAACTGGTGAAAGAAGGATAACTTAATCAATTCATGAAGAGAGAGGAACCAAAGTGGGAAGCTAAAATAAAAGTCCATGACAGAGGAATAAGGGATAATGGGAAGCAGCCGCTCCGAATAGTCGACACCATCATCACATTAAATGAACATCAGGGGACTA
This sequence comes from Datisca glomerata, assembly GCA_003255025.1. NCBI lineage: Eukaryota > Viridiplantae > Streptophyta > Magnoliopsida > Cucurbitales > Datiscaceae > Datisca > Datisca glomerata. The sequence goes on from QANY01008042.1 coordinate 490,738, forward strand.
CCAGAAAGGAGAGGAAATTATACAACAAACTGGAAGGAAGCCGGAAATAGGGAAGTACCGCCAACGAAAACGAGAATCCCCCGTTCATTTTTGATGACATGGACTTAGATTATGATAGGTGCCACAACGACGCCTTAGTCATCTCAATACAAATGGGAGATTATCTATTGAGAAGGGTGCTAATTGACTATGGGAGTGCCATCAAAATTCTCCATCAATCGACGCTCGAAAAGATGTCTATGGGAGAATGACAGTTATAAGGACTACCGCAACCATTAGTAGGTTTCAACAGGACTGTGAGTTACTCAGAAGGGTTAAACAACCTTCCAGTTAGTGCAGAACCATTCAATTACCTCACCAAGTTCGTGGTGCTGGACACAACGTCCCCTTACAATGCTATTTTGGGAAGAACCCGATTACATAAAATGAGGGCAATGCCATCCACCTACTATCAAGTACTGAAATATCCATCTTCTGAAGGGATTAGAATGATAAGAGGGAATCAAACTACCACCAAGATCTGGGCAATAACTGCATTAGAATCAGAAGGAAACAAAACACAGGAAAAACAGAAGAAAAGATGGTGGTTGCTGATGAACAATAGCAATCACAGAGGGAAGCGCAAGTGGGTTTGAGGTACGAAGCAGGAGAAGAAATCATAATCGTTTTCTTAGATGAGGAAACTAAAAAAATGACAAATATTAGGGCTCACCTAGAGGAAACGGAAAAGGAAAGGTTGACTGACTTCCGACGTAGAAACAAAGACATTTTTACAACCCTGCTTAGGAGAACAAGTATACCGAAAAATATAATATCTCATCAACTGAATACTGACCCTTTTGTTAAACCTGTGAAGCATCGAAAAAGAAGTTTCACGCCAGAAAGAAACATGGCCATCAAAAAAGAAGTTGACAACTACTAAAAGTGGATTTCATCAGGGAAGTAGATTACCCAGAATGGCTCGCTAACGTTGTCATGGTAAAAAAGAAAAACGGGAAATGGAGGATTTGTGTAGACTTCACAGATCTGAACAAAGCCTACCCAAAAGACGAATATCCATTACCCAGAATAGATAAGATGGTGGACGCTACCTCAGGACACAAACTTCTGAGCTTCATGGATGCCTTTTCATGATACAACCAGGTGAAAATGTTCCAACCTGACCAAGAGAAAACATATTTCATAACTGAACATGATACTTTTTATTATAAGGTAATGCCTTTTGGTTTAAAAAATGCAGGTGCATGCTATCAAATGTTGGTAAATAAAATCTTTCGAGAACAGCTTGGGAAAACCATGGAAGTTTACGTAGATAACATGTTGGTGAAGAGTTGTGAGCGGAAGGATCACATCGAAAACCTTGGTGAGGCCTTTTCCATCTTGGAAAAAAATTCGATGAAGTTGTATCCAGAAAAATGCACCTTAATTCCTTGGCCACGGTTACGTAGCGAGGAATTAAGGTCAACCCTGATCAAGTGAAAGCCATAATGGAGAAGAAATTCCCACGAAACTAGAAAGTAATACAAGACTTAACAGGAAGATTGACGACATTAAATATATTTCTTTCAAAATTAACCGACAAGTGTAAACCATTATTTGCAAAGCTGAGGAAGAATTCAGCGGACGGATGGGATGACGAGTATGAGGAAGCTCTTAGCAAGATAAAAGAATACTTGACAACTCCACCATTGTTATCAAAACCAAAGCTGGGGAACCTTTATACTTATGCGTAGCCGTCTCGCAGACAACTATCAACGCTGTTTTAATTAGAGAAGAAGAAAGGAAATAGAAGTTGGTCTACTTCATCGGTAAAAGTCGGGTAGCAGTCGAGACTCGTTACAAAAAGATGAAAAAATTGATAATGGTCATTGTAATAGCGGCAAGAAAACTAAGGCCCTACTTTCAGGCACACACCGTAAAGATACTGACATACTCGCCAATTAGAAGTCTCCTACATTCACCCAAAATAAGCGGAAGAACGACAAAGTGGGCAATCGAGTTAAGCCAATACGAGATCCACTACGAGCCAAGACATCAATTAAAGGGAAAGCCTTCGCCTATTTTCTGGCAGACTTTACCATTGACGCCAAGGAGGAAGCAGAAAGCTGACAACAAGCAATTGAAATGGGACGTGAGAGGTATAGTTGATAGAGCCTCAAACAATAAAAGGGCCAGAACGGGAGTGGGGCTGCGAACTCCGTTTGGCGAAATGCTCGAACACTCCATCTCATTCAGATTCAACGCCTCAAACATCAAAGCTGAATACAAAGCCCTGCTAGTAGGAATCACTCAGTACATGAATTAGAGGTAAATGAAATAAAAATCTTTTGTGATTCAATGTTGATAGTAAAGAAAGTAACGAGGGAGTTCATGGCGAAAGACGAAAGAATGATTAGTTACCTACAACGGACAAATGGACTCCTCAAACAACTACAAAATTTGAAATCCACCATATCCCAAGAGCGGAAAATGGGCACGCGGATGCATTGGCCAATTTGGGGTCCTCATTGTAACTCCCATAAAAGAAAAGCTTACCAGTTGAATTTCTGAAAAGACCAAGCATCACAGCCAAATAAGTAGCAGACGTGGAAGCTGGGGAGGAGCCAAGTTGGCAGAATGACGTGATACATTGCTTGAATGATGGAATCCTACCTCGGGACAAAATTCATGCAAGGAAAATTCAACAACAGAGTGATAGGTATTGCATAGTTAATGATTCATTGTCTAAACGGTCTTTTTCAGAGTCATATCTGAAGTGCCTAAAAGAAAAGGAAGCCGAATACGTGTTAACAAAAATTTACGAAGGGGTGTGCAAGAATCATACCAGGGGCAGATCTCTAGCTAAGAAAGTACTAAATGAAGGATGTTACTGGCCGAAATTGCGACAATGTCAACGATTTTCCCCCATGATAAAATTGGCCATAGGAGAACTTAACACCATGACAAGCCCTTGGCCATTCATGGAGTGAGCTCTAGACATCGTCGGACCACTCCCCATGGCACCCGCTCAGTTGACACTGTCTACTTCACCAAGTGGATTGAGGTAGAAGCCTTTGCTAGGATTCATGAAGAAGAAGTAAGTGGATTCCTGTAAACAAATATAGTATGCAGATACAGAATTCCTCGGGTCTTAGTATCTGACAATGGGCTTCAATTTACCGAAAATGTGGTAATGACTTTTTGTGAAGATCTGTAAATTACCAACCGGTTCTCTACACCCTACTACCCACAAGGAAACGGACATGCTGAAAGGTCAAATTGAATCATACTTAACAACATGAAGAAATGCTTAGAGTCAGCAAAGAGAAAATGAGTAGAAGAATTACCGGCAATACTGTAGGCATATCAAAAAACTCCCATAGAGGCAACATGAGAAACACCATTTGCCTTAACCTACGAAACATAAGCAGTTTATACCCATGGAAATAGAAAATCCAACTCTGAGATCAGAACTAACTGAATAGAAAAATGAAGAACTCATGAAAGGAAGTCTTGATTTGTCAGAAGAAAGAAGGGAAACGGTGCTCGTGCAGATAACTAATTACAATTAGAAAAGGAAATCCTACTTCCAGAAACAATTAGAAGACGGGAATTCCAGAAAGGAGATTTAGTTTTAAAAAAAGATCGTTCAGACAGAAAGTTTTGTCCGTCTTGGGGAGGCCCTTTCATCATCAAAATAGTGGGCGGAAGCGACTACTATCACCTCATGACAGAGGAAGGAGCAGAATTGGAAAAACTCTGAAACACCAGTTACCTTAATAAATACTTCGTTTAAATTCTTGAATATTATTGCAATATAAAAATTCTCCTATGGTTTTTTCCCTTAAGGGTTTTCCATGTAAATAATTGATGTCAATTTTTTCCTTCTTTCTCATCCTGCAAAAAAAAAGGTCGACGACCTAGACGCCTAAGCCCTTGGGAGTAGGAAAATCCTTCTCTCTAAATGTGGAAAAATGAGTAATGACCTGGCCTGAAAGCCTAAGTCATCAAGGGCGGAAAAAAAACCACTCTCTAAAATGTAAATTTGGTTGACGTTTAAAAGCTTAAAGCCTTGAGAGCGGGGACACCTACTCTCTAAAAAAAATAAAAATTGAAAAAAGGTCGGCGACCTAGATTCCTAAGCCTTTGAGAGCGGGAAGAACTTTCTCTCTAAAATGTGGAAAGGAAAACAAAAGATGAAACGCAATGCAAGGAACGAGAAAATAAAAACTCAAAAGAAGATGGAAACGAAAAAACTCTTCCGTTCTAAACAGAAAACAACTCAGAAAGCAGGGAAAAGACTATAAGCAAAAAATCCTTTAAATTGGTGAAGTCTAAACTTAAATTGTTATTGGGAATAACTTGGATTCTAGAAATTTCTACGTGCTAAAATGCCGAGTTACTTAATAATTCTTCTTCAAAGCATTTGAAAAATTATTCGATTGAAAAAGGTTAAAAGTACAAAACTTCTAAGTTCTACTTTACTTACTAAAATCTTGCTAAGTATAACTGGTAAACTTATGAAGCATGACAAAAAGAGAGAGTCGTTTCCTTGATAAACAAGAAAATTATAAAAGGACTTAAAAAGAAAAGATACAAAATACAAAGTAAAAATTGTAGGAAAGAAAAAGAAGACTAAGACTCATCCACAAGGACGATCCCAACGACAGGAAGGTCCGCGGCGCCCATAATGTCCTCCGCGATGAGAACACTAGCTTCTTCAGGCGAGGGGATTGTGGCTTCCTCAGAAGCGGGAACATTCTTGGGAGTCGCCTCCGCCTCAGCTTCAGTGGCCCCTTCCAGAGTGACCTCGGGGGAAGGTTCTCCTTTCCATCCTTTTACCTGACAAGGTAAACCTTCTTCTCGCCCTTGTTGAAGAGAGTTTGATAAATGTCATCAGTCTCCTCCTCTCTTCGCTCGGCCTCTTCCCGGACGACTTTATTAGCTGCCAGCCTCTCTTCCACAATTTTTAAATTTTCAAAGGAAAGAGTCTGGAACCTCTCAGACTCCTTAAGAGCCTCATTCGCAGCCCTTAAAAACTCTGCAAGTCTAGAGTGCTCTGCTGCCGTGACTACTGCTCCTCGAGCTAACTCTTTAACTGTACTCTAGAGCTCGGCTTCTCTTTTAGAGAATCGCTCGATTTCAGCCCTCTGAGTCTCGAGAACCCTGTGGTTGCTCTCGATCTCCCTGTTCCACTGAGCAACCGTCTGCTCATTTGCTAGGAAATGCTCTTGAAGACTGTTGTGGAAGATAATGGCCTAAGAAAAATACAAAAGGAAACATAACTCAATAAAATGAAGGAAGATGACAAATAAAGAAAGCATGAAGAAAAGGAAAGATAATACCTTCATCAAGCCATGGCTTAGGGAACAGAGCTGGTTCTCAACAGACATATTGCGGGCTACTGCCATGTCCGTGTCCGACTGGAGCTCGCAGAGCACAATGGGAGCTGAGCAGGGGTCACCCAGGAAGCTGACGGAAGCAGGGACCTGGGTGACCTAATGAAAATGCTTCCATCTCCACAAGAAAGGGTCTTCGCCTACTCCCACAGAATCGAAAGGCTGTACGGGAGTTGAATCCCGTTGTGCAGGGGGCGAAGTAAAAAAATGCTGCTAGGAAGTCTCAGCCGCAACAAAAGGGCGATGAGGAATGGTCGAAGGTGAAAAATGGACAGTTGAAGTCTCGTTGGAAGCATGAGAAAGGTCCACTTGGGAAGTGCTGGAGCCTCGCTCCTCATACAGACGTTTCTTTCTTCCTTAACAATGTCCCTGATTATAATACTCCTCAGACGCGCACACATTGACATAACACTCACTTTAAAGTTTCGAAGTAGATTCTCCCATTTCGCGTCTTCTCGTTCAGAACCAAGAGAAATGGAAGTACTGGAAACAAAAATTGGAGACTGTGAACTAAGAGTACCTAGTGGAATTTCATGAGAAGACGAAGGAGATGATGTGGACGGCTGTGCTAAGGACATAGGCATTTCGCGAAGGGGTGAAGCTTGTTTGTCTTTCGGGACAAAGGCAACATTGATTTCCCGTCTCAGATCTAAGAGATCATCCTAATCCCGTCCACGAATGTTGAACGTGACTTAGATCTTTTCCCTGGACTCCTGGGATAAATATGGAGGTTTGTTCCTTTTGTTATATACAAAACAAAGAAAAGGAAAGAAAGTTAGCAAAGATAAACAAGAAAATGGGAAAACAGAAAGCGAAAGAAATGGTAATTGGAGCTCTGACGACTTACCGTAGGCTCCCCATCTACGGGGAATCATCCAGCAACCATCACCACTGCAGGTCCCTCCTATCTGGTGAACGTCCCGTTCCCAACCCTTGTCCCATTTTGGGATCCCGATGATCATTTTTCTTCTCTTAGCACCGGGGCGAGGGGTCATATAGTAATATTCAGACTCGGTGCGATACTTGATGATGTAACATGCTCTAAGTTCGTCTACCCCTAAATCTAAACCGTGCCTCCTATTCAAGGCTTCAAAATTAAGTAAAATCCTATATGAACTAGGGGTAAACTGAGACAGAACTAATTTACAGGTGTGGAAGAATTTTTGAAAGAGAGGAGAGACAGGAAGCTTAAGTCCCAAGGCTATATACATGAGGCTTAAGGTTATTTGGTATGGACGGCTACAGGGGTGGCATGCATGCTCGCTTTCATTTAAACTGCACACTATGTTAGGGGGAAAGACATCATGGTGAGAATCTAAATAATGCTCTAACTCGGCCTGGTTTTTAACCAAAGGTACATGTGGTTTAAACTTACAAGTGTTGCCTCGCGTCATGGATGGAGAAGAACGGATTTTGGGCAAGAAATTTAGAAACAAGATGAAGAAGAAGAAGATAGAGAGGGAGAATATCTTACCAAGAAAAGATGAAGGTAGGAAGAAATGAAGATGGAGAATGCTTAAGTAGGCTGCGGATTTGAAAAGAAAATAAAAACGTGCTCCATGAATTTTTGGAAACGAGAATCTGAATGTGCATTTCTGGAAAGGCACAACTGACAGGACATAACCATCGCCTGCGCCAGCGAATGGCACGACGACAGATAGAAAAAGGCACAGAAACAAAGCACATGTCGCTCAAAGCAATTGAAAGCGGGAAAATGAAGAGGCAAAATATTGATAACGAAAAGCTGCTTTACGGGAAAGATGTCAGCATGAATGGGAAACGAAGCGCCATCATAGGGAATACACGCATCATTCTTGATTTAATTATCATTATATGTATCTGTTTGTTATTTCCAAAGAAATGCGGGTTCCCAAGAAAAGACGAGATGATTTTTGTAAAGGCGTATACAAATCAAAATTTCTCATCACTACACATCAATAAGTGAAGCTTTATTGAGTGTAATGGGCTGCAAATTAATAGGGAAAAAAACACCCAAGACACGTGTACGGAAAGAACGAATCTTGATGGGACGCGTGGACCATGACATGGAAAAATCGGGGCTAGGCGGGAAAAGAAAAGTGACATGAACAGATCATGAGGAATGAGCTCTAAATGGAAAGAAACTCTAAACATGAAGGAGTTCTAAATGGGAAGGAGCTCTAAATGGGAAGAAGCTCTAAATAGGAAGAAGCTCTAAACGGGGAGGCGTTCTAAACGTGAAGGAACTCTAAAGAGGGGAAAGTGCATGGAAGCGGGAAACCTCATCAGAACGGGAAAAGTAGACCGGTTAACGGAAAAAAGCTGACAGAGGACTCGAGCCTTTAAGAACGGGAAAAGACTGATGAGGGACCCACGCCTCTAGAATGCAGAAGGTACTCGCTGAACTGTGCAAGAACGGAAAAAGAAGAAAAGCCAGAACAGATGAAAGGGATAAGAAATAAACAATAAAAAGACTGGGATTAATTGAATAAACTGAATAACTCGGATGAGGGAAATTGGTAGGCCATCAAGTGGCTGTGGTTGATTGTTCAAAACCACAAGAAATCAGTAAGTGATTGTGACTGATTGGTGGCTGAGCGTGACTGATGAAAAACGAGAAAGGGAAATTGACCCATACCTAGCATGGTACTCCCAATGAACAAGTGTAATCCTTAGGTATAATAAATACCTCAATTTATATTATTATTTTAATCAACTCATGTTATTTGGAGAGTATATACAAAGCAAATGAATTAAATAAAAAGTACACATTCAATACAATTAAAAAACAAGCTCAACTCAGACCCTTCGCTCCATGCATTCTCTCTCTTTCTAATTAATACTTATATAAATTAATCATTATCGATATTCTTCCACTATCCCTGATTAAACAAAAAAAATCATTTATATATATATATAAACAACTCTTGATCAGAATGTATGTTAATAATAAGAAGTGGATGGTGGTGTGGACACAATGGCGTATGCATCTCTCAACCCATTTCAGTTGGTGGAATTCAGGGTCCCTAAGATTGGCTATATATGTTTAACACACTCTTTCATTAGACCTTACTGTGATGTGACCCACTGACCTAAAAGGAATCAATCTGTCTTACCCTTTTTCATGATCCTAATTTAATTAACTATATCTTTTTTCTACATCATATCCTTAACTACTCTTGATTAACTTAATGATTTAGTTTAGTTAATTTGTTCTTTATAATAATTTTTAGTCTGTCTATCTTCATTTGTTACTTTCAACTCATCAAGGATTCAAGAGATTTTTCTATTTGGTCTTAATTAATTAGCCTTTTGCCAATTATAATTTCTCTTTTTGATTGAAAATATCTAATCACAGTACTATACATTGAAAGATAATCATTGAAAACCTACAAAACAAAGGGCAGGACAGAGCATAGAGATATATGGTTCCTCATAAATCATCAGTCCTATGTTTAAATCAGCAAGAAGAGGATAGGGAATATTATAATTAATATGCATGAAATAATTAATATGGAGAAATAATTAATTAATAATGATGAGTTTTTATCTTGGGTCTGAAGGGAAGGTAAAGAGAGAAAGGGAAGATGAAAAAGTGCATGTGAGAAAAAAGTGAAGAACAAAAAAGCAAATTATGCACACTCCTTTATTTTTTTGTCCTTCTTAAATACCGTCAAGATAACTGTATTTAAACTACACTGAATATAAAATTAGGTATATGTAAAACAAATGAATTATATTTTTATGTACTTTGTTTATATTGCATATAACTGATCATATGTATAAATATATCTTTCCGGTACGATATAGCTTGCCGGTACTTTAGAATTTTCATTTACTCTTTCATGAATTTGATCTTTTTCTTCAGACAAGTTTTCTAATTAGCTCAAATTCTTAATTATATTCCCTCTTATTGAACACTAATGACTCATATTCCCTTGTCCCTAATCCCTAATCAAAAGGCTCTCATTGTGCAAATAAGCACCAACCCACTAATGAAAATGAAAAATGCTCTCTCGCTGCCTGTCTTTATCTATCTCTGTCTCTCACCACTATACACACGAATTCATAAAAGAGATGTTCGAATTGAAGTGATAGGGAATATTTGCATGATGAAATTCATTTCTTAAATCATAATTCTTAGAAACCAGAAGATGGGTTTAATTATTGTATCCTGTTATTAGATTAGATAGGACGATGTTATGCTTATGATTATCAAACAGTAAGGTTGCAGTTCAAAGGTCAGAGGATTAAAGTTGACTTGACTCCACTCCAGGCTCAACTTCTTCATCAACTTGATTCCATGATTCTCTTCCATCACTTTCATTGTTTTCTTTTCTGTTGGCAGATAAAAAAGAACATGCCTATGTACCCTCCATTTTCAATCACTAGATGTATGTCGTCTGCCTCCCGGGTTATTTGAAAAATTATATCATCTTTAATTTGATTAGAAAAATTTATATCAATTTTTAAAAATAAAAAGTTTTATATCACTGGTCCACTAACTTTATATCATCACTTGCAATCTCTCTTCCCTCATCATTTTTTTCTTTCTCAATGTACATGTCAAATCAATTTAATAATATTTTATTTATTTTTCAATGAAATTTTTTCTTCTATTTGAAGGGTTCAAATAGTTTTTTATGACTACTTGACCCTTCAAGTAATTATTTTTTTCTTTAAGTAGTTATTTATGATTACTTAAAGGGTTTAAGTAATTATTTTTTTTGTCAGTCAATTATACATACACCAGGTGACTACTTGAAGGCTTCAAATAGTTGTTTATGACTACTTGGACCCCTCAAGTAGTTATTTTTTGTGACTACTTGAAGGTATCAAGTAGTTTTTTATGACTACTTGAACCCTTCAAGTAGTCACCTAATGTCTAGGTTGCTGACTGACGAAAAAAATAAATACTTAAAGAGTTCAAGTAGTCATAAAAAATTACTTGAACCCTTAAGATACTCAATCTTCATTTTTTCTGTAAAAATACTCAAGTAGTCATAAAAAACTACTTGAAAGGTTTAAGTAGACATAAAAAATTACTTAATACCTTCAAATAGTCACTAGTGTTTGAGTTGCTGACTGATTAAACAAAAAACAACTACTTGAAGGGTTCAAGTAGTCATAAACAACTATTTGAACCATTCAAGTAGTCATAAACAATAACTTTGAACCTTTTAAGTAGTCATACACAACTACTTGAACCCTTCAAGTAGTCATAAACAACTACTTGAATAAACAACTACTTGAACCCTTCAAGTAGTTATAAACAATTACTTGGACCCTTCAAGTAGTTATAAACAACTACTCATCCTTCAAGTAGTCACTTGGTGTATGAGTGTTGACTAATAAAAATAATTACTTGAAGGGTTCAAGTACTCATAAGAAGATATTATTAAATTGATTTGACTTGTGCGAAAGAAAAAGAAATGATGAGGGAAAAGAGAGATTGCAAGTGATGATGTGAAGTTGGTGGGTCATAGAAGGTATAAAATTCTTTGTTTTGAGAAATGAGTATACAATTTCTTAGCAAAATTGAAAATTGTATAATTTTCCAAATAACCCTGTGTAGTTTTATAATTAAATGGTTTAAACACTTATTAACAAAATTCAAGAATTTTGCAGTTTCATGTTCGATATTTTTGCATGGCAGAAGGTATATGTTGAAATGGTTCTTGTGTCGTGCAATGAAGAACAGGTTGATACATGAAAATCTTGTCCTGTAAATGCCTTTTATTAATAGGCGAAGAAAAGAGGAATAAATTTGTATAATGTAAAATTTATTAAATTCTTTAAAAAAAACTATCAGCAACATAGACGACTTTAAGTTCCTAACCTTTAACTTCGTATGATGTTTATTGTCAAACCACTGTAGGATGATTTTTTTTTCTACGATCAAAATTGTTGTAATCTTTTCTTCTTTAATTGACTGGGCTTTTAAATATTCTGCTTCCCTCTTCTTATGATTGCATATAATATTTTGTCTGCCATCAATTTCATTTTGTGAATATGATCTCTTATGTTATCTTCTTTTATCATTTTGGTCCACTGAAATTATCAAGCAAAAAATTGGATGTGGATTTCAGTCCTAGAACAAAATTTTGCTTCAAGAGCATAAAACATTCCCTTACCAGTATTAAGATCCTCATAGAGAGGAATTATAACATCTTGCATGGACAATAGATAAGACATATTCGTCAAGAAAACGACAACAAAACAATAAACTAAGCTAGATAATCATTTACAAGCACTCAGATGATATGCTCAACCGGATAAAGTAATATCATATTGACTCCTACTTAAGATGCCTACTTCAGAAGTAAACGATTCTTGTTTAATCCTCCATTTCTTCTCAATGCTTTCGGCCTCCAAATTGCCTCCCTATCTTGGCATGATCCACTGACTATTTATAAATCAAATAACATATAAGATAGATGACTTTATTAAAACGTAAACTAAACTATCAGAACACAACATCTTCAACACTAAACATTTCCCTTAATTAATTTCCCTTTTTATTATGGAGGCAGAGGGTCTATCAATATATAGCTAAGGCATAAGAACGATTAGCACTATAAGATTAGAGCTAATGTAATAAACTCTCCTTACACAATTGTCTCTCAATAGGGAACAATCCTAACGAGAATCGACAGCAATGATTGAAAGAATATGAGTGGTGAATGGCATTGGGGGTGTGCCCCTTGGTTGATAAGGGAGTAGTGAGTAGTTGGTCAACATGAGTGGTGAGATAAGTTTTAGGCTTAAATACTCCAGCTTTAGACCTAGTGACCATGGAGTGGGTGTTTAAGGGTGGGGCAGGTAGGAGTGGGATTCAAATGAGGGAGTTGCACTGTTAGTGGGAGAGCCAGACAAATAAGGTGAATGAACAGGAGAGGGAGAAAGATCATTACCCAAAGGAGAGCTATGCAAGGTGTTGTTGGTATGAGTTACTGATTCCTATGAAGAAGAAGTAGTGGTACTTGAGGGAAGAGGGATAGGCCATAGGGGGAAGACACCTGCGATTAGGATAGACAAAATTAGAGAGAAAAGCATGCTTACAGGGAAAGTAACACTAATCAAACATAACATTTATGCAGTACAGACCTTTCCAGAGGAGTGTAAGCACATATACCCTTTGTGCAGCGGGGAGTACCATAGGAAAACACAGAGTAAAGACCTATAGTCTAGCTTAATCTATTATAAAGCCTCAAGTGTGGAAAATAAGCATTGCCAAGCACTTTTAGAAAGGAATATTTTAATGGTTTGTGCAAAAGAGTTTGATAAGGTGAAAGATTGGAAAGGATAGTGTTAGACATGTCTCAACAAGATGCCTATTGATGAGATAAGTTACTACTTGAAAAGTAAACCACTAATAGTGCATTGACATTGAGTCTTGGGATAGGAGTGTGAGACATGTCTCAACAAGATATCTGTGTTTTTCTCTCTGCCACACTATTTTAATGATGTGTATATGGGCAATGATGTCTGAAGAGAACCCCACTCATGACTCTCAGAAGGCAACAAAGGGTTTGTACTCCCCTCCCCAGTCTGATTGGACACCTTTGATTTTACTGTCAAATTGAGTTTCTACAAGTTTTGAAAGAGTTTGAACACATAAAGAGCTCCGGATTTGAGTCTAAGTGGGTATATCCATGTAAAATGAGTGCTCATCAATGAAATATATGTAATATTTATACCCACAAGAAGAAACAGGTGCTGGACCCCAGATATCAGTATGAATGAGCTCAAAGGGTTTGGATTTTCTAGATGGAGAGGGAGGGTGGTGCAGACTATGATTCTTGCCTTGTTGATGGGCATGACAGAGAGTGGTATATTTACTATGGTGAGGTAGTTTCAACTGAGTTAGAATAATGTTTGTAAGCTTATGAGATGGATGTCCAAGTTTTTGATGCCATAGGACAGTGTTTGTAGACTTAGAATCATGCAGGTTGTTTAAGACAGTACTTGGAGACATCGAAGTAACAAGAGTGCTAGGAAAAGAAAAGTTGTATTTATTATCACTAAGTGTTACATTCTCTAAGTTGAGAAACAACTTGTTTGAAAAGGGAGAAGTACAATTTAGTGTATTACTAGGGCCTAGATTACTACTAGTATGAAAACAATAGGCTTAACAGTTTGAGTCCTGCTAACAAGGAACACAAAAGTTCTTAGAAGAGGTGTCATTATGGATGTATAAGTTGTAGGCCTCACCTTATGTATGCTGCCTCCAAGAAGGAATAGATCATACAACCCATATTTAAGCTTCCCTTTGAGAAGGATGGTCCCTAAATACAAATCCTTCAAAAAACAAATAGATGAGTAAAATTCAACCACAATGGGATTTCTCTATTAAGTTTGGGGACACTTATCATATTCTTTTTGATTTTGGGAACTCTAAGTACTGAGTTGATTTTTTTGGGGTATAGTGTTGGATTAGGTTTTAAAAAATTTGAGGAAATATAATGAACCACGAACGGTTCATGGGTGATAAATAAAAAAAAAATTAATATAAACTATTTAATCATATTAAATATAAATTCTTTTATGATCATGCATATTTAGATTGACGTATTTAAAAGAGGTGGAAATAATATTATACCTTTTTTTGTATTAGAGAAGTTCTGACTTGGTGGAATCATATTGATTATCTTGTGTTATTCATTCTTCGTAAAACTTGAATTAATCTTCGCACCAACAACCACTCGTAGGATTCAGAAGTATATCTCAATGGGATGTCATAACGAATTGAGCGTTGACTCTCAAAACAACAGAAGAAAAAATAAAATTTTCTCTTCTTCCTCTAGATTTATACGGCATAGGGTGGGGAGAGAGAAACTATTTTTTTTGCTATGTGTAAAATCATACACTGTGATCAGGGTTGTCTTAACACACTTAGGAAGGCAACCCTAATGCCATCCCTTATATAAAGATTATAGAATTTACACATATACCATTATACTGTAAATTGTCGTAATTCTCCTCCTTTTACTGTAATTGTCAAAATTTTACATCTCCCTAGAACCAATACAATGTCCAAATTCATAAATCTAAATTGATAAATTAAATTGATCTCCATCAATTAATTAATTAAATTCTTTATTTACTAATTATCCAGTAACTAGAAAATAATAATTAATTAATTTGAACATTAATTTTTGCTCTTCACTACTTTAATGACGATACCCATCACATATGTGTTCAAGAAGTATACATTGGTCCAAAACAGTTTTCGATCCAACTGATTTGGTTTCTCATTCTTGTCCTTATGAGCTACCTCCAAGGCCGAATGGACCCACATGATAAAACTATAGGATTTAAATAATCGGTGAATTTATCTTCATAAATTCCTGACCTATTTAATCCTAACATCGTACGACTCCACTATAAGTCCCGCTACTACAAAAATAAGATTTAGATGGCTGGTAAAAATCGTCATTATAACCCTATATTGACGGCTGACCGATTGTCATATACCGGGCTATCATTTTTAGTCATTTTAAACAAAAACTGTCAATATAGGGTACCGTAAAAAATAATTAAATGATGGAGATTACCCGTCATCATAGATGCTGGAAAAAGTAAATAGATGACGGGGATTACCCTTCATTAAAAGTACCCTAACTCTTTTAAAAAAAACTGTCATGAAAATACATTACCTTCCCAAGACAACCCTTCAATGAAAAGTAGAAGCATGTCAAGAAATTACTAGGAGAGCACAATATCTTAAGCCTATAAACACACTAGTTAACAAGATAATCCACACAACACAGAAGGCTTGACTGCATTGGAATTTCTTTTCTCTTAATTATAAGGTCTAAACATAAGCCTAAAGCAACACACATATCATGAGAAACATACCTAAAAATTGGGATCTCAGAAAGGTCCTTATCTTCCAAGGTAGCATTAAGAAGGCTTGACTGCATTGGATCATGTGGGGACAGAACTAGGTACCAACATATTTTCCTTAGGACCTACATGCAGTAAGAACATCAAAGATGTTCAACATGATTCGAGAAAACGTGAAAGGGGAAAAGAGCATTACTGGTGTCCAACCTGTAGGGTTTTCTTTAACAGAAGGAATCTCATATATTGCCTTGTAGCAGCGGTAAATCTCAAGGTAATCATTATTGTAGGAGTAATACCTATAAAGATCATTAAAAAGTCACTTTCAAATATCTCATTAGCCGACCACATCTCCAAGGCCATATGGTCATACAAGAGGTAATCAACCTCTTAGGGGCTAAAAAACCCATGTACTCCTCGTCCCATTGACAAAAAAATAAAAAATAAACAAAAATATATCTATATCTCGTTAGCCGAAAAACAAATTATACAAGCATCCACTATGACAATTATGTGTTGTCATAGCACAACACAATTGCGTTTTTCTCCAAAACGTAATAAAAAACTAAAACGCGAATTCAATTTCATGAAGACCCGCACGTCTCTCGACTTTACCAATTTATTCAGCTCCTAGGGTTTGGGGAGTTGCCCATGCCGTCTCGAATTAGCTCGTGGCTTAGAATTTTTACTGTTCTCTGATGTGATTTTCATGGGTTAGGGCTTGGACACATTTAAAAGCTTTGGCCCTTCAGTGGAGATCAAATCCAATAACCCAACTGTCATTTCTCCATTATACGTCAAGGATTCTTGGTTTGAAGAATTTTTGTGAGAAAATTATTCACTGTCATTTTAGGTAAACTCTTACCCCACATTTTTCAAAATACTCAAATTAGGTCCTTCAATTTTTCACCCTTTTCCTTTCCAGTGCTCACACTTTTAGGTTCAAGGATTTCCTCTCTCTTCCATCTCTAATATGCCACAGATTGTCTGAAATATGTCTCACAAATAGGTTCTTCAATTGTTTTGTATTATGTGTTTCCATTCAGTTTGCATTCTATTGTAATCTTATTGAATTCTGAATGAAGTTAAGATATTGGATTTGTTTGTACACCCATTTTTTGTTTTCTATGGTGCACTAATGTGCACTCTCTATGGTGAAAGTTAGAAATCTTGTTAGTGGAGCTGAATAAGCCAGATCTTACAAGTGGAGTAGCATATGTTGTAAGGGTGCTCCACTCAAGAAATCTAAGCAAGGTTCATTCTTTCTTTTCATCTACTTTTTCTCCGCAATATGGTTTTTATAGGTTGTCTTCTATTTTGTAGTTAAAGCTTGAAAAAACATTACTCACACATATTAGGATACTTGTTAAATTCTAGGTATGTAATGTTGAGTGCGAATTTTAGTTATATCTTGAAGGATATGAGTGTTCACTCCATTTGGAGAATCATGTCGGTTCTTGTTAGTCTTTTATTTTTAGTCAAGATTGTAAACGGCTTGTTATGGAAGTGTTAGCTAGCTGCTTTGTTTGGTATGATTTTCTAGAGCTATCAGCGTTCTAAAGGACTTTGCTTCAATTTTAGTTGGAAGGAATTCAAGTTATGGCAATTGAATCCTTCCACTTTGAGGTTTTAGTGACCCTTTATGGTTAGTAGAATTACAATTCACTGTTTTGATCCTATTTAACTATATTTGAATTCTTCTCTAATTTCATCTTATTTTGTTCGCATTTATTTTGCTGTATGGGTACCACTAGTTGATAAGACCTTGTAATTGATGATGTTAGTGTCTTTAAGGATTGCATCACCTCTGTTCTGATTTCATCTTATTTATGTCACTGTTTTGAAATGCTGGGGGGGGGGGGTGTAAATGGTGTTAAAACTGACTAAGGATTACATCATCTCAATGGTTTTTCCTCTTTGCTATGACTATTTTGACTCTCTTTAGTGAAATAGGGCTGATAAATTTTAATAGTTACTGTGATTGAAATAGTGGGGTATATGGTGTTCAAAGTTTTATGTTGAACATTATTTATTGTTTGTACAAATATAACTTTGTTTAACGTCCTGTAACTAGCTTAATATTTGAAAAGTATTCTGTAGAAATCATATATGGTAGGTTTATAAGTGGACATAGTAACTCTTGGACTATGCAAACTGTTTTTTGAAAGATCTTAGGATTGATTTGAGTTGATGAAAATCTTTTTAGAGATTCTAGGTTGTTATCATGCAAGTAGAATGGATGGGATGGGTTAATTGTGCTTCTTACTTTGTTGGTGTAATTCCATCCTTACTTTATAATCTTTGGGTTTATTGTAGGGTGGGCGTGTTTGTTTTTCCACTGGCTAGATGAAGTGGTTAATTTGCATGTTCTTTTTTCTGTTTTATGTGACTTTAATTGTACTAAAGACTTGATAATTCATTTTATTTTTTAGGTAGTTTTTTCTGCAATGAGTCTTGAATTATCAGTGTCTAAAAACCAACACTAATCACTACAACAATTTAAAGCTTCAATTGCGTTGAAGCACGACGTTTATATTTTTCTGAGGTTTGTCTGGTTTTTATGTTTTTGTGATTTTTGTCTAGTTTTTTATGTTATTCAAAAGGATTTCCAGGTTGCATCAAACATGTTGATCTGAATAGAAAATTACCATTGTTATTGATAATTTGAGAGTTAATAAATAGCTGAAAGAAACTAATTATTTCATTATTAGTTGGTAATTTGGTATGTTGATTGTCATTCCTTGGATACTCAAGAGGTATATAAGTAGGTTAAGACCTTTCATACTATTGTTGTTCTTGTGCTTTGTGTTTGTTATTGTTTTACTTTCTAATTATGGATGCTTTATTGAAAATCCTCTGTTATTTAACTGAAATGTTATTAATTAATCTGCTTTACTATGTAACGACAGGTTGATTACCAAAGACACTACTCCAGCCACAGCTTGCACAGGTGGGGCCCTTCTTCTTTTGGAAGTTTTAGAACTATAAAGAAGGGGAAAATAAAATATAGACACAATTCTTATATTTTGACCTTTTGATAGTAGCTATAGATAAAAGTCTTACAATTCTTGGTTGGGCTATGTTATTAACCCTATGCATTATAAATTAATGTTCATTTAATTGATGCATCCTAATACTTTGTTCAATTGAAAGCTTTGTTCTTCTAGACTTGTTGCATATGGTATTGTAGTACATCATCTATTTTGGTTGCTTTTTCCAAAAGATACAGAGCGGAATTATAATATTAATAGTTATATGTTATTTCTATTGTAGATGAATTTGGGATTTAGACACCCATAATCTCTCTCCATCAAAATTAGCTGGACCGTGATGCTATATTCTGTTATTATTATTTTGTTTATCTTTGGACCTTTTATTGCTTATAGATCTCAAGTAGTGTCATTCCCATGGACATAGTTGCTTGTTCAGTCTATAATTGATTGTTATCAGATTTGACTGAGGGAGCAAAAGTCATAGAGGAGTGTTGAGTATATTGACTTTATTTTTTGGGTTGTTCTTATATGTTAGGTTTATTAATCATTAGAAATGCTAATTAATTATTTCTTTAATGCTCATTTAGCCAATGGTTATTTTTATCCTTTAGTCGTATGTGATCATGTATTCATTTTTTTTCCTTTTCTTTTTCCTTTATCTCTACATTTCAGTAGTTTCAGAATGGATAAAGATTGGGTGCGTTTCAACAGGTAAAATGATTGGTTACTTTTTTTAAGATAAGTGTAAAATATAATCATAAATATATATCTTAGTAGTTGATGTTTTAATTGATACAACTACAAAAGAGTATCAGGAAGGAGCATGGAATTTTGTCAAGATAGCAGAAAGAAATGCAAATTATGTAGAGAAAATTTCATACCAAGGATGCAGAAAAGTCAACTCAAAATAGTGGTGTCATGAATGAAGCAACAACTAGTGTAGATCAAGTGCTAGATACGTTTCATAAGTTTATGATGTGGTTTCTTATTATGGAGTGATCCATGGTATAAATTTTGTTAGATTATTATACTTTTCATATTCCATTCTTTAAATGTATATGGGAAAATATAAGTAATGACATTAGGGTTGAAGATGGTTTCACCATCATCAATCTACACCAATGACAATCCTAGTTTGCCAGGAAGCCATTCATACTAGCATCATAAGCAAAATAAATTTTTTATTCTAGAGAGCATGTGACCTCTAATTGGTATAGTGTTCTTAGGGCACCACCTAGAGGTTTATATGATTTGGAGATGCATAATGAGAATGGCGATGATGATGGAAATTTCATATCTCAAGAGTTGTCTTCAATTACTTGAAATGAATGATGATGAATGTAATTATGTAAGATCTGATGGTGAAGACATTATTATGAACTAAATGTCAATTTATATAAAAATATTCTATGTATATTTCTTTCACCTATCAATATATTACAATTTTTTTTTCAAACTTATATATCTTATTATATTTAGGAGTCTTGAACTTTAAGGCCTAAAAGAAGGTATATGATAACTTTTCTTTCCTTTAATTTATTGCTTTCAAATATTACATTGATGATATAAATATTGTGTTGGTAATGCATTTTTTGTTTGTATTGAATAGGTTAATTAGTATGGCGGATCAAAAGAAAAGGCTGCAATGTAAACTCTTGGAATCTGAGTCCCAATCAATTTCAGATTCCCATCCACTAAGAAAGAAACGCTCAATACAAAATATAGAATCTAGAGATAAATCTCCGGAACCTAGCATGACACCACTTGCTCAGCTAGTCGTCCATGTCCAGCTGCATAATTTTTCTCACATCCAACACTCGGGGAGCTGCATTTAAAGACATTTTAGTTTTACCCACTACCGATTCATGTGAGCCTACACTTGATTCTCATGTAGAGGCCACATGAAGGAGAGGTGCAACTAAGTTGAAGAGTATTGCTGTCGAGGGTAATAATCAGAGTAAGATAGAGATGAACATCATGGGCTAACCGATTGTAAATTATGTTAGTTTATCATCTTTTATTGGAAGTCTTGTGCAGGAAATCGTACCCATAACAATTGCAGATTGGAGAAAGGTTCCCACGGGAATGAAGGAGGTTATGTGGGAATCAATACATGTATAATAATTTACTTTAAACATAGCATTGTTAATTATTAGGCAAAAAGTACATTATTTTAGCATTGACATACACACTTCATTTTTTATTGTTAGGCGAGATATACAATTGATGAATCATGCAATAAAAAAATATTACTAACATAAGAAAATCGGCTAACGAGCAAGAAAGGATGAAATTGAAGCCCGATAATATTAGTTCAATTAAAGAGTGGAAGGCTTATGTAAATAATAAGATGGGAGAAAAATCAAAGGCAACTTATCGTTGATTGAGTTTTAATACTTTTTATAGTTAAATTAATACTTCTATCCCATACGTATACATTTCTCTAGGAAATAAGTGCCAAATTCAAAGAGATGAAGAAAAAAAATCCCCCACACATGCAGCCGTAGAGGATATGCGCGATTGACTGAAGATATGGTAAAATATAGATTTTTTTAATAGAAAGAAATTAACCATACTTAACTTATTGAATATGGTTCTTTATAGAAAAAAAACAGCTAAATCCCTGAATCTGTTTCTAGAATCAATGTTTGGACGAGGACAAAAAAAAAGTAGCGAACCTCCAAACTTGGCTGCTGCTGAAGCTATTGTAAGTGCTTCATTATTTATCTTTTTACTGTCACACAACTAGATAATCAATGTTGCATGACATTATTGTATTTTAGAAAAAGTTGAATGAGTTAAGACAAGGTGCATTATCATCTGGGACACAGAATTTGGCTCACAATTATTTATCTCAAGTTCTTGGTCCTGAGCGACATGGATGACTTAGAGCATGTGGAAACGGGCTGACTCTTACCAAAAAGAGTAGTTGCTGAAGTACGTTGGTCTTCAAGTGATCCAAAAGACCTTGTTCATCGTATGCCTGTTGGACTTGATGCCACGAGAGTTTGGATAGATGTTGCAACAAAACCAGAAGCTTACTTATGGAGGTCTACGTCTTCAATGAAATATATTGAAGATGCAGTATGTAGCACAGTTACGTGGCCCACTAATAGATTTGTCCCACTGTAAGTACTTCTTTTCCAACTACTATTGGTTGATATTCTGCTGGACATGATTAAAATTAGGTTGACTTGAGTTTGATCATTGGCTGCATTAGTGGTGTTAATTGAGTTTGATCATTGGCTGCTGGACATGTTTATGTTGGTGAGTTTGAATTTTGAATATTATGTTAAATGTTTCTCATACGATGATTAGTATTGTGGGAGTTAGAAATTTGGGATAACATAAATTCTGGACATGATTGAAATGCCAGGGGGTGCTAGCCATGTGCATTGAAATGTTAGATTTACATTTGTGTTGGATTTGTTTATGTTGGTGAGTTTGGATTTCGAATATTATGTTAAACTTTTCTCATATGATGATTAGTATTGTGGGAGTTAGAAATGTGGGCTAACATAAATGATGGACATGGTTGAAATGTTGAGAGGGGGGTGCTAGCCATGTGCCTGGTCTTAGCCAAGGATGCGCTTTGGAAACTAATAAGCAAAGGCCCAACTTGCAAATTTTAAAAATAAATGTTATTATTTCCTTTTTAAAAATAATGCATGCCCGATCTTACCCCCGTAACAGTAGCACAAGGCCATGTCAAAGTAATTATAACGAGTCTCTATCTTTTTGTCTTCGATAATTTTTTTTCTTTTTTGGTTTTGATACATTTGTTTAACCCTTTAGGCTGTAGGAGTAGAATAACAATTAATTTGTAACTTCTTTGCATTTATGCATGTTTTTGGTAATTTATAAGTTTTGTAGGTTTTGATATATGCATGTAATGTATATCCTATTGTTAACAAATTGGTGACACATTGCTGTGGGTTTACATTTGGACGATTTATGAAGGAATCTTGTGGTTGATTATATTGCAAGTGCTGTTGTTGAAGGCTATATGTTATATGTGCATGCATCCAACCATCTGTCCTTGTTTTTATGAGAGACATAGTAGTAGCAGAGGAGAGAGATTTATAGCATAATAATTGCATTAGTGGAGTTTAATGGGTGCTAGAAATGTGGATTGAATGTTTGGGGGGGGGGGGGGT
>QANY01008042.1:513100-528100 GCA_003255025.1 Datisca glomerata
GGGGGGGGGGGGGGTTGCTAGAAATGTGGATTGAAATGTTGGATTTTTATCTTTATTCTTGCATTTGTGTTGGATTTGCTTATCTTGTTTCTCTAACTTGCTATTATATATGCATTTTCAAGGATAGAACATAGATGCATGGAAAGTACGTATTTAAAAAAATAGGGTTTTGCAATCTAGATTACAATCTTATAAATCAACATGTCTGAATATTAGAAAGTCTTTAATAGAGATCATATATATGTTTATAAGTGGATATTGAACTATACCAATTTTTTTTCATACAAGTCCACTGAAAACACAACAAACACATAGTAATTTAGGTGGTGCATGGTTTCACATAGTGATGGGAAAATGATTCCAGCAGGAAGACAATGAAGTTCTTTGATGAAAACTTTGGCTTGTATTTGTGATATTTAGTACAATTAAAAAATATTTGTAATATGTGATATGAACACCTTTGAATATTTTTTTGTAGGGTTATTTGGACATTTGATATGGATATTTATTAGTAAATTTTTTAATTAAATATTTCAAATTAGTGATTTAATGAATGGTCTTTATATTATTAGTTTGATACATTAGTGTAAATTAGTTACATCATTTATAACCCTATAAGAGAATATAATTACATAAAGAAGCACAATAGGCAAATGTAGTTATGATATAGTTAGACATACAATAGTATTTTTAAAACGCTAAAAAAGCTTATAACCACTTTAAAAACAACTATCATACACGTTTAAAAATGTTTAAAAATGCTATTGTAACATTTCTATAGCATTTTTTAAACGCTATAAAAAGTCTCCCATTGTTGTTACGTTTATAATAGCGTTTGTAAAATGATGTTATAAGTGTGCCAAATGTAATGGCACACTTTTTATAGCGTGTTTTAAAAGCTATAGAAAGGTTACAATAGAGTTTTTTAAACGCTATTAAAAGTGGATATAATATAAAACGCTATCGTAGGGTCAGAGTTTTAATAACGTTGGTAACCATAGCGTTACAAAACACGTTATTAAAACCCTATGATAGCGCTTTTTGGCCGCTATCATAGGGTTTTTTTGTTGTAGAATTCAGAGTTTTAAACATCAAAAGATCAGATATCTTGGATCTACTGTAGATCTTGAAACTATACAAATGATACTGATCAAAATAAAGAAAACAAAAATATATGATAGCCAAAAAAGACCTTTAACAGTTTATAATATTTCATTGTTGAGATAGACATTTTTATTCTAAGTTTTGAAGAGTATTTCATAATAAGCTGTAATATCAGAAACTATAGCAACCCAACTTAATAAAAAAGAAAACTAACCAGTAAGAATTTAGAAGACAACTTAGCAATTGAATATAAGACTTATCTGTGGTGCCCACGAATCACTGATTAACCAAAACAAATCAAAACAAAAAACTGTGAAGGTCTAAATTTCAAGTCGCTAGGCTCGCTGGCTTAATCTTCAGAAATTCCTAACCAAAATGACTTCTAAACATGTAAGGTCAACTCCAAACCCCTTTAGAACCGTGGAAGGTTCCATAACCCAAAACGCTTAACAGAAGTTTCACATGAAGGTGACCAAGAAAGCACATACATAGAGTTCCACCAGAAATGGTAAAAGAACTAGATATGAATGGAAGTAACACTATAGACATCAACATGTTATAGATTCCTGAGAAGCCATATCAGACCTAAGCATTGTCCAAACAAAGATTTCGGTTGGTAAACAAGATCTAAAATTCACAGGTTTCTACAACCTCAATAGATTCAATATGATGAATATGTTCAAAACCACCACAACTTTAAACTGTAATAACTTATAGAAGTAAAAATTGAAAATCAAGCACCATTTCACCTTATCATCAACTCATGGTATATGCGCTTTAACTCTAATAATGAAGGAATATCAGTTGGAGCCTCTTCAACCATATTATCACCTTCTTTTGATTTTTTTCTTGTGTATCACAATATCAGTATAAAAAACCCTTGGACTAATCTTCCTCAAGAGGATTTGTGCACGAACATAGTCTTAAGGGTCCAAGCACAAACGAACCTGCAAATCAAGTTAGTAAACATGTCTTAATTATTATTTAGGATCTGATGGCATATAATGCTTGTGATTTTATGCTGTTTTTCATTTGTAATGAAAAAAAACGAATATATAAAGAATCTCATACTTGTTCAAGAATAAAAGCAACTTTCTCAATTTTTGCCATGGCACCAAAAGTCTCCACCTACATAACTCAGTCATCTGAGGTATAACATGAAACTATAATGAGAGAGGTATAACATGAAACTAAAGTGATGGAAAATCAGTGCAACGATGATCTTTTATTCTTATGATAATTTGAACACCAAATTCCACCAAGATAAAGAATTCATACACACCACAACTTCTTGCATCAAATCAGCAGCTTCAACTATATATAAGCCCTTGTTCTTCTTTAATTTTTGCTAGTTTCTTGATTAACCGAACTCTCTCAATTTCTACATAGATCTAAAAATCAACAGTTGTTCAGAAAATGTTCAAAAAAGATGTTGTATAAAATAATGGAAGGGAGAAATTCGAAAGTATTTGGTTACCTTCCCCGCAGATACATTGTTTAGAGTCTTGATAAGCTCTATCCGAGTTTCAAGTTCTGGTGTCTCATCAATATATTACATTACTTGTTGGACCATTGCAGTTACAGCCTGAATAGATATAGAAAACTTCATGAAAGAAATGGTAAAGCATAATTCTTAAAGTAAAAAAATAATATATTGTCGAAGATACCTAAAGTACGATTCAAATATAATATAAGAGAAGTGAGCTACACAAATACTTAAAAAAAAATACTACAATCCTTGCTTCACTAAAAATATGACAGCTGTGAGCCGCTAGTTGATCGCATTCGTAGAAATGTCTAACCACACTAGCACTAAGGAAAGATAAATAGAAGATGGAAAAGGGTAGATATGGACATCCCAGCTTATGATTGCAATAACATGCATGGTTGCCTACATCTTCAGAACACTGGTTTGTCTTTTCTGCACATAACTCTCTAGTTTAGAACTACAATGATTTCTTTACCATGCGCACAATTTGGAAGTAAAGTTATTTCTTTACCAAGTGAAAACTATGCAAGTGTGAACATAATTATCATGTCAGAGACAACAAATTGAGATTGTACAATAGATGGGAAAAAGGGAAACCTGCGTTAAAGTTCTAAATTTAAGAGAAGTTAGCTACATAAATACTAAAAGAATATAAACACTTATAATCATGCTTTACTAAGAATATAAACACTTATAATCTCTCTATTAATGATAGCTGAAATTTTGTATTACCTTATGCAGGAAGCTTAGACACATTTTTCTGAAATGGTTGTATCGAAGGCCTTATTAGCAAAAATCGAAAGACCACCAAGAATAGTATGTTTCCAAACAACTAAGGATAGTAATGATCAACTCCAAAGTAGGACAGGATCTGAAGCTGAATGATGGGGAGCTAGAAGCTATGACATGACTTCTCAAATCTCCAAAGGCAGGACTACTTGAAGCCCCAAGAGTTTCCCTCTAATGCGACACTATGCATTAATTTCTTTAACCAACAAAAGATCATGAACTTTCCGGCATCTCCCAAATGAAATCTTTCAAAAAATGTTAATCGAAAACATCTATAGAAAGTAACTTAGGAAACTCACTAGCCATAATTCATAAGCAAATAGAAATCGAATTCTCAAAATCTTTCAGATCCAATTATTGAAAATGAGAGGTAGGGACAAAATAGAGGAATAAAGGAACCAATAGAGAAAAAAATTGAAATAAACAAGGATAACTCGTGAGCTTTAGGTGAGAGAAAGAGGAGAGAGAGAAGGAGAATGGGGAGGGGGAGGNGAGGGAGAGAGAGAGGACATGGGTGGGGAGTTTTCTGTCAGAGCTTGAAGTTTTTGTTGGTTGGAGAAGCTGCTAGAAGAGATGGCGAGTTGCGGCTCCAAGAGAGGCGAACAACTAGGGCACACATTGAAAGAGAGAATGTGGCAACAAGAAATAGAGAGGGAAAGCACGAAATGGTGATTTTGTAATTAAAAATGAAAACAAACTTAATGACAGGGATTCATTAAGCTGTCGTTATATATCGAAATAATTGGCATCAACTTGGCGCCCTTTATTTTGATCGCAGTTAAAAATTTAACTATCATTTTAGTTAAACTTATTGTGACAATAAACTTAAAACTTGTCATTTTAAAAATTAAAATATCTCCCTTCTTGACACCTTTTTTGTGTGATAGTTTTCAAGAACCTATCATCTTTTCTTTTACTTGGCTATCATAAGAAGCCAATTTTGAATCAACTCTCGATTCATGCGCACTATATTTTCTAGTCCATACAATATTTTGCTATATCACCCTCGTGAATATCAGTAACAATATATGAATGTAAAATTACCATTTTATCCCTCTAGTTATTATTTTCTTAACTCATTTATTGATTGTGAATAAGAAAGTCATAACAGCGAATTGTCTCGCACAGTTCACCATGTCTTATTCAATGATTCATTACATCGAGTATCTGGCTATGTTTATTTATTCACTAGAGCATAAGGTGATATTGTTGCATTTTACAATCTCGTCACGAATTTCATATCTGTGAATTACGTAATTCTAACATAGTTAAATCACGATCCTAACAACTGATGTATTGTCCGGCAATTCAAACTCACTCATTTGACGTATCAAAGATCGTAAGTAACTAAGTCAAGTTTCGTATTCACCTCAGGATTAAGGTATTCATGAAAATACCCTTAAGGTTTAAACAATAGATTTAGAGTTAGATAAATGACTTTGCTCCAAACTAATTTATTACTTATCTATTCAACATGTTCCATAACATGTCTAGATCAATCGTTAGTCTCCACTCCCATGCCCCAAGATCGGCATCATTTGGTTCAACCTAATAGTCATAATCGAACTCGATTGTCCAGTTGATCCTAAGACTGTAATAATATTTTAAACTATTTTAGAAGAGTTTGTCTGGAAGACCCCTCAGTCTTTACTCTTCTTAGGCTGACAATAGTTTCAGAACTTAAGTAAATTATAAACACACATTAATTAATATAAAAACTCTCATTCATTCATTAAATTCAGTAATACAAAATATCTGAGAAATAACTAAATACTCATAAATAATTATTACACGCTACTTTATGGACATAATTCTAACATATAGACAAGTGTGTAATGTGCTCTTACCAATACCCACTGAGACTGTGTCTGTACCATGGTATTCATTGTTGATGCTCATTTTCCCAAGGTCATTGGTTACATGGTGAGTGGCACCACTGTCAGCAAACCATGAACCTTCACTACCATTCTCAGATCTTATAACATACTAGTTTTGGTGGTGGGCATTGACTTGTGAAGTTTGACCAAAGGCATAATTGGTAAGATGAGCTTAGGGAGGAGGTTGATGATAGCTTTTCTCATACCTAAACCAGCAGGTTAGGGCAATATGAACTGGTTTATTTCAGACTTGATAAACAACTCGATTGTTATTAAACCTGCCACATCTATCCCTTCTTCCTCCTTTGTTAGAATTCAGGCTCCTATTTTGAAAACTTCTGTTTGAGTAATAAGGACTATTCCATTGTTGGTTTTGAGTTTTGGAGGGATTCACTATAATAAATATGATATTCCACAAGATTAAAATACAAGGTTTGCAGTCGGCTCTTGTTAAAAACTAAAAAAAATAAGAGATTTTAAAATCAAGTAAAATTTATTCTGGTTAAAAGTGAAAAAAAGTGGAAGGCAAAAGACGCGAGACTTAGACTTAAGTGAGACTTTGATAAAAAATTTATCACCAATCACATTTCGTTCTCGAGCTCTCTCAGTACTATGGCTCGATTCTCTTACTCCATTTTCATATCAGAGAAGCTCAACTCGTTGCTCCATTTTTTATCAGAGAAGCAAAAAAATTAGAGACCTCTCGACAGTATTGTGGCTCGATACCATTCTCTCTCACTCTCTCGTTCAAAGACAAAGCAGCTAGGGTTTCATTGATTTTCAGGTTTGGAGACCCATCGACATTTCAGTCTCTTTCGATTCTTCTCCCTCCCTCTTTTGTTCAAAGATAGATAAGATCCTCATCGTGGGTCTCATCACTGTGCTTGGTTCTCGTCATCGTGGGTCTTGTCACTATGCTTGGTTCTCGTCATCGTGGGTCTCGTCACTATGCTTGGTTTTTGTTATCATCGATGAGAATCTTATTCGGTTTGTTAAAATTGATTTATCATTTTCTCTAAGTTCGTAGGTTATGTTTGATTTGACGTAGCTATTGGCTTTGTTTGTTATAGCTAAGCTTTTCTTTATGGGCTTTAAACTTGCGATTTTAGGGTTAAGGTTCCTTTCTCCATTTCTTTTCTGGGTGTTGATGAATCATCATCATGGGTTTTACGGTCTCATATTGTCTGTTAGGTTCTATGCTGAGCTCTTTGCCATTTAGGCACGATGATAAACCTTATTTCACCATCATAGAAGTTGAGCTCGCTGATGGTGAGTGTCTCATTTCTCGATCTGCTGTGAAATATTTGCTACAATTTCACATGTGTTTTATTCTTCCTCCCCCCCTTCACTGAAGATACTGTCCATTTTCTTGCTGAATTTTTTGATTGGTGATCCTCTACATTAAAAGACATGTTTAAGTGCTGTCACTGGAACAATTAGGAATCTGTAAAAAAATTCTTTAAAAACAGGATAACCTTTGATGAGATTAATAAGCTTGTTACTCTAGGTTATTTTGATGATGTTACTCTTTGTTGGTTGAATTCTTTAACTTGCATGATTACGGTATGTATTAGAACTATTTTTTGCTAATGTGCTACATTTTAAAAACTAAAAATATTTGAAAACCCTTGTGTAATGATTGCTGCCTTGGCAACAATATATGTTTTATGTCCGCCTCTAATTGTTTGGTCATTTACTTTTGTGATATATGGGTGGAAGGTTTGAAGTTTCATTGTTCATTATCATTCAGGATGGATTTATTCCTTATTTATTCAATATTATATGATTGCTTATGCCTTGTTTTACTGCAGGCGACTCAGCAGACGCAGTTGCTTGCATGAAGGTCCATGGTCACACTCGAGACATATGGTATGAATATGTCTATTGCACTCTATTTTTTCTTTTCACCATCTGAGTCTTTGTGCTGTTTTGGATCTAGATACATAGTTTCTCTTTGAGATCTATAGGGGTTCCTTTTACTTTGCTTTTAGCTTCTGGTCTTTGAGCTTTGGTATGTGAGCTCCGAAGAATATACATTCATATAGGAATCATTTGTGTTTCTCTTACTTAATGTGGATGGATTTTGTTCCACTTAGACTTTTTATTTGCTTAATTTGAAATTATAGTTGAATGATTTACTGAGCTTTGGTCAACTTCGAGTATGGAAAAGAATGACATTGTCTTGGAGTGGGTATGTGATTTTGTTGTTCTTATTTGATATTACTTTGTTTTATTTTATACCAAAATTCTGAGAAAGTTTTGAAGTTTTTTGGCAATGGAAGTGGGAATTTGGCGTTCTTGTTATCAAAGAAAATTAGTCCAAATGGGAAGGTCAAACTTTTCTTTTCAGTAATTTATATTTTGGTTTTATTATGAATAACCTATACCAACTGTGTAGAAAACTAACATTGTTATGGACATTGATACTAGTCTATAAATGATTCTAGTCTTTGAGCTTTGGTATGTAAGCTCCAAAGAATATGCATTCATACAAGAATCATTTATAGACTATGAAAGTAAAACATAACTATTTTTGGTTAATATTAGTTTAATCAACAATGTTACGGTGCTGGTAAATCTCAGTACTTGATCCAATTAATCTATCATATAAATTGTTGCTCCAAAATTGCTTGATCTGTGGAAACTTTTCAATCCAATATTACTAAGTCATTATTCGTCTGGACGAAAATTTGTGATTCTGTGACAATAACGATATTTTGTTATTAGAGAGTTGATTAATAGATCTAATCCTATATGTTTACTATGTGCTCGCACAATGATTGATGAAATAAATACACACACACATTTTGTTTGGTATGTAGTTAGATGTTAACATCTTGAATTATGTCATGCAATGACTAGTCTTTCTTATCTCGGCACCTAGATGTTTCATCATTTTAACTTGTCCTTATATTCAGACAATAATTTAATTGAAATCTTAACAACACAAAGCCAGGAACATTGATGGTATGATTGTTCTAACTGGAAACCGTTTTGCACATATTACAGCTGATGTACGTCTATGAATGATTTCATATTCTACCTAATCAAACATGGATTTTGTGGCGATGGACTTCAGTGTGAAGGTGAGTTAAATATATGTTAAAAAACTTGCAGAGTGATTATAAATGATTATTATCTATTCTTTTTGAAGCTTTGGTTTTACTTTTTCTTTAAATTATTCATCATAAAATATGCAGTATGGTATGATTTCATCCCCTTCTTCTACTGCCATCATTTTTGTACTAGATTTTTCTTAGGGTTTTATCATACATGAGATTTGAATGTTAATCTTTTAGCTTTTATGTTGTTATTTTTTATATTATTTGACATTTCCTATACTTGTTTTTTGTCAAACCCCTTGCAGAAATAATGTATATTATATGAACTGCTTATCCCTTTGCTTCTACTGTAATGTTGTGGATATGGTAGTTTAAAGGCTAATGATGCTTGTTATACTTTAGATGATGAAATCTGGGGACTTTACTCTGAAGTGGAAGTTTGGTCAGAAAAAATTAAAGCGTAAAAAAACCAACCGCATTTTTATGCCTAGTTTTTTTCTCATACTATGATGCTAGTTTGAAGTTTATTTTGTGGATTCGTCCCCCAATTCAGAAAACTCATACTAAAAATAAAGTCTTGCATACGTGCTAGAATCATACATTTTTGGATATCAAAAGTACTTTAGGGAAAAAAGGTCAATAGTAAATTCTGCAAGTTATGGTATGCCGCGTTTATCTTGTGGTTTTGTAGCACTCTACTATAAAAGTAAAGGAGATTAATTATATTTTTCAATCTGGACGTTATTATTTTGGAGCTTACTGCTTCTCCCCCTCCCCCAGTCTGTGACCTGATGAACACAATCACCGTGTTGTGTGTTATTTTAAAGCACTCTAGTGTTAGATTTGTATTTGGGGCAACAATGATGATAAAAATTTCAGCAGGATTAGAACTTGAACATAAAAAGATATGCCTTTGGATTCTATTTGCTGCATTAATGAGTATATGTATACTTCTACCTCATTTTTTTACTAGTGAAATCTTTATAAGTGATCATAATTTTTTACTAGTGAGGAATCTATTTGTTGCATTAATATTTTATATTCATATGACATTGGATTCAATTCATTGTAATTGCACTATATATTAGTTATGAGAAATTTAAACAAGTACATTGACTATATATTTTCTTTAAAATGCAAGACCTATAATCCCTTGAGGCTTTTCAACTTGGCATCAAAGTTTGAAGAGTTAAGCAATGAAAATTTGAAGTTATTTTGTAGCGTCTGTGGAATTTATAGATTTTTTTAGTTTTTTTAATAGAACGTTATATTAGTAGACTAAGTACTAATATTTTTAGATTATAATTATGGATAATATTTTGTGAAAATGAAATGATGTTTGAATGCCTTTTAGTCTAGTAATGTATTAATTTTGAATGTTTAAATAAGTACGTAAACAAGTGCATATAAATTGATTGTAAAAAAATAGCTTTATTAAAATACCAGGAAAATATCTTTATAAGAGGTATAATTTATAACCAAAAACTATATGAATGAGATTTAAAAAATCTTATGGTATCTGATTTATTAAGATATAAAAATAACTGAGAATATTAATTCATGAGAATTAAAAATGCCTGGTGAATAAAAGTACAAGAGTCGTAAAACCTCATTAAACAATAAGGAGTAAAAAAATCCTATAAAAGGTAAGATATCACAGGTGTCTTCATAGGAGACGTTGCGGCTCGCGAAAAATGCAGACTTTTAATATGAGGGGTTTTCACAGGCGCCGCATGATCTTTGTGGATTACTTTTCACATGAATATATGTCTCTTGTAGAATGTCATATTTCTTGTAGTGATTAAACTTCCTATTCCCAGTATTGTGCTCAAATAGATGATATGTTGCTCCCATACTCAACTCTTTTTTAGTCTTGAACTTTTGTGATCTAACTTCGTGTATTAAGAGCATAGATTGTTCCTCTTTAAAAGGGAGATTGTTAGGCCTTGAGGATATATTTACAACGACATGATCAAAATCTAGTCCCAGTACATCGAGAATATGGAGAATAAGGTCATGCTCACTGATGTAGGCTCCTGTAGCAATGAGATTGTCACTGATGCTTCTCATGGTATCACTGTAGTTTGTAATTGATTTATTTTCTTTCGTAGTCTTGTGTAAGGAGATTTTCAGTTTCAAAAGCTTAGCTTGAGTTTTGTTGGCAAATGTTCTGTCTTAGCCACATCGTGTAATCTGGGTTGGTTGTACCGTCTTCCAGAAGTTTTGTTGCTCTTATTCCAGTGTTTGTGATGAAATCAATAAGACCATGACCAATAATGGTTGGGACAACCTGTGATTTCCATAGAATATGATTATCCATGTCAAGCTTGATTGACAGAGTGGAGCACATAGTGTTGGAAAAGAGATTCAGACATACACTTATCAATGTGAGTCTTCTATGTAGTTCTTGTTTTGTGAAGAGTCACCTGGGGATGCCATGGGAGCTTTAGCATGTGTTCTGATACCAATATTGAAGATGAAGTAGAGAGTATTTACAGAAATGATGATAAAGATAATTCACCTTCACACTGATTACGAGGAATTACAGCAAATATATAGCTAAGGCATAAGCACGATTATCATTAGAAGATTAAAGCTAATGTAACAAACTCTCCTCACACAATTGCCTCTCAATAAGGAACAATCTTAACAAAAAACCAACAACAATGATTGAGAGAATATTTGCTGAGCTGGCCATGCACACGTGAGAGAGAGAAAGCTAGGAGGGGTGACCAAGAGAGAGAGAGAGTGCATGCAGACACGACAAAACCATGAAAGGAGCCATGCCACTAAGCTGGCTCTTCTTCTTCAATTCTAACAACCCTCAATCTTGTAAGGGCAACCTACTTTAAATCAGGCATGTAACAGTAATCTGGCACATGGTTTGCCATAACATTTTCCCTCCTTCATGAATCCTTCTTCATGAGTGACTTGTGAAGCAAGGCCACAAGTTTTTTCTATTTCTTGCTTTTCGTACTAGGAAGTAATCAAGTTTTTTTCTATTCATGGTTTACATTTTACCCTTTATTTAATCAGTTAATGATCAATGATAAATACTCTAATATGAGAAAATTAACAAGACTAAGCTTTTACAACCATACGTGGATGAAACTACAGAGAGCGAATAATTAACTCAGAATTATCTTTGAAAAGAGAAAGAGCACAAGTAGGATATTTATAAAAAAAAACTAAGTGGAAAAAGAATTACGTAGAGTAACTTTCAAAAGCTTGGTACAACCCATATTGGTGGAGTAATATTTGAATGAGTAATGTTTGTCAGTCAACAGTGGTTCTATTGTTCAATCTCTTATATTGTAGATACCTATGTCTATACCTCTCTCTTCAGGCATCAAGTAGTAAAAAAGAACTATAATCAGGGGAAAGTTGATATGATTACTCCCACATCTAAATAATTTGATGCGTCAACAGTGAGTGAAGAATTATGTCCCAAAAATAATGTCATGTTGCCCAAGTCCTTCACCTCTGCAAATATTCCAATTGTTTTGATCCACCTTGAATACTTGGAAGCGATTACTCGCATAAGTTTGCGATTATGGACCTTCGTAGCATAGACGATGAACAAAGATCCTTTTGATTCGACCAAATACAATGTTTCAAAACCACTTTGTTCTCTGGACAGAATAATATCTAGATCGATTGCTTGTGTTCGGATATGAGAACCTCTAATATGAATCACAAAAACTTGATCATAATTAATAGCATAAAACTTACCATTGTGATATTTTCTATAATTGTCTTTATGAGGAGCAAAGTTCCATGCCGGAGATCAAACGAAGTCATTGGTTCAGTAACTAACAGTAAAAGATCATGCCGATGATCATGAGTTGATCAATAAAACAAAGAAAAAAATAAGAAATTAAAGAGAATAATTAAGTCTTTTGAATGGATGGGAAATAGCAAGAAACGGAGGCTTAGACAGCAAAACTAAGACTATGAGAAGAGACATAACCGCAGACATGCATAATTAGGGTTTTAATTAGAATTGGAACCCTTTGCTTACGAGATGTTGAATGGAATTAGCAAATTAAACACTTTTTAATTCATATAAGGAAACACTACAGTCTCATGACGATGGACATCTTTAATCTCTAGCTCTCACGCCAACTACTGCAACTGCATGTGGTTGAAATATATATATGCATGGGCCAAAATTATAAATTGAATAGCTAATTTAGCGTGATTAATGTGGGTGTAGAAGTAGGTAATATTATAATTAATGAGTATATTTAAAATAATTAATATGGAGAAATAATAATGATTAGTTTTTATCTTGGGTTTGAAGGGAAGCTAAAGAGAGAAAGGGAAGAGGAAATTAGAGTGCATGTGAGAAAAAAAGTGAAGAACAAAAGCAATTTATGCACACGCCTTGTTTGCTTTTATTTTTTTTCTTTGGCTCTTTTTCTTTACAACATATTTTCAAATTAGATTAAATCGTTAATTATTTTAATTCAATCTTATTGAACACTTATAGCTCATATTCCCTTGTCATAAACCCTTTTTTACACTAATCTAATCATGTTCTAGCTATATATATATATATATTATTTAGTATCTTTAGATTAGATCCTCTCTCTCTTTAAAAGTTATGAAGCCACGAGTGCAATCATTCTGCAAATAAGCACCAACCCACTAAGCAAAATGTTCTCTACTACCTATCTCCATCTCTCACTAAAATACACACGGATGCATAGAAAAAAGATGTGCCAATTGAAGTGATCATGGGAAATATTTGCAGAGAATTCCTTTCTTCAATCATAATTTAAAGAAAACAAAATATGGGTTTTAATTATTTTAGCCTATTAGATAAGATGGTTATGCTTGAAATCATCAACTTGTTTTGATTTCTCTTCTCACTTTGTTTGTTGGGGGAAAAAAGAAAAAGAAAATCCTATGACATATCATAACATGATGTAGTGGAAACCTTTATTGGAAAACTCACATGAAAATCAGATACAATATTTTCTATTAGATTGTTAATTCATACACGAATATCAGAAAGACGTACTTTAAAGATTAGTTGATTCTAACAAGAGTAATAGAATTTTAGAAAAAATAGGAACATATTTTAAAGTTATTAATTTAATGAAATTGAAATGCATCTAGGGCATAATTACTTGAATATGAAAAAAATTAACAATTTAGGAAACCCTAAAATACCGAAACTATTGAAAATATATTTTTCTTCAAAAAACAAATATAATGAAATAATGATCGTGATCACAACGCAACAATGTTATATCAATCTGCATTTCCTACTAAAACTTGTCACCAAAATAAAACTTTCGTCAATGGTAAATAACCAAATTCGGAGGTATAAACGACGGAACTAAGACAAAATTGGGCATGCATTTCCAAATTCTAGCCTTCAAAAATCCCCCGAAGTCCTCATTAGATGACCTTTATGTCGTTCTCACGGCTCTATAAACTCCAGACGATCATTTGCATTGCATCATAAAATCAAATTTGTTGCCAAACACAGTATTCTAGGCTTCTCATTTTTTCACCGTCATATTTCAACAATTTGACAAACAACCCCGAGGTAAAAGAAAAAACAATTTGTAGGGAGTTTGTGTTTCTATTTTTCTCACCGTAAGGATGTACTTAAGAAAAAAGTAGTTAATACTGTCA
This sequence comes from Datisca glomerata, assembly GCA_003255025.1. Lineage (NCBI taxonomy): Eukaryota > Viridiplantae > Streptophyta > Magnoliopsida > Cucurbitales > Datiscaceae > Datisca > Datisca glomerata. Next base: position 527,071 of record QANY01008042.1, read on the forward strand.
AGATAAACATTTGTTACTTTCATCATAAATTCTCTTTACTTTTGCTCTCTTTTTTCCTCCACATTAATTTTCGTGATCCAAAGATAACCAAGAAGAAATCCTACATTGAGTGATAAAAAAAGAAGAAAAAGAAATCCTACATTATTAATACACAGTTTGAGAAAATAGAGATAGATAGTGAATATAATAGTCAAAGAACTCTAAAATTAAACGTGTTAATGATCTTGATTAGCGTTAATCTGACATTAGATAAATAGATTGTTGGGTTGATAAAAGATCCTTATTAGCTAGGTAGGTTCCTAAACTTCACATAGACATGCTCACTTCTACCTTTCATTATAAAGCTTTAAAGAAATCCAGCAGATTATGGTTAATTACCAGGACCTATAATATAATTAGTTACCTTGTCGGCATTTCCTATAGACTCCTAATGATTAATTGTTCTGATTAATTTTAGAACATATAACTAAAAGCTTTTTAATAATCATGCTTTTGAAGGTTAAAACTTTGACATTTTGCTAGTAACATAAACAAAGTGGAGGTGGAGGTAAAATATAGATTATCAAATATTCAATCTGCAATATTTGCACACTAATCTTCATTACTGATGTATCCTCTTTTTTTATCAATTAGTAAAATCAAGGCAGTGATTACCGAATCTACTGCATCATTAATTATTTCCTTTCTTTATGACAAAGAAAGGCTCAGTTAAAGCATGTGAACATCACATTTCAAGTAATAATTATTTTAGTTACTCTAATCTCTTTTTATCTACAATTACTAGTGGTTTGCAACAACCTATTGCTTTTATAAATCTTCACTCTATTATTTTTAAAAGATGTTACATACAACAAGGTGTTCATCATATTATAAGACCATAAGTTTTAAGTTAGATTAAGTTAGACAATGCATATAGTTTTTTATCGCTTGTAACTCATAAAAATAAATATAAATAAATAAAACCTGTTAAATATTGCGGTGTTACATAATATTGCATAAAATAAAACCATTTAGAACCTAATAAGGTGAT
>QANY01008042.1:532599-650998 GCA_003255025.1 Datisca glomerata
TCTTCTTCTTCTTCTTCTTCTTCTTCTTCTTCTTCTTCTTCTTCTTCTTCTTCTTCTTCTTCTTCTTCTTCTTCTTCTTCTTCTTCAGAACTTCCCTTCTTCAGAACTTCCCTTCTTCTTCTCGTTCTCTGCCTCTTTGTCTACGAGTTTCAAGCCTCATCGTCTCAATAATTATTTGGTGTTATCTTACATTAAGTAAAATATCTAGCTAGAAAGTAAAATCTCTCTAATTAAACTAATGCAAATCCTGAAGAATGAAAGTAAAATTTCTTTTTGTTAAAATTATAAATTTATGAGGAATGAGAATAATGAGATGCGAACTCACACCTTTTAAGTACAAGTATGAGATTGTGAAGGTTTAATCATTTGTGCATCAACCTATGTAATTGATAAGAACATTTTACAGAACTGCGATGCCTAATGTTGTTATGAACATTATAATATATGTGCCATGAAACTAGTCATATACTTTGTAATATAAAATTTAGGAAAAATTACAATTTGGTGCCTTAAATTATAATAAAAAAATACTTTAAACTCAAAACTATAAAATATTATAATTTAAACTCTAAACTATCTGAAACTCACGATTAAAACTATAAAATATTAAACTATTTGTTAAGTAGACGTTAAAATCAATCAAAATGATGTTATTTCAACCTACTCAAAATGACATCGTTTTAGTATTCTGGGATAAACTATGTTAATACCCAAACACCCCTTCTCCAACCACCCTCAAGGTATCAAGAACTTCTTCTTCTTCTTCTTCTTCTTCTTCTTCTTCTTCTTCTTCTTCTTCTTCTTCTTCTTCTTCTTCTTCCTCTTCTTCTTCTCGTTCTTTGCCTCTTTGTCTACGAGTTTCAAGCCTCGTCATCTCCTCTCACATAACCTTAACCAAATTTGGAGTTCGATGCCTTTGCTGAGTTAAGAAAAAAGCATATTGTGCCACCCTTTGATTTCATAGTTCGTACATTGTTTATTTCGTTGAGCTTTGATTAATTTGTCCAGGCGACTAGTTTCTCCATAATGCTTCGCCATTTTTTTGAGTTTGAGTAGCACGGTCACAATGTCTTCTATTAGCTATTGGAATTCTTTTCATCTTATACAAATCATGAGTCCTGCTTGGATATTGACAAAGTGATAAGCCCAGCTTTTGGATAATTATTAGTTAGTTTGGACTTTCAGTTATGTCTGATCAATGATTGAATAACTTTCAATTTGTACTAAAAAAAACTTCCCTTATTCTTTGATGCCCTTACCTTAGGAAGGGCATCAATCATCATCTTTAGTTTGACACCATCATCTTCCTAAAAAAATCCCCTAAACACCTTAATCAATCCAGATTCTCCACCAAGCCCTCTCATTCGCCCTTCTTCCTCCGGCGTCAGAGATTCCTCTCTGTCCATTTATGGCAGCTGAAAACCAAAATTTCCTCTATGTCTTTCAATGGAAGAAGTGAAATGACGAAAATTTGAAAGTTGGGGTGGGTAGTTCGCATCTGTGTAGTGTGCAGTGCCAGTGGCGGTATTTTTTTCTACAATTTTGTTGTGGGTATTTTTTTTAAAGTAAACCCTTACACTAACTATTTTACATAAATGTATCTTAAAATTATTTTCGCTTATCCTGACCTCTGGCCCACTTTTCCTTTACTTTTTCATTTTTTTTCCTCATTGCCTTTCTTACAAGTTGTCCAATCAAATGTCTTGTTCTACTTACTTAACTCTCAAAACCTCCCTACCCACCCCGTCCCATTTCTCCTTCTTCGTATTTCATTTTTTCCATTTCTCCTTCATTTTCTTCTTCGCTTCCTTTTCATTTTCCTTTTCGTCTTCTTCCTTCTTCCTGCAACAACAAATGATAGCTAGCTCTTCTCTCTGGAACATAAATTTTATTTTCTTCTTTCTGAAAATATTTACTTGTCTTCTTCCTTCTTTTATGGGTTTTTCACTTTCATGATTTTTCTGAGAATATTTATTTATTTTCTTCTTTCTGGAATGTTGTTTGAAGTTGTACAGGATAACTACAAATGATGGTGTAGTGTAAGACGAGGTCTACACGAGTACTACACGAGCCACGTGTAGACTAAACGTAGGGTACACGAGCCTCATGTAGACCTCGTATACACTACACGATCATCGTGTGGTGCATCAGAAACTTCTTCAGCAGTTCACGAGCATCGTGTAGCATCTATTACCCTAATCGAGGACTACATGATCATCGTGTAGTGTACATGATGATCGTGTACTCCTCGTGTACTTTACATGATGGAACTACATGATCATCGTGTCGTCCTCGTGTAGGGCTTATTAGTACACGAGGTCTACACGATCATCGTGTAGTGACACTACACGATGCTCCTGAAGGCCTTGTGTACACTACACGATGCCCGTGAAAGTCTCGTGTACATTACACGATGCCCGTGAAAGCCTCGTGTATGCTACACGATAACTACACGATGGCCACACGATCATCGTGTAATATTCCATTTCATTATGTATTCTTCTTGTACTGAATTTCTTCATTGATGTATATACAGATATGTCTGAAGTTCAAATTTTTGTAATCCATGATGGAGATTGGGTGAAAAATGGTACATCATGATCTTTTAGTGGAGAGAAGACCAAATTATTGGAGATATCTACTAACTGTACCTACCACGAGCTATTGAGTATATTGCATGAAGAACTCCAAATAGACCTCTCAAACTTTGATATGTCCATCAAATTTTTTTATAGAAGCCATGTCCCTTGCCCTCCTGCTGAAATTTTAAAGGATAGAGATTTACAGTTCTTTATTAAGGAGAATAGATCAGAATCACTTAGAAGCCCACTATTTATAAGTACCAAGCCTAAATTTTTTCATCTCAAAGCTCGGTTCCTCAAACCACAATGTCACAACAACCTCGGGTTCCTAAAACTATAGGGTTTTATCAAAGTTGGGTTCTTAAAACACAAATGTCATGACAAGCTCTACACGAAAGCATTCCTCACTTTGAGAATTTTGATCATTTTGAAAGGAACTATCATGATGATATTTTTTATCATGACGATTATAATGTTTTCAAGGATGAGAATGTTGATGTTGAAGGAGATGATGATGATAATTTTGATTAGGGGGCGTATGATGATGCAAACTATGGAGATGACCATGATTAAGCCATTAGTGGAGACAACCATACAACAATTCTAGACTTGAATACTGGTGGTGAACCTGAGACCACTTGTCCATTGCCATTACAACCTGATTTGAATGAACAACGTCCTGGGTCTAGCGAGCAACGGGCTGATTTGAATCAGCTTGTAACAGACACAATAAATATGGATGATTTGTACAGTGATAAAGCCGAGTTGCTGAAGGTTGCTCGTATGATGGCCATCCAAAAATATTTTGAGTTTCAGATCTTCAAGTCAAGCCAGTCAATATTGATACTTGTATGTGTTGAGAAAACATGCCAATGAAGGTTACGAGCCATGAAATTGAAAAATTGTCCAATACTTCAAAGTTACGGGCCAATGGAGGTTACAAGCCATGAAATTGAAAAATTGTCCATACATCATAGTACTTGTATGTATTGAGAAAACACGCCAATGGAGGTTACAGGCAATGAAATTGACAACTATAGGATGCTCTCAACATATTGTCACATGTTAGAATAAAAAAATCCAGGTACTTATTTTTTATTTTGCCATCATAACGTCTACAAGAATACTACACGATGGTTACACAGATCTCGTGTAGTCATCGTAGAGTCTAAACGATTGTTACACGGACCTTATGTAGTCATCGTGTAGTCTACACGATGGTTACACGGACCTCGTGTAGTCATCACATCCACTATATTTGTACTCTGCCAATTTTAATACAGTATTATTAAATATTTATCAAGGACAACAACACACATAGAAACCGATGAACAATACCATTTTAAATAATTTTTTCATGGCTCTTGGACCATCTTTTCATGGATTTTTCAACTGTATACGGCATGTCATTGATGTTGACGCAACAGCCTTAAAAGTCAAATACAAATGGGTATTATTTGTTGCAACAGCAAAGGATGGGAACAACCAAGTATATCACTTTGGAATTGCGGATTCAAAAATAATGATTCACATGAATGGTTCTTCCGTAAACTTCACGATGTCATCGATGATGCAGAAGACTTGGTATTTATATCCGACAGGCATACAGGTATACTAAATGTTGTATATGTTGTCTTTCTTAATGCGGTTCATGGAGTTTGCATCTTCCATATGGGCCAAAATATCAAATCAATTTATAAAAAGAAAGATGCGGTCGCATTATTTTTTAAAGTAGCAAAGGTATACCGTCAATCAGAATTTGATCGGCTAATGATTCATTTTACATATGCATTTCTAGATATTTCACAATACGTTCGGTAGGGGAGTTGAGAGGTGGGCACGTTCCCGTTTTGATGGAAGACGATACAATATAATGACTACAAACATCGCGGAATGTTTGAATGAGGTTTTGAAGGATGCTATAAAGCTTCCCATTACTTGCCTTATAGAACATATCTTTGACATGTTACAACGGTTGTTCTACGAACGACAGACGACTATCTACCAAATCACCTCGTAGATGATATATTGGGTTGAGACTGAGCTTAATAAAAAATATCTTGCATCACGTAAAATATCATTATTTTCTTCCGACATCCACGAGTTTCGTGTTGCGGGTGGGGGTAGGGGAACAATGGTAAACTTGCATCTTAAGACTTATACGTGCAGAGAATTTGATCTTGATCAAATTCCATGCAAGCATGCAGTGGCTGCATATTAGTGGTGTAATATTTTCGCATACAATATGTGTTCGAGGTTCTACAAAAATAAGGCTCTAATTGTTACGTATGCGGAAACAATACATCCTCTCGGGGGTCAAGCGGATTAGGTCATCAGCCAGGAGGTTTATGAAAAAATGGTATTGCCACATATAACGAGGCGGCAAAGTGGCAGACCTATACTAATATAGAAATATACTTGTGTTTATTATTTAATAATGTCATAAAGTTGACATATTAAGTCTACAAATGGTATATTACATGAGAAGACCAAATTATTAGAGATATCTAATAACTGCCTAAATCCTACACGAGAATTTCATGGGATTCATGTAGTAATCGTGTAGACTACACTAGAATTTCACGAGTATCGTGTAGACTACACTAGAACTTCACAGGAATCGTGTAATAATCATGTAAACTACACTAGAACTTCACGGGCATCGTGTAGACTACACGATGACTTCTTGGGTATCGTGTGGTAATCATGTAGACTAAACTAGAACTTCACGGGCATCGTGTAGTTATCGTATAGACTACACGATGGTTACACAGACCTTATATAGTCCTCGTGTAGACTACACGAGCACTTCACGATATTCATGTAGTAATCGTGTAGACTACATTAGAACTTCACGGGCATCGTGTAGACCACACTAGAACTTCACGAGCATAATGTCGTTATCATGTAGACTACACTAGAACTTCACTGGATTCGTGTAGTAATCGTGTAGACTACATTAGAACTTCACGGGTATCGTGTAGACTACACGATGGTTACACGGACCTCGTGTAGTTATCGTGTAGACTACACGAGAACTTCATGGGATTCGTGTAGTAATCGTGTAGACTACACTATAACTTAATGGGTATCATGTAGTCATCGTGTAGACTACACGATGGTTACACGGATCTCGTATAGTTATCGTGTAGACTACACGAGAACTTCACGGGCATCATGTAGTTATCTTGTAAACTTTATGACATTATTAAATACAAACACAAGGATATTTGTATAATCCATAATTCACAATTTAATAAAATAAAAAACCATAAAATATATCCATATTATTTCGGTACAACATTGCCACGTGAAAATAACTCAATTCCAATTCGTCTTTGATATTTTGGCAGTTGTTGTCGAGGGCTTCGACAAAATTAAGGGTAAATACCTCACAATGGAACTTACAAAACACATGAAATACAAAAACACAATTAAATAACATGTATTGAATTTTAAATGGACTTTAAAAAAATGTATATTTCATTTACTCATTCTCTTGTTGTGGACACTTCATGATCTCATATTTCCACTCATTTTTGGGTTGAACCTCCTGTCTTCTCTAATAAATATTCATCATTTGAGCTAGCCGAGGGACAATATTCATAAAAGGTTTTATTATTTCAATGTACAAGAAGCGTTGATATGGCGTGTTCATGGAGTTATAAATACGAATACACTAGCCAATCAAATCAAGTTCAAGCGCAATCCAATGAATGCGGTTTACATTCATTGGAAAGATAACCTTATCCAATTGTTCACAGCTCCTTCTAAAACTCGTCTACAAGCCAAGGACCAGGTACCAGAGCTGATCATCAACGTTAATATCCCAGCACGCGGGATCTTGCTCAAACTCTATCATTCGGCCAGACAGGTTCCCCTGTAATGTCACGAGAAAAAATTAAAATCATCAACGTCAATAAAATGGTCATGAAGTCTACACGAAATCTAGACGAGGAGCATGAAGGCCTCGTATAGTCTACACGAGGAGCGTGAAGGCCTTGTGTAGTCTACACGAGGTCTATATGAGGGAGCGTGAAGGTGTCGTGTAGTCAATACGAAGTATACATGAGGGAGCGTAAATGTCTCGTGTAGTCTACACGAGGTTAGTGAAGGCCTCATGTAGTCTACACAAAGACTACACAATGTGCAGTTCATTAAGTTAAAAAATAAATCATATTTAGTTGCAGAAACAAATCACCAACACTGATTTGAGGGTTGTATTCTTGCAAATATCTTCTCATGAGCTCCAGGTATGTATTGATATGCTGCAATGTAAAAATGATTAGTTAAGATATTTATAATTATTTTAAGTACCACATTAAAAAAATTATAAATAACTTCTTACATTTGACTCAGGCCATTAATAATGTGAAGAGACTAGTTTTTTGAACCAGGTAAGGTCAACGGTGCAAAATCCAACATCTACTTTCTCGTTCCTGTACAACGTAAGTATAGATCAAAGTTAGGTACACGATTGGTTTACTACACGGTATTTACACAAACTTCGAGTAATCATCGTGTAGTCTACATGATGGTTACACGATGTTAGTGTAACCATCATGAATGCTATACGAAGAAGAAGTGTACAAGAAAATTACATAACTTACTTTGCCCTTGGGGAGGTGAACCAGGCTTCATCCTTAGAAGATACATCACCATATGCTTGGAAAGGTTTGAAGTCCATTTTGGCAACGTATTCTCATAAGCTTTTTTCCTTCACTGCTTTTTCTTTTCAACATTTTCGGTTTCCCAATTAGGTGTCTCTAGGACTCGAGATCTTTTTATCTTCCTCTTACCAAGTTCACCAAGGCAGACGAGCTCTCATTCTTCTCCATCGTTGGACTTCTCCATTGACCGAACTGAATCCATCAATGCAGATATTATCGATGCAACATTTTATTCTTGTTGTTGTTGTTTTTGTTCTTCTTCTCTTCTTGTTCTTCTTCTTCTTGTTCTTCTTCTTCTTGTTCTTCTTGTTCTTGTTATTGTTATTGTTCTTCTTCTTGTTCTTCTTGTTCTTGTTCTTGATCTTCTTCTTGTTCTTCTTGTTCTTGTTCTTCTTGTTCTTGTTCTTGTTCTTGTTCTTGTTCTTCTTTCTCTTCCATTTCTTTTTTCCCATCTGTTTTTTCTTCATCTTCATTCTTTTCACATTCCTCCTCCTTATTACCTTCCTTCTCTTCTTCCTTTTCTTATTTTTCTTCTTCTTCCTTGCGTTCCTTGTCTTCTTCTCCTTCTTCCTTCTCTACCATCTCCTTTTCTTTTTCCTTTTCTACGATATTTTTTTCTTTTTCTTTTTCTTCTTCTTCCTTCCGTTCCTTCTCTTATTCTACTTCCTTCTCTACCATCACACCTTCTTCCTTCTCTACTAGATCTTCTTCTTTTTCATCATTCTCTCATTCTTCATTTTTTTCACTTCCTTCTCAATCTCCTTATCCTCCTCGTCGCTAGCCATCATCATGGCAGATCGATGACAGAATGAGTAATCATTTGGCCTTGATGTTATCAGATAATCCATCAAAATTTTAATTTGGGAAATCGTAAAGGAAATGTCTGTTTGGAAGGAAAAAATCTTCTTATCCATTAAAGTGATCTTTTGGTCCATTCCAATCAGACATTTCCTCACCCAATCTTTATGTTCACTAAGCTTCTTGGGCACAACATTATTCTCCTCTATTTTTTCAATGGCCTCATCGGACTTCTTCCTCTTCTTCTTCTCCTCTTCCTTTTCAATGGCCTCATCGAACTTCTTCCTCTTCCTCTTCTCCTATTCCTTTTCAATGGCCTCATCGAACTTCTTCCTCTTCTTCTTCTCCTCTTCCTTTTCAATGGCTTCCTCATCCTCATCAGCCTCATCTTCTACAGGAAAGGGTGATGGAGGAATTGTTGACTAAAAAAATATGTAATATTAAGCAGAAAAAATAGAAGAAGGTGACAACACGATGGTTACACGGACCTCGTGTAGTTATCATGTAGACTACATGATATGAGTGCAGACTACTAGATGACTACACGAGATTCGTGTAACCATCGTGTAGACTACACGATGACTACGTGGTCTGTGTAACCAATGTGTAGACTACACGATGACTACACGTGGTCCGTGTAACCATCATGTAGACTACACGATAACTATACGTGGTCCGTGTAACCATCATGTAGACTACACAAGGTCTGTGTTCAAGAACATACCTTCTCTCTAAGCACTGATCTCCAGAAGCTTTTTTCTTCTTCCTCCTTAGTAGGGACTAAGGAAAGAACTGTCAACTAAACATGCAAGAAATATAAATCAGTATGTGTGAAAGTAATATAAATTAACTTGTCAACATAATTCACCAACATACATTCTCCTTCGAAAACATTTCTTTTTTAATATTCTCATCCGGTACTATCGTGGTCGGACCTCACTTCAGAATCCTTGGCGCCTTGGTCGAAACCTGGTTACCATACAAACTACCCACCAAGGGAATAATTTCAAATACTTATGCATATTTAAACAAAAGAGAGTAATTGAGTATCTAGCACATAAATAATTCAATACATCACTATATATAATTAAATAAATTGTACCTGAAAGACAAATGGACATTCATTGAGTGAATACCCATGAACAGCAATGGGGGATTTCTGTGTTTTTTTTTTACTTTTTTCTTGATCTTTAAGATCACCAATAACAACAGCCTTTGTATTCTTCACAACTAATAATGATTTTATTGTTTTGGAGAACGAGAGGTCTCCTCACGGATATTGGTTGAACGCTTCAAGGTCGTCAACCGAAACCATTCATCTCATCTCAATTAGGGTACGGTTTTCCTTCCCCAACACAAAATTCTCAAGAAAATAAATCATAGACATCTTAGTTGTATCAGAATCTGACTTATATTCAGTGCTCTTGAACTTCTCCTCTAACTCATCCATGGTTCAACGAGGACTTCTTCTGTTTGGGCTACGGGTTTTCTTCTCATCCCGGGCTTCACCGAACTTTAGTCCGATAATAAAAAAGAACTCCTTCTTGGAGAAGCACCGTGACTCCTCATTGATAAGAAAATGGATCTCCTCCTCAGATGGAGTGTCATCCACATATTCGGTCTCCCTAGCCAACACATGATGATAGACCGTTGCTGAAAATTTTAGGGATGAGAGATCAAGGAGATTGTTAAAGCATATCTCCCTAAATAGAGAGAGTTAAGTAGTTGTCATCTTGGTTTTGATAACCTCTATGCAGTGGGTATTGCACTTTGGATTGACCCCTTGCTTTTGGATTTGTGTTAACGTCATAGACATATCTTAGTTGCATCTTTGATGAAGCTATAACCTGTAGAATATTCAAAGAAAATATAAGATCAGAAAATGTACACGATGCTCGTGTAGTCATCATGTAGCTTACACGAGGACTACACGATCCTGGTACATTCCTCATGTAGCCTACATGAGGCTTACACGAACCTACACGATGCTTGTTCAACCCTGGTGTAGCCTACATGATGCTTGTTCAACCCTCGTGTAGCCTACATGATGCTTGTTTTTCTAGTTACATGAGGGGTACACGACCCTAGTGTAACCCAAAAAATAGACACTCACCAAAACCAACACATCATAAACCTAGAAAAACACCTCAGAAAGCCAAAAAAAATCAACCTTGTTGTGATTCAGACATCCATTAAAAACAGAAACGCAGAAATGCAGAAAAAAAAAACCCTTAGAAACCCAGAAAAAACACCTCAGAATCTAGAACAAAAACTCAGGAATCCAAAAACTTACCTTATTATTTTTTCTTGCTGTGGGAAACGAAGACTATTTCAGATTTACAGATAGAGATGCTTGCTACGACTTCAAGAGAGAAAGAGAGAGAAAGAGTAACATTAAGAAGGAGGGGTGGAGTTTCGTGTAATCATCTTTTTTTTCAAGCCGTCGTTTGGAATTCGTAAAGGGATTTTTTGGTAAAGCTGGTTTTGTATTGAAAGTGGGTCAGGAGTTAAGGTAAGCGAAAGTTAATGTTAGGGTACATTTCTGTAAAATAGTTAGTGTAGGGGTCTACTTTAGCAAAAAAATATTTGTTGTGGCTATGTCGATTCTGACTTTCTCCGATTTTTTCATACATCGTCGCAGAGAAAACCCTTAGGGTGCGTTTGGTATGAGGGGAAGTGAGGCAATATGCTTGGGAGAAAGCAATCGATTACGTTGTTTGATTTGAAAGTTTTTTAGAGTATGTAAATAATCAGAATGTGAAGATCTCCTCATTTTGAGGGTATCTTAAACCACCCAAAATTGGGGGTTATTTCCATGCCGAGCATCTCTACTTTTTCTTTCTTCTTCTTCTTATCAAACTATCCTCCACAAATATATAATAACTATCAATAAATATATTTTGGTCTAAGGGTAAAATTAGAAATCAACAATTATATATGTAATATTTTTTTAAACATTCAATCAAAATAAATAAATTAATTATCACTATTATATTATAACATTCTCAATTGTTACCACATAAAGTGATCTTTATTTTTCAGACATTGTATTCTCCCACAGTACTATAATCTTGATTATTGAGCTGAAAATCATGGGTATTTTTCTTATAAGAATTATTATCTTTTATTGTAAAGTATATACCATATTAATACACTTGTAGCGGTATTGATTCAATTGTATGAAAAATATTTGATGAAAATTTACATGACGCATTATAATATAAAGGTTTGGTCAAAAAATTAATAAGTATATACGAAAAAAAATTCATGGGTAGAATCTACATTTTGTTATTACTTATGTTAGTCATCTTATTATAAATGAAGTAATTATTATTCATAAACATTTTTAGTCTAAGAGTAAAATTGAAATTTGATAATAATGCTTAAACCATCCACTTGCCTATTCCATCAAAATAAACAAAGTAATCTAACACATTTATCATTAAATCAGAACATTGTCAAGTGTTAACAAACAAAGTAATCTTAACTTTCAAGAAAATTTATTGGAAGAGCGTTGATGAGATTCTTCCTGCGTTTGGGGATGTTTGGAGAAGGTGGTTCTTCCTGCGTTGGGGGTGTTTGGAGAGGGGGTTTTTTGAAGAAGGGGTGTTTGGGTGTAAGTATAGGTTATTCCAAATTATTAAAACGGCGTTGTTTCAAATAGGTCGAAACGATGTCGTTTTAATTAATTTTAACGTCCATTTAATAGAGTTAGGGTTATGATTTTAAATGTAAAATTTAGATAATTTAAGGTTTAAATTATAATATTTTTTAGTTTAAAGTTTAAAATATTTATTGATGTTAATTTAAAGCACAAAAATGTAATTTTTCTTAAAAAAATTTACATAATTATATAATATAACATCTAAAAATGATCATATACAATGTAATTTCATAACACTGATAAGAACGGCGATGTCGCATAGGATTTTTCAATTGAAAGAAATTTGTAACTAATAAACTTCCTTACCAGATAAAATTAGTGTGAGCAGTATACTCATAATTTAATTCATTACTTTGTTTTTTTTTAAATCTACTGTCTTGAACAATTATCTTTAGTCTAGCAATTTAATTCCAATCTTCTGGGCCTCTGGCAACTAATTCCAGCTTGGAATGACGTACATGCGCTTGCATCCCTTATAAGTGCGTCTGAAGCAGAGTGACTCAGAAACTCTCTCTCTCTCTCTCTCTCTCTCTCTCAATCATCCCTTGTTCCTCACTTCTCTGTTCAAGCGTGGGCTTTTGTTCTCATTACTCTCTCAGTCTCTCTCTCTCTAAGCCATCAAGCACTGATAAACCACCATATCTGCTTTGCTTCTTTCTTAGTTTCCCTTTCTGTATGAAATTATAAACAGAATCGCCGTCTCTCTCTTCAATGTGTCTTTGCTCTTTCCAATAATCAAATATCGTTTCTATTCTCTCTCAGCTCTCTCTCTCTCTCTCTCTCTCTCTCTCTCTCCCTTTACCATTTCTCCCTCTAAAGCTCCAGTCTTTGACACTCCTCGAACCAGACAACAAACAGAGAGACACATAATTGTTTTAAAAGAAATGGGTATGTGGGATAACTCCATCCGAGAAGATCGAATTCGACATCGAAGAGAAAACCCATCTTTCTCTTCCACTCTTCTCGACGCCATTTACCGCTCCATCGACGAGACCAACGGCGAAGGAGAAGAGCGACTGATTTTCTACAGAGAAACAACCATGGCAAAAAAACAGAGTAGTGGTTTGAAGGACAAAGAAGAAGAGGACGAAACGGTGCATTTTCGACGAGCTTGCTTGCTCGAGAAGTGGATGGAGAAGAAGAAAGTGAGTGAGAAATCCGTAGTTCGAAGAAATTCGATGGCTGATTTCGACAGAAAAACTAGAAATGTTCGTGATCGTGATTTTAAGCTGTGGAATTCATGTTCGAGTTCTTCAGATTCGAGCAGTGGAGGTGGGTTTTCATCCTCCGAATCTGAATCTTTTCATAATTCAAGATCGAGATCATCCGCATACACCATTCAGAAGCCGAAGCCAATCAAAACCAGTGCTTCAGCCCGAACAGAAGATCATCAATTTCAAGCATTTGGTAAAAATGGCGAAGAAAAATCGTCTGTTTCAGCAAACAAACCAAAGAGCGAAAATGGGTCAATGAAAACGAAGTTAAAAGCCTTGAAAATCTATGGAGATTTGAAGAAAATAAAGCAGCCAATTTCACCAGGAAATCGGCTTTCAAGCTTTTTGAATTCCCTCTTCAATGGAGGAAGTCCAAAGAAGGCAAAGTTTCCAACCTCCGTTTCTGTCAACAACTGCGATGATGACCGTACGACAAAATCAAAATCGCCACATGGATCAACGTGTTCTTCTGCATCATCGTTTTCAAGGTCTTGTTTAAGCAAAACCCCGTCGTCAAGAGGAAAAGTTAGCAACAATGGCAGCGGCACCAAGAGATCAGTGAGATTTTGCCCTGTTAGTGTGATTGTGGACGAGGATTGTCAACCATGTGGGCAGAAAAATCTACATGAAAACGAGCCAGTTCTAATGGCAATCACATCTCTGAAAAATTCCTTCACAAATGGTAATTGTCAAGAGGATGATGACGACGACGACGATGCAATGAGTGATTCAAGCTCTGATCTTTTTGAATTAGAAAATCTTTCAGAAATTGGGATTGAGAGGTACAGTGAAGAATTGCCTGTGTATGAGACAACCCATTTTGATACAAATCAAGCTATTGCTAATGGTTTGATCTTGTAATTCCAAAAAAATGAAGAAAATCTGTGAAAATTTTCTTAGTTCTTTTTTTCAAGTAATTAGGTTTTGGGGCTTAAGGGGTACAATTTACATCAGAGATGAATTTACCTTTTTTTTTCTACATCCTCTCTTTTAATCAGGCTCTACCTCACCCTTTTGATGGTTATCTTGTTAATATTGTGTCGTAGTATGGAGAGTGATAAAACATGAACATATCACATAATCACACTAGTATGAATGTTCAACTTAACAATTATGTCAATACAGTTAGATCGTTTATATTTTTAAGGTCATCTGAGAAGCGGGATTATGATTAATTAGATTGAGATTATAGTTAAAAAAAGTAAAGAGCTTTAAGATCTTGAGAATTTGGAAAGAATGCATTTCACACACATGAAATGTAACAAAGTTGAGGGGGAAAGACCGAAGAGCATGGAGGATGAGGTAAAAGCAAAGGGCAGATTTTCCAATCTTCTCAAGTATAAGAATAGAGAAAGAAAAGCGTTTGCTTACTCTACATACAATTTGTTAAGTTTGGTGGGGGCCTCATAATGAATTGCTTCAATAGAACACAATCTTCATTTATTATAATTCAAATGAGGATTAATATTGTTAGTCAAAAAAGTTTCATATATATTCTCCTTTTTATTTTGTATAATTTTTGGTTAAAGTCATTTGCTCAAGTATATTTTTACTAGTGATGATTTGGTTTTACAAGCTGTAAAAAATAAGAAGAATTGGATGAGATTAATATAAAGGAAAAGAGAGCAGTTGTTGGGTTGGTCTCAAAAGTAGTGGACAAAAGGATCTATATTTTGATCCTTAAATCCTTTGATGTCAATTTTGGTTGGCTAGCTTCTTAATCTAAGACCAATTTGCTATAGCTAGCTCTCTAAGTTATTGTTGAAGGGTTTCTTAATGATATTGCTTCTAATCTAATTCATTTTCCAACCAAGCTGATCATACAAGCATTATAATAAGCAACTTCTTGGTATATCTTATTAATTAAACCATTGTATTTCACTCCTCATAGACTACTAAACTTGTTATTACTCAACTAGACCAAAGGAAAATAAAAGAAAGAGAGAAAAATCTAAATGAGACCATATAGATGCAAAATGTCAAAAGCCAGAAGCTTTAATAGTTGTGGTTTCAAACCAATTTATGCCAAAAACATCTTTAACTATGCTCACCACTCACCCAGGAGCATTAGTTTAAAAAAAACTCACATGAGTATCACAGAATATAAGTGAGGACACAACTTTATTGGGAGTCACAAGTTTTCTTTTGGAAAAAATGGAAGTCTCTAATCATTTGGTTTCATATTTAGAACATCTAGAGAAAAAGAAATTGACCCAAATGTTTATATGTTGCAGATAAAATATTTTTTTTTTAAAATTGTTGTCTTGCGAAATTTTAGTTGAAAAAATAATTCACTCATTAAGTCTATACGTGCTTCTTGTAATTAATTACAAAACATTATATTTAGAGTAAAAGACTTCTACCCTCGTTAGAGAAGAGAAAGTTCCTCATTATAATCAGTCAATAGATTAAAACATTTCTTTTGTTTTCATGATAAAATAAATTAGTGTCTCATTTACATTAATGTGAAAAAAACTCACATGAGTATCACAGAATATAAGGAGGAAAATTTTTCTATTTCAAAATATGTTTAGTGT
The DNA here is from genome assembly GCA_003255025.1 of Datisca glomerata. Taxonomy (NCBI): domain Eukaryota; kingdom Viridiplantae; phylum Streptophyta; class Magnoliopsida; order Cucurbitales; family Datiscaceae; genus Datisca; species Datisca glomerata. The sequence continues at coordinate 548,065 of QANY01008042.1, forward strand.
CATTTGACATTAACATTAATTAATGTGAAAGAGTATTATATGCTATTTATCATAGATATGTATGGTGGGCACAATATATGTGTAATAATAAAAGTTATATTTGATGTATATATTAGTTTTTAATATGATATTGAAAATTCAATATTACTAATTCTTATATATAGTCTCATCCGATATTTCTTTCTTTGTATTCTAAGTGACAGTTTTTTTTCTTTTTACTTTAATTTGTTTAGATTTTAATCATATAATTTAATATTAGGTATGTGACTGCCTAATACATTAACGTCAATTATGGTAGTTATTTTTTTTCTTTTTCTTTTTTGTTAAATATAAATGAGAGTTTGTATATAGAGGACCACAGAATCATAGCAGTGTGATTTGCTAATTAAGTTACAATTAAACTAATCTTAACTATTAAATTCTAATCAATGCGACAGCTATGAAAGGTAAAGGCCATTCCTATTGACAAAAGTGGTATATATAGGCTTAAAAGGGTTATAGATTTGATCATTAATCTTATAGGGACAAGAGGTTAGTTTAAAGTTATGTGATTATTAAATAAAATTTGGTAGTGAGTTATTACACTTAAATGAATAAGCATTTTCGAATATTACTAGCCGTGATTTAAATTTTTTGATAAATTAAGATGTTTTTTTTTCACAAGTGAAATTATACTAATTAATCATCCCCCCATATGGTTTGGTGAAGTGAAGTCAGCTGGAATTTCGGTAACAATGATGAGATTAAATGATATAATGGAGGTACACCATCTATATTGCTTCATGGAATCCTTTATTATTACTTTCCATTAATCATGAAGTTAAGTTACCTAAATATGTGTTAAAATAATATTTCTCCATGCTTATGATCTTGATCTCTGCATTAAAATATTGTTTGAAAATCTTGCAATTCCCAAAGCTGGTTGTCATTAGTTTGATTATGGGTAAAATTAGATGAATTATCAATCAATAGATTCCGGACAGAATCGATTTTGTGCAATGGTCTAAGCATTGTATTCTGGTAAACCGATAGCTTTAACTATCAATAGAAAAGTCAAAAATTTATCATCCAATTCAAATAGTCAACCCATGTGATATTCAGTTCAAATTAATTCTTCGCTATTCAATTCAGACGGTGGGACAGGGATGCGAAATGGGATTTCACAGCACTAATCGCGAAATGGAAATGGGAGATTTTGTTTAAGGAAGAATCCTAGTGAAGAAGAAGCACTCGCGAAGAAATCTTACGTTACGAAGAATCCCTACAAATCGTGAAGAAGTCCTATGAATAAACGAAGAAAAAGCACCCCCCCTCACGAAGCACACTAGCGGAAAAGAAGCACCCCACCCCTTCACATCTGAGCAAAACACGCGCTTTGTCTCTTTCAATTTTTTTTTATAATATCAAAACTCGGTGTTTTGATGAGAGGGTAAAAATGTTTAAAAGTTGATCACGTGATGTGCACGTGACCTACTTACGGGTTTAGGATGGAAATTTTGAGGGAAGGGGTGTAATTGAAAGTTGATGAAAGTTGAACTGAAAATTAGAAAGATTTTAAAGTTAAAGAGATCTACTTAATAATTAGTCAAAGTTTAAGGAGTATCTTTAAAATTACTCTTAATAAAACATGGTAGTGTTAAGTACTATTCTAATTCTTATCTTAGGACATGTCTTAAATAAATATCTAAGTGTTGCATTATAATTCACTTAATTAAATAAAATATCAAATTTATTTAAACGAGAAAATAAATTCAAGTTTTTTTTTGCAGCCTCATGACAAAATTTTAAAAAATAAATTAGAAAGCAGAATCTTCAGAGGACCCATTTTAAATTTCCAGTAAGATCCAAAAGAAAGAAGAACAAAAATGTTGACGTAATTTTGGCACATACCAAAATTAAGCAAATATCACACAGCAATTCCTGTGGCTCTCTTGACTGTAGTACCTTTTTGGATTAGGGTTTCAATTTATACCACAAATTTGTCTTCATTATTGGCTCAACCTTCTTGATAAATTAGTTGGTGCTGTCCATTTTTATGTGTGCATGTTGGGTCAAGTACCGTTGCAATAGTATCTCTGGTGAGCTTTGTCTGCTTCCATTTTCAGATATCATAATATTCTTTGTATATTATATACGTAGACACATATATACATGTATGTTATATTTGAGTTTTCGTTTGACAATTAATCAGAGCTTAAATGATTAAGTTGGGCTAAATTTTGACCAATAATAATATGTCAATTGGTAATGTTCAGCTTATAATATTAATTACGAGTTCAAGATCAAAAACTTCATGGGTTGATTTTCTAATTTAGAGAAAGAGGTTTTTTTTTATCGATTGCAAATCAAACAAAGTGACATATATATGTACATACATAAAATATATTACGAAGCCTCATTTTGACCAACGTCTTGGCCGAAACCTCATTTTGACCAACGTCTTGGCCGAAACCTCATTTTGACCTTTGACCAACGTCTTGGCCGAAACCTCATTTTGACCAACGTCTTGACTGAGACCTCACTTTGGTCAACGTGTAGGCCAAGATCTCATTTTGGCCAACGTATAGGCCGAGATCTCATTTTGGCCAACGTCTTGGCCGAGATCTCATTTTGGCCAATTGGCTGAATTTTTTGTTTTAGGGTTTCATCTTGGCCGATTTTGACCAAGATGTTTTTGGTTGGTAAAAGATGAATTCTGATGTTTTCGATAACAAGATGCGATTGTAGATAACAAGGCTTTGAATCTCAACATATATTTAGAATTCGTAGATAATTCAAGTTGCCTAAATGTTAGAAGAGATAACTCAAGTTTTAAATTTTAAAATTCAAATCAACAATGCAGATAAGGATATCAAATTTTGTGATCAAGCCGAGGAAAGTCCATTTGTGTGAAGACTCTACTTCTATAAAAGGAGACCAAGTAAACAGATGAAGGGGTGCAAAACAACATCCAAAAAAATCAAGCTTTAAACTTGTCAATCTAGTTTTGTTCTTGAGTTTTACTTCTTAGTTTTTCACAAACCAGTGCGGTTTTTATTTTCGTAAGTATTTTACTTTAGCAACTTTTAAGTTTACTCTTCGCAAACTTTAGATTCAATTAGTTAGAGTTGCTCTTTTGTTAGTTGTTCATTTTTCTAAATAGTCATATAAAGTTTGAGTTTCTTTGCTCATTTTTGCCTAGCATTTCGATTTCAATTTGAGTTCTTAGGTTTTTATTGCAAGTAATGGTAGGACTCTAAAGGAGATTTATTTCATACTCATCATAATTGTTCTATGATTAGAAGTTAGATAAACATTTAGATATCTTTTAAATTCGGTTTTTTTTACTGAATTTTGGCATGTTTGCGCACTAATTTATCATGGACGCATCTTTTAAATTAGGTGTTTATCAACCTAATAAGTTGGCTGAGATTTTTAGCCAAGCATATCTTTTTCACACCCAATGGGACACTAATCGGGAGTTTATGCCCACTACTAGATCATAGACTCGAAACTCAGAATTGGGAGAAGATTCAAAGGTGAATGTTGGGTCTAAGGCAATTGAAGGAGAAATGGCCCAAGGCGGAGAGGCTGGTCAAGATAATATTCATACTATGTCTGAAAACCTACAACAAATATTTCAAATTATGAATCAAGGTTTTCAGAATCTGAACCAAACAATGTAAACGGTTCAACAAAGTCTTTTGGAGATGTCAGAGGCGTTCTGGCAACATGTGCAGCCAGCACAACAAAAGAGAGTTGAGCAATCGGATTCGTACTAGCCGCTGCCAGTGAGATGGAACAACCAACCCAAGGGTACAATGCTGACAATAATGGTCAGAATTGGAGGGTTGGCCAAAATGATGCACATGCCGCCAATGTGTTGGTTCGGCCAAGACCAACTCAAGGTTATAACGGTCAGCCTTTAGACCATGAAGCCATTGAGAAGTTTCCAAGAGGTTAAAGGTGTCCGGATTTCTATTTATTTTATGGGGACGAGAATCAATCCACGGTAGAGCATACTGGCCGATTCATAACCCAATGTGGAGATGTTATAGGGAAAATATTTTTGAAGTTGAAATTATTTACCAATTCCCTAACTGGCACGGCTTTCACTTGGTACATTAATCTTCCCGCCAATTCTGTCCCAAATTGACAGGCCATGGAGCATTTCGATTCCCTCGAGCTCTCATTTCTAAGAGGTTAAAGTTTGAGTTTATTTGTTCATTTTGCCTAGCATTTCGATTTCAATCTAAGTTCTTAGTTTTTTATTACAAGTAATAGTAGGACTCTAGATTAGATTTATTTCATACTCATCACAATTGGTTTATGATTAGAAGTTAGATAAACATTTGAATATCTTTTAAATTTGGTTTTTTCAACCGGATTTTGGCACGCTCGCGCACTAATTTATCAGGGACACATATTTTTTGCTCGGACCGTCGTCGCGCTCTAGGTGTTTATCGACCCAGCAAGTCACCCGAGACTTTTAGCCAAACAGTATTTGTATAATTTCTCTTTAGATTAACCTATGTTTATTCTATGTTTTGCTACATTAGTATTCTATTTCACGAAATTATATAATTTTTTTTATGAGTAATCAAATAAGTGTATATGTATAGGTAGAAGTTTTTTATTTTTCTCGTTAAAATATATTACAAATAATTTATTTACTTCATACATGGTTATATGAACAATTGATCAAGGGATCTAAATATAATATTCTTTGTATATTACATAAGTGCACACATATACATGTATGTATACGTATAATTTCTCTTTAGATTAACATAGGTTTATTCTATGTTTTGCTACATTATTATTCTATTTCACCATTTTTTATATAATTGTTATACGTATAGATGGAAGTTTTTTTTTTATTTTCTCGTTAAAATATATTCCAAATAATTTATTTACTTCATACATGATTATATATGAACAATTGATCGAGGGATCTCATAAATATAATAACTTTACCTACTCCAACAAAAAGAAATATTTATTGCATGATTATCTTATCAAGGTGTTGCAGTTGACGCCGATGATTAAATGTTTCGTGTAATTTCTTTTGAACGTATCTCAAAATTTAAATATCTCGTTTCACAAAAAAAATAAAGATCCTTTTTCTCCGAACATTATTTTTAAGAGTGAACAGATTTATTTATGCAATTGAAATATAAATACGTATTCATATACGTATATGTATTAATGCGAATAGACCTGGCCAAGGATGCGATTTGTCGTCTGCCAAACCAAAGCATGCCATAAAAGAAGTGGTAGTGGGACACAGAAACTCGGATAGAGAGACAGACTGAAATTTGGATATGGAAGGCAGCTTAGCCCAATTCTGTCATTTTTCTATCGCACGTGATGGGCTGGTCCATCATGTTTCAGAACTGTCACTCATCCACACGTGTACTCATCTACACGCAGATCCACGTAAGATCCTCTACCAATCTGCCACATACCAAAATTAAAAAATTAACATATTTCATTCATTTGCCTTATTACTTCATGCTTTATATCCAAGATCACCTTCACACCAATCTCATATGGAAACTTCATGTTCGGGGTCCAATGTGAGAGTATTTGTTTAACATATCTAAACTGTTTGTTACTGTTTTGATCTGGACGGTTCAGATCTATCTGATCGCCTTCTAAATTAATAATTTCTCGTTTTGTCTTTTAACATTTTTTAATACAAGTCGTCTGTTCATCGAAATGGATAGTTTAGATGTAATATATTCTCTTATGTTCTCTTCAATAAGAGAGAATCTGCATCCATCTCATATGGAGTGATCTAAGAATGAAACATCATATTGTAAAAAATATCTCATTTTGTAACTAATCGTCTCTTTAGTTACTCTTTTTCTCGTACGGTAACAAAGAAAAACCAAGACATCATTCTTTACACACACGTGTTATTTTTCACTTAATTATGTTTACATGGATTATTAGATTGCTCGAATTTTAAAATTATGAAATTGTCTTTTAAATATTTTTATGTATTTTTATATGACGTGATGTGAGATGATTTAATTAGTATATAACATATTGATACTAGACTAATACAATAGTCTTATCTTATTTTTAAGCACATTCAATAGAATATAATTGAAATCGTTGAGATGAATGAATTTACACATCTTTAGTCAAAAAAGAAAAATTAAAAACCAAATCAGCCACTACAATAATTTCAAAGCAAGTGAAGAGAAAAAGACAGAAGGTAGACCAAGGCAGATTTGTGAAGGAAAAAAGGTGTGTTTGTGGATTGAAAAGGAGAAAGTAGAAGAGAATTTTGGTGATCCCTAGGAGATTGCTTGTTTTTTTGTTTGTTTGGTTGTGTTAAATCAGTCTTGTTAGCAAATGGTAACAGCTTTTCTATTTTCTTTGTAAGAGAAAGAGAAAGAAAGTAGAATGAGAAGTGTGACATTAGATATTTTCTATTATTCTTCAATTAATCTCTCTTGTTTTTCCTCATTTTAGGTGGTTTGTTGTGAACTCCTACTTAATATGCATGAATTACTAATTTTTTTAATAAATTATAATTAGTTAAAGTTTTATAATAATAATAATGTAGATACCGTATTTTATCCGGTCCAATACTTTAAAAATATAAATTTTATTTTTTTAGCCCATATACTAGTTCAAGATTATATGTATGATTTGAAAAATAGCTCAAGACCTAAAAATAAGAAGAATTGTCCAAGGACTAAAAAATAAAAAAAGAACAAAAAGGATTAAAAATAAAAATTGAAGTGCTAAGTTTACCTATAAATAGATGAGAGATATTCACTTGAAAATGAGGATTGGAGAGTGAGAAAGAGAAGGGATTTTAGAGAGAGAAAGAGAGGTCTTCAGAAAATAGAAGAGACTTTTTTTGAAAGAGAGAGAAAGAGAATAACCATTTCTATTCATCTTTCATCTTCTCCTATTCTTTTTATTAAAGTAGTTTAAATTTTTTGTACTTTAGCTTACAATATATCTTGTTCATTATTATTCATCATCTCTCTTCTTCATACTCATATAGTTGATATTTTTTATTTCTTTTTCCATACATAAGTTGTTTGTTCCTTCTTTATCATTTCTCATACTCTTAATCTTAAGTTTTATTTTCATGTATCGTTGATTTTTATATAAGTTTGATAATGAGATATTTTTGTCATCAACTCAATCAATGAGGATGAAGATAAAACTTTTGAGTGGTATAAAATTAACTCAATGTGAATTGACCCATCGACGGGTTAAAAGTGTACATTTGATGAAAATATCTCCTCTGATAATTTCTCATACATAAAAATGCATAAAATATAGAGTAAAACCTCTATACAAGATTATGCAAATGTTTAAGTTTTGAATTTTTTTTATGTTCTTACAAGTCTTATCCTTTCCTTTTTAATTTTTGTTCATCATTTTAGTAACACTTGTTTAAATTAGTTATCATCCATAATCATTACTTTGATATTTGATTAACAATTAGGGAAGAAAGGAAAAATGATAATTAGTAGACTATATAGTCAAAAATAGTATGCTCATGTCAATTATATATGAAATTAAACATTTTTCATAAATTAATTTATTTACACATGAAAAAGGTTATTTAATTTATGAAATGATTACATATATATATCTCTTCTCGTGTTTTCTGTATTTTTTTTGTGTTTTTTGTATTTTGTTGTTGTTTGTATTTTATTTCTTTTTTTGTTTCTGTTTTTTTTATTAGTAGATATAGTTTTAATTTAGTTTGTATATTTTTTACTCATTTCATATATATATATATATATATATNCTCTACATATTCCTTTTTAATTTATCATACATATTTATCATATCTAACATTTCTTTCTATTATTCTTTCTTTTTCTTTATAGTTGGTATCTATTCTTATTTATTTATGTATTATTGTCATCGTCATGATTATATGTGATTACTGTTTTATTCTTTTATCGTCAGAATTGATACTCGTAAATTAAAATCATAACAATTAAATTTTGTTAATTTCGTTATTTAGTCGTCACTAAAAAAATCTTATGGCGGACTTTAGAATTGTTTGGATACCAAATTTCTCGAAGTACCGAGGTGAGAAGTTATTTTCAAGATACCGAGAGTAACTCCAATAATGCTTTGATTTAAAAAAATATAAAAAAAGTAAAAATAATAATTTTTCAATGATCTTTATACCACCCATTAAAGATCATTTATTTATTCATTTTTATGATGCAAAACGTACCATATGGGATATTCAAAATTGAATTTCTTAAACATTATTTTAAAAAATAATTTGGATAGCATTTGATTAAATTTGGTAACCATTTTTCATAATGGGTGTTGTGGGGTGCTAATACCTTCACCACACGCAAATGACTCCCGAAGCAACTTTAAATTTTCGCAGATCAAAATATTTGATTTTAAAATTGACTGACCAATCACACCTTAAAATGATTTGTGGTGACTCCGAATTTCTTTTTAAAATGATTTTTCAATCGCCGCTCCGCGTCGCATGCACGTTGCGACAGCTTAGCGACTCCACTGGGGATAAACAATTGGCCTAATAATTTTTAGATCGATAGAGAGTCAAGCCAAAATTTTATCATATGCTATTATTCTGTGTGGTTCTTTGTTTGTTTATTTGATTCATTATTTTTTTTCTAATTCATGTCTTTAGTTGTATATAGTTTATTTTTTACGAAGTATATTATCTTTACATAATTTCTAATTTCACACATATACACTAGCCTTGTACTCGGGCTTTCTTTTTAGGATTAGCGAGAATGAGTAGTGGAACTTCGATTCTCGTGCAGGCTCATGAAAGTTCTCACTCAGGTCGACCCTTTCAGGATACCATTTGGGAGGCCCTGTTACTCCATTCGGATAATAGTACGGATAACCTAAGAGCCTATTAAGAGATTTAAGAGCCCATTTCATGACTAATGTTTGATAGAAATAGAGATTCTGTTTAATTATGGTATCATGACTAATTTTGTTCATGTATATATGTCCTACGCTCTTTAAACATTTCTTTTCTTCCCCATTGTTTCACTTCTGACTTCATCTTTTTTTGGCATACATGCATTCGTGCAGCGTAATAGGGATTGTAAAGAATTATTCAATTCATTCATATTTTAGAGACCATGACTTCTATTTTGAGTGTGATAGAAGATCAAGTTACAGTAGCCCAATGATTAGAGGAAACACAGAAACAAAAAGGAGATTGTCTGAAAAATGAGGATGTCGTTCTCCTACCAACAATCACTAAGATAGAGTTCTCACATACTGACTTGGAGAGGTTTAAGAAGATATGGGAGGATTTTTCACCGGAGCAGAAAAATTTATTTGTCAGTAAATTGGTCACATCGCTTATCTTCTGTATATTACAGTCAACGCTCCCATTCTTAAGGCTTTAATGCATTTCTGGGACCCTTTGTACAGATGTTTCACCTTTGGAATAATTGATCTTACTCCTACAACTAAAGAATATCAAGCCCTACTTAATGTCCCGCTGTGAAGCACGGATAAAGTTTATAATTATGGTAAAAAGCTCACATTGAAGGGAGCTTTATCCAAGCTCTTGGGTATTGTCCATGCATATGAGATTGAGAGAAGGTTGAAAGTTAAAGGGGGAATGAGTGTGTGCCGCTGGATTACCTCCTAGATCTCACCCAAAATGTCTTGAAAGAAGATAAAGGTATGGCTCTTTATGCACTGTGTATTTATGGCACCACATTATTTCCAAAGAATCAAGGTTACGTGGATGATAAAGTGATAAAAATGTTCCTTCAAGTTGAACATGGTGTTAACTCGGTTTTCTCAATTCTCGCTGTGACTTTTCATTCCTTAAATCACATACGAGTGTTTGGAAAATGGAAGTTTATCGGCTACCCATATTTTTGTGTATTTGGATTCTTAGCCATCTAAGATGTCCACTAGATTTCAAATGTCCTCAAGTTAAGTTCTCAAGCCCATAGATAAAGACGAGAATCCCCATTACAGGATTTAGAATGACCAAATGGAATCCGCAGTTTTCCACAAAATGGGTGTGGCTCTCACACCTATCAAAGTTGAAAGATGAGCATGTTATCTGGAAAGCCATCTGGATGCCATTAACATCGATGATCTACAAATGTGGCGAATATCAATGGGTCCCGCTCCTAGGACCATGGGGATGTACTAATTATGCTCTGCTAATGGTGCTCCGTCAATTATATATGAGACAGTTTGTCTCTGCCACGCACGCATTGAAAGACATTTAGATCAGTTATGATTCTCAAGATATTGAATAAAAATTAGAGCAGCTAATTAAAGCTTGGAAAATAATGAGAAATGTTCGAAATGAGAAGAACCACATGAATTGTACAAAGGAGTATGAAGCATGGTTTGAGAGTAAAGGCAAAGTAACTAGTGCCTTACCAGTTGAGGAGTTACAATCATACAAGTTACCGGAAGCTCATTAAGAGTTCGTTAAAAAGGAGGAGCAGGATGAGTTATATGAGGAGCGTCAAAAGAATTTAGCTCTCTTTGAAGAAAACAGACGTCTAACAGCCGAGATGAATTTATCTAGCAAACACAAGATCGAAGCTGAAAAATAATTCAGAGTTGAGAAACAAGAATATCTGATGCGGATAAACTTAGAGTTGGGAACTGACACTCACAAACTGAACAACAAAATTAGAAAGATGAGAATTTGTGAGGGGTAATCTATGAAGAAGAGGATCGAATCATGAAGCTAGAAAAGAAAAATAAGGTTGTACAAGAGGTTTTAGAAGAGTTTAAGGGGGTCGTCGATAAGATGAATGCGTACATCGTTGAGTTAGAAGAACAATATGACTCATTACGATAAATCACTGATAATTTACAAGTTGATATAGAGGATAAAAAAGTTAGGAAGACCAAGTCACAAATGATAGTGAAGAACTATTGAAAGTCATTGCAAGCTTTGAGCATCAAGTTAGAGCGTAACAGAACGTGGCAGAGAAATTGGCAAGAAATAATGATGTTAATCTCGACGCACTGAGATATGATTACCAATTACTGCAACAAGAGCACGACTTGATTTGACAACGATCAGGGTAGGATATGGAATGGCTTAAAGGCGTGGCCTTGAGAGCGAGCAATTTGGCAGAACAAACATCATTTTTGGAAAAATATGTTTTGCCCATCCATCCTAATGGGGAGAACTTGTCTAAGTTTTTGGAAGAAATCAACAGATATATGAGTCATTTTGGTCATTTTGTATAAACTCATATTGCAGAGTAGTGTAGTTGACTTCTACATATTCAAATGTAGTGGATGGCTCTACTAATGGAATGAAATTGAGTACTTTGTTACTTTCACTTTGCGCAGCATCATTTCTCATGCATAAATTTACTTTCATTATTATTATTGTTATTATTATTTATTATTCTTCATTAGAAAAATCTACCATCTCATTGTTTTATTTTTATTTATATTAAGAAAACTTTTCAAAGATAGCCCGTCAACTTCGACATCCCTATCGGCGTGAGCTCAAGTTAGGGTCATGGACGAGCAAGAAAGAGTGCAATCATGAGAGAAAATGAAAGAAGAAATTATGGAGCAGAAAGAGCAAATGGCCAGAGTCCTGGAACTCCTAGCCGCAAGTAAGGGAAAAGCCTGTCTTGAAAATCCGCAAAGGGCTCAATCATCACAAAATCAATTGCCAAACGATATTCCATATTACCCTCCTGAGTTCACTCCAACCTATCAACGTTATCAGACTGACCACTTTCAGCATGCTTCACCACAAGTAAATATCCAGCACTATCCATTTTCAAATGTCCAGGAAATGATGCAGACATGGAAAATTGGGTACAACCCATCCACAATGGAACCTAGCCATAAAGGGACATAGGCCTGTTACTAAACCAAGTGGAGACCCATTGTCGAAAGATAAGTTGGATTTTTTAGAGGAAAGATTGCGCGCCATTAAAGGGTAAGATGTATATGGTACCATTGATGCCACCCAATTACGTTTGGTCCCAGATGTAACCATCCCAGATAAATTCAAACTACCTGAGTTTGAAAAATATGATGGTAGTACATGCCTAAGAAGTCACATTATTATGTACTGCAGAAAGATAGTTGTTTGTGCAAATGATGATAAGCTGCTGAATTATTTCTTTCAAAATAGCTTGACGGGGGCTGCATCTCGCTGGTATATCCAGTTGGATAACCAACATATTCGGAGGTGGAAAGATTTAGCGTATGCTTTCTTAAGATAATACAAATACAACATAGGCATGGCTCCTGATCGTCTAGATCTACACATGATGGAGAAAAAGCCTACTGAAGCCTTTAAAGAATATGCGTAAAGGTGGAGGGAATTAGCTGCTCAGGTACACCCCCTTGTTAGAAAAAGAGATGGTTGAAATGTTTACTAACACCTTGAGATCTCCATTCTACGGTAGGATGATTGAAAGCGCTTCACACAACTTTTCTGAAATTATAGTGATTGGTGAAATGATTGAATATGGGGTAAAGAATGGAAAAATTTCAGAAGTCGTATAAAATACATCATCCGTAAAAAAAGGGGCCGCCGTTAAAGCAAAAAGAAGGGGATGTACAGACAATCAATTTTGGGTACCCATCACAAGCTGTGAAACCCGAGGCCGGGATTTCCAAAGTATACTGAAGGGCCCAAATCTGTGACATCATATGTAGTAAATACCTCATAAATTTTGTACAATTATCACTCTAAGCAATCAACATTTCAAAATAACCCGAGACCCAGTTTCAGGCCACAGACTCACCAGTAAAATGCTGGTCAGTCTGATAAGCCTCTAAGGGGAAAAGAAATAATCAATGTTTTGTCCAATGTGATCAAATCCCATGTCATATACAGAACTCTTACCACAATTGATACAGAATAATCAATTGGTGTCTATTCCTTCTGAACCTTTACAGCCACCATACCCAAGGTGGTATGATCCGACTGCTCGCTGTGATTATCATGTTGGGGCAGTGAGACATGCGACTAAGAATTGCACGACATTAAAAGGTAGAGTACATGCATTGATCAAGGCTGGATGATTGAATTTCAAAAAGGCTAATGGGAACTCAGATATCAATTTCAACCCTCTATCAAATCATGGGAATCCTACCGTAGATGCAATCGAGGAATATTTTTCATATGGAAAGAAGGATGTGGCAGATGTGAGCATGTCAATGGAAATACTTTTCCATCTTCTTTCCAAAGCAGGGTACATCTACCCAACACACTCAGAGGATGAAGGCGTTTCTAGAAAGCATATGCATGACTTTGATTGTTTGTTTCATAAGAATGTGATGGGGCATACAATTGAGGAATGTGCTGATTTTAAAATGAAAGTGCAAAAGTTGTTGGATGCAAAGATACTTACAATATGTCATAAAGGAGAAAGAGAATACCAGGAAGATGACTATTTCATCCTCATGATAACTAAAGAATCATCTGAAGTTAATGTTGAAGTGTCATCCTATATCCCAAAACCTTTCAAAATACATTATGAGGAAAAGTCAACCCGCACCGCTGTTTTTTATGCTCCGATGCCCATCACCATCCAAATATCGGGTGCGTTTGCTTACAAGGATTTAAGAGCAGTACCATGGAGGTACGGATATGAGGTTATTACAAGCGATAACGACAAAACTCAAGCGCTAAATCCATCAGACCTCGATCTCCCCATAAATAATATTTCGAGAGTAGGTGGGATGACGAGGAGTGGCAGATGCTACACACCAGAAGTTTTGAAAATAGATAAAAGCGATGAATTTGAAAGACTAAGGAAAGGTAAATCCAAAGAAGGTGACAATGGTCATGAGTTCCAAAGAGAAATGCATGGCGGCCAAGTGATAGACCCAGATATAATAAGAGGTACAAAGAAAGAAAGAGTAGTATTTGAAGAAAAAGTATGTGAATTTTTTAAGCCCATCAAGCAAAACGAGTATAAGGTGATAGAACAACTTAATCGTTTACCTGCTCGCATATCTTTACTATCACTCTTTCTGAATTCTGAACCACATCGCCGAGCATTATTAAAGGTTTTGAATCAAGCATATGTCTGTCATGACATTACGGTGGAGAAGTTGAGTGGAATTGTGAAAAATATTACCGCACCAAATTTTATCACTTTCACAGATGATGAAATCCCTGCCTATGGTACTGGACACACCATAGCTCTACATATATCCATGAAATATAAGGATTATGTTGTTGTAAAAATATTGATTGATAACGGTGCGTCTCTAAAAGTAATGCCAAGATCCACACTAGCAAAGCTTCATGTGGACGCGACACATATGCGACCGAGCATGATGATAGTAAGAGCATTTGACGGTACCCGAAAAGAAGTAGTCGGAGACATAGAGATACAAATTTGAATTAGGGTATGCCTATTCAATATTGTTTTCCAAGTGATGGACATAAATCCAGTATACAGTTTTCTTTTAGGTCGACCATAAATTTATTATGTTGGGGCAGTATCGTCTTCCTTACATCAGAAGCTGAAATTTATAATGAATCATAAACTCATTTATATATATGGGGAAGAAGATTTATTGGTATCTAAGCCAGCTACCATGCCATATGTTGAGGAGGAGGAAGAAGCATTGGAGTGCTCATTTCGATCATTTGAGATTGCGAACACCACATTTGTTGATAGTGGGAAACTCGCTCTAACATCAAGCCTATCAAAAGCATCTCAAATGGTGACAGTTGATAATAAAAGGGGGGATACAAGTCAGGCAAAGGACTCAGGGGTAAGCATCAAGGCATAAATAAGTTAATCGAGTGGGACAAGAATGAGCAAAGGTGTGGGCTTGGATATAGACTGACCAAGGCTGATAGAGGGAATGTGGAAGCTCAAAAGAAGGAAAAGAGAATTGCTAGGTTCGAAAATAAGGAATTCGATATGGAAATGGCAATCATACCCCATATTTCTGAATCCTTCAAAAGTGGGGGAATTTCATTCGAAGAACTGGTTATAGTAAGGCAGTACGACCTTAAAGATGATATCGCCAGGCTTTCAATATCCGCAATCTTAGAAAAATCATCAAGTGCACGTACAAAGGACTTGGTCTCTCGATACGATTCAGATCATGAGCTTAACAATTGGGATGTCACCGAGCTACTAGTGCTTCTTGAGAATTTTCAAGAGTAATGTGTTAATGCCAAAATTCTAATGATTTTGCCCAATGTCTTAGGAATTTCATTGTTATGGGCTTACATTTTTGTCTGTTTCATGTCATCTCTTTGAATGAAAATCTAAAAACTTATTTCGTTTCCTTATGTTAATGATAAATACAATTCCAGCTCTTTTTGTTCTTCCTTTTATGTCTACTTTTTCCATTTCTGAAATGCTATTCATACTCATGCGTTGTTTGTTTTCTTTTCTCGCCTTCCTTTCATCCAATAATCCGATTCAGGTTTGAGAACGGTGATTTTGAAAACAAGAGAATAAGCAATAACTTCGACAATCTTATTCTTAGCGTAGAGTCAGATAAAAGTGACGAGGATAATTTTGAACCATCTCCAAAAATGTTAAGAATGGTAGAAGAGGATGATAAAATAACTCAACCATATCAAGAGTTAACGGAGGTGATAAATTTGAGATTAAATGGAGAGACGAAAGAAGTCCAAATCGGCACTTCTATGATAAGTGAAAGTCACCGACAATTCATTGACTTACTCAAGGATATATTGAAGTCTTTGCATGGTCTTACCAAGATATGCTAGGTCTAGACATAGATATCGTGGTTCATCATTTGCCACTTATGCCCGAAAGTAAATCAGTACGACAAAAGTTACGGAAAATGAAACCAGATATGCTGTTACAAATCAAAGAAGAAGTTAAAAAATAAGTAGATGCGAGCTTTATAGAAGTAGAAAAATACTCTGAATGAATTGCTAACATAATCCCAGTGCCGAAGAAAAATGGGAAAGTAAGGATGTGCGTCGATTATAGAGACTTAAATTAGGCAATCCCAAAGGATAATTTTCCATTACCCCATATCGATGTCTTAGTGGATAACACTGCAGGACATTCAATTTTCTCTTTCATGGATGATTTTTCAGGGTGTAACCAAATCAAAATGGCTCTTGGAGACCGTAAAAATACAACTTTTATAATTTTATGGGGTACATTTTGTTATAAGATTATGCCATTTGGTCTAAAGAATGCAGGGGTGACTTATCAACGGGCAATGGTAACACTCTTTCATGGTATGATGTATAAAGAAATCGAAGTGTACATTGACGATATGATTGCCAAATCTCATAAATGGGAAGATCACACTATCACTCTGCGGAAACTATTTGAACGGTTGAGAAAGTTTCAGTTAAAGTTTAACCCGACAAAGTGTACATTTGCAGCATCTTCAGGGAAACTACTTAGTTTTGTCGTGAGAAAGAAAGGAATAGAAGTTGACCCTGACAAGGTTCGAGCTATCATTGATATGCCACCACCTCAAACTCAAAAAGAAGTTAGAAGTTTTTTGGGGAGATTAAATTACATAGCTCGGTTCATCTCACAGGTAACTTCAACTTGTGAACCTATCTTTAAACTTCTTCACAAAAGTGATACAGAAGGATGGAATGATGATTGCCAAAATGCTTTTGAGAAGATCAAGCAATACTTGCAAAATTTACCTATACTTGTTCCTCCAATTTAAGGGTGTCCACTCATTTTGTATCTTACAGTAACAGAAAAATCTATAGGTTGCGTACTTGGCCAACACGATGCCTCTTGAAAGAAAGAACAAGCAATATATTATTAAGGAAAAAGGTTCACAAACTATGAGGCTAATTATTCGATGTTGAAGAAAACGTGTTGTGCATTAGCCTGGTTTGCTCACCGGCGTAGATAGTACATATTATACCACACCACTTGGTTTATTTCAAAGATGGATCCAATCAACTATATCTTGAAAAGCCATCAATTTCTGAGCAAATTGCTAAATGGAAAATGTTGCTCATGGAATATGATATGTCTATGTCACGAGAAATAATAAAAGGAAGTGTACTTGCTGATTATCTGGCAGATCAACCAGTGCAAGATTATGAGCCTATGAAGTTTGATTTTTCTAATGAGATCATATCAGTCATATTAAAAAATGAAGAAGAATCTATGGATCCATAATTGTGGACAATGTTATTTGATGGCGCATCTAATGATGTAGGACATGGAATTGGGGCAATCCTCATATCTCCTGAGGAAAAGTTTTTCCCATTCACGGTAAAACTATGCTTTGATTGTACAAACAATGTGGCAGAATATGAGGCATGTTCTATAGGAATTCAAGCAGCTTTTGTGATATGAAGATAAGGAAACTTCGATTGTACAGAGATTTGTTACTGGTGATACGATAACTAAATGGGGAATGGGAAGCTAGAGACTCCAAGCTGGTACCTTACAACAAACATGTAACTAAGTTAAGCCAAATTTTTTTAGCTGATCTCATTTGACCATATACCCAGAACCCAGAGAGAATAATCAAATCGCAGATGCACTGGTAACTCTAGCGCCCATGTTTACCGTAGACTTTAAAGAAGAAGTGCGACCCATAAAAATTGAGAAGTGCCAGACACATGACCATGGTATTACGACATCAAGCAGTATATAAAGAATGTGGAATATCCATCCAAAGCTTCTGAGAATGATAAACGCACTATTAGAAGATTGTCCATGGATTTCTTCTTGAATGATGAAATACTCTACAAAAGAAATCATGATATGGTGCTTTTAAGATGTATTAATGCAAGGGAAGTGAATCAAATCATAGAAGAAGTTCACGAAAGAATTTGTGGTGTCATGCTAATAGACATATGATGGCCAAACAAATCTTGTGAGCTAGATATTATTGGTTAACTCTAGAATCATACTACATCAAGTACGCCAAGAAATGTCATAAATGTCAAATATATGCTGATAAAATTCATATACATGCATCCCGTTTACATGTCATGGCTGCACCTTGTAGTTCTCTATGTGAGGTACGGACGTCACTGGTCCAATCACACCAAAAGCCACAAACGGGCATCGTTTCATTTTGGTCTCTATAGATTATTTTACCAAATGGGTGGAGGAAAATTTTTATTCGAGTGTAACCTGAATGGCGGTTTTTAAGTTCATTAAAAAGGAAATAATTTGTCGATATGATCTACATGAAAGGATCATCACAGATAATGAGACAAATTTAAATATAAGATGATGAAAGAATTATGTGAGTGGTTCAAAATTAAGCATCATAATTCATCTCATTTATCGTTCGAAGATGAACTAAGCAATGGAAGCAGTTAATAAGAACATAAAAAAGATCATAGAGAAGATGACGGAGGTTTATAAGGATTGGCATGAGATGCTCCCTTTCGCACTACATGGATACCGCACATGAGTCCGAACATCAACTGGGGCAATGTCGTTCTCTTTGGTATATGGCATGGAAGCGGTCCTTCCAATTGAGGTGGAAATTCTCCCCTCAGAGTATTAATGGAGGCAAAATTAGAAGAAGCAGAGTGGGTACAAACACGATATGCGCAAATAAATTTCATCGAGGAAAAAAAATTGACTGCATTATGTAGAGGGCATTTATATCAAAGAAAAATGATGTACGCATACTACAAAAAATTATGTCCCTAATGTTTCTGAGAATGAGACATAGTGTTGAAAAAGATACACCCATATCAAAAGGATCATCGGGGGAAGTAGACCCCAAATTACGAAAAATCTTTCATTGTCAAGAAGGCCTTCTCTGGAGGAGCTCTCATGCTAACAAACATAGATGGAGACGATTTACCGCATACAGTTAATTCTGATGCAGTCAAGAAGTACTTCGTTTGACCGCTCTAAGTATGGGAAAAGCGAAGTTGGGCAAAAAAAATGTTTTTAAAAAGAGTTGTCTCGAGTACTGGAGAAATTCTTATTCCATAATTTTTTTCCAAATCCTTGTTTGTAAACATTATTCATCATCAATGAAGTGCCTTTTTTTCTTTCTCAGTTGACAAATACATATACTTCATCTTCACATTATTTCCATTATTTCTTATTCCTCCCAATTCTAAGATATCATTAATTACTCTTGAAATAACTCAGAAGCATAAACTTCGTTAGGTGAAAGCTAATTGAAAAAGAAAAAAAAGAAAAGGATAGAAACTAAGAAAGGCGGTCTGAGCGCGAGGTGAAATCTGAAAAGTCACCATTAGAAAAGTCGGTATGCACATGACGAAGGCCAAAACACGATTGGAGGATTACAATTAAAGTACAGAAATAAGCAAAATATGGAGCAATTATTCATTTTTCTTCATCGTCAACGTGAAGCCAAATACCGGGATATAAACCAATGAATAAGGATGCATCATTTTCTTAAAGGTATGCTTGATACTTCATTGCGAGTCCACGATCCTAGGCCAAGTGATTGTTTTGAGGGGAGAAGGATATGGCTACCTGTCAATTTTTAAAAAATTATCAAATGATTTTCTTACAAATGTTCACAATCATGCATAGCATGCATGCACGTAAAATCACTACTTTGCATTTATATTCAAGAATTACAATGCATAGACATGCATCATATTGATCTATTTTAATATAATTCAAGTGAATGAATTATTTCAGGATATTTTTTTCGAAATCCACATATGACTTTTCAACATTTAGAGCTTGCATTAGTCTAGCTCTGGTTACCATATGAAACTTGTAAATCATATCAAACACTTCATTTTCTCTGGTTAAATCAAACCCGACTTTGTCGCGATCGAAGCCCGGTGTCAACGCCTGGTCCGTTTCAATTAATATGGTTAAATCAAACCCGATTGAGTCGAGGTCGAAGCTTGTGTCTATCTAAGTCCACTTCGTTTCTTTATCTTTGGTTAAATCAAACCGGACTTTGTCGTGGTCGAAGCCCGATGTCAGGGCCTGGTCCGTTTCAATTAATATAGTTAAATCAAACCTACATCGAGTCAATATTGAAGCCTGTGTCTATCTAGGTCCACATCATTTCTTTATCTTTGATTAAATCGAACCCGACTTTGTCGCGGTCGAATCCCGGTATCAGCGCATGGTCTGTTTCAATTAATATGGTTAAATCAAACCCGCATCGAGTCGAGGTTGAAGCTTGTGTCTATCTAGGTACACGTCGTTTCTTTATTTTTGGTTAAATCGAACCCGACTTTGTCACGGTCGAAGCCCGGTGTCAGCGCCTGGTCCGTTTCAATTAATATGGTTAAAACAAACTCGAATTGAGTCGAGGTCGAAGCCTGTGTCTATCCAGGTCCATTTCATAATTCCGTCATTTTATAGAACCCAAATAAGTCGAGGTTTTTATTCCCCTTATCCATATAGTTTTTTCTCGATCAAAATATTTATCTACACCTTCTAAGTTTAGAAGCGTGAACAAATGGGGGCAACTGTAGATACCTTATTTTGTCTAGTCCAATACTTTAAAAATATAAAAAATTTTTAGCCGATATACTAGTCTAAGACTATATGTATGATTTGAAAACTAGCTCAAGGCCTAAAAATAAGAAGAACTGTCCAAGGACTGAAAAATAAAAAAGGAACAAAAAGGACTAAAAATAAAAAGTGAAGCTCTAAGTTTGCTCATAAATAGAGGGGAGATCTTTACTTGAAAATGAGGATTGGAGAGTGAGAAAGAGAAGGGATTTTAGAGAGAGAAAGAGAGGTCTTGAGAAAATAGAAAATACTTTTTTTGAAAGAGAGAGAAAGAGAGTTTTCATTTCTATTCATCTTTCATCTTGTCCTATTCTTTTTATTAAGATAGTTTAAATTTCTTGCACTTTAGCTTATAATATATCTTGTTCATTATTATTCATCATCTCTCTTCTTCATACTCATGTAGTTGATATTTTTTGTTTCATTTTCCATACATAAGTTGTTTGTTCCTTCTTTATCCATACTCTTAATCTTAAATTTTATTTCCATGTATTATTGATTTCTCTACAAGTTTGATAATGAGATATTTTTTTCATCAATTCAATCAATAAGGATGAAGATAAAGTTTTTAAGGGTGTAAAATTAACTCAATGTGAATCAATCCTTTAATGGGTTGAAAGTGTACATTTGATGAAAATAGAGGGTAAAACATCTATACAAGATTATGTAAATATTTAAGTTTGAATTTTTTTTATGTTCATATAAGTCTTTTTTTTTTGTTCATCATTTTAGTGACACTTGTTTAAATTAGTTATCATCCATGATCATTCATTTGCTATTTGATTAACAATAAGGGAAGAAATTAAAAATGGTAATCAGTAAACTATGTAGTAAAAAATAGTATGCTCATACCAATTATGTATGAAATTAAACATTTTTCATAAATTAATTTATTTACACATGAAAAAATTTATTATTAATTAATTTATGAAATGATTATATATATATATATATATATATATATATATCTTTTTAAAAAATATGAAATTAAAAAAACAGAGGGTGATTTCACCCTTTATGTTGTTTTTTATTTATTTTTGTGTTATTTTTGTTGTTTCTATTTTATTTCTTTTTTTGTGTTTTTTTTGTTTTTTTTGTTTGTATTTTATTTCTTTTTTTGTTTTTGTTTATTTTTTATTTTTTTATTAATATATATTATTGGTTTAATTTATTTTGTATATCTTTTTACTTATTTCACATATTGTTTCCTTATTTTTCCTCTACATATTCTTTTTAAATCTATCATATATCTTTATCAAATCTAACATTTCTTTCTATTATTCTTTCTTTTTCTTTATAATTGTTATCTCTTATTATTTATGTATTTATTATCGGCATCGTCATGATTATATGTGATTACTGTTTCATTCTTTTATCATCAGAATTGGTGTTCATAAATTAAAACCATAACATTTATATGTAAATTTTGTTAATTTCGTTATTTAGTCTTCACTAAAAAAAATTCGATGACGGACTTTGTAATTTTTGGGATACCAAATTTCTCTAACTATCAAATTTTTCGAACTACCGAGGTGAGGAGTTATTTTAAAGATACCGAGAGTAACTCCAATAATGCTTTAATTTTTCAATGATTTTTGTATCACCCATTAAATGTCATTTATTTGTTCATTGTTATGATGTAAAATGTACCAAATGGGACATTCAAAATTGGATTTCTTTAACATTATTTTGAAAAATAATTTGGATAGCACTTGATTAAATTTGATAACCATTTTTCATAATGGGTGTTGTGGGGTGCTAATACCTTCCGCACAAGCAAATGACTCCCGAATCAACTTTAAATTTTCACAAACTAAAATATTTGATTTTAAAATTAGGTAACCAATGACGTCCTAAAATGATTAGTGACGATTCAAAATTTTTTTCAAAATGATTTTTCAATCACCGCTACGCGTCGCATATTATTACATTTAACAACTATTTGAGAAAACAATGATGGTCGCACATAAAACAGATGAAACATCAAAATCATTCATATATGAGGCACTTATGTATATAAGTAATAAAAATCAATTGCGGAATCTTAACTACAAATTATATATTTTCACCACCTTATTTGTGGAAGAATTGTCTTTTCCTTTTGGCTTTTCTAAATGGGTTTTTGTTCTAAATCTCATATCTTCCATGATATTCGAACTTTACAGCGTATAATTGAAATGAGAATTAGCATATAATGATCATATAACCCAACCAAGGAGTAATTAATGATTGCTTAAATTAGTATTATAATTACTTTTTGCTGCTGTATATATTGATATATGCGTACTTTAGGATTTTTGAAATGCTTTCAGGCAAAAGGGTTAAGGTTTCTAACTTATTTCAGATATCATATTACATGGACTATATGTGGCCCTACAGCAAAAAAGAAGTGAAGAAGAAAGAACGATGAATTCCAACTGAAAAAGCAAGACAAAGAACCCATAGTCTGATCAACAACAATAATAGAGAAAGCGATTTGCTCATAATTTTCAACAAAAAAAGCCAATGAGGATTGAATTGGGACAAAATTATATGATCGAAATCACTGGTTCTAAGTGCTAAAGACTCAAAAAAACTGCCGCGAGGCAGGTCACCAACATCGCCAACCACCACATATTGTGTCGCCTTCCATCATGAAAAGAACACAAACTCTTCTCTACTTGTGGGATTTGTATGCCTTTCATGAAGGCCTAGTTTAGCTAGTGGAGAGGACTTATTCTTCCTAGTAAAGCCCCATGCGTGGGCCACATGAGTGTTTTGGTCAATCCATGTAATGTCATTTCTCTATCAGTGAATCTAACGTCGACATCAGTTTGAGTTTTTACATTTGTTTGTTGAAATTAAACTTATTCGTAATTTTTTATCGTACATGATAATAATGATCAGTTTTGACCGTCACATATGTGAGGTGAAATGCAATGTAGATGTGATGTGGATGACCTAGATGTAACATTTTATAACGAAATTGTGAAATAACATATCCGAACACCCTCTTAAAAAAAAAAGAAAAAAAACTATTGTAATTACCATCTTTAGCTTTTGAGTTTGGACTCTGTCACATATATCACATATCATATGTGACATCCCAGTTAGATATATGATGTCTAATCTGTGTAAAATGGTCTATTATAGTTTGGTATTCTTTGAAATGTTTCATGGGAAATCATAGAGAAAAATGTTGTGCGACAATTTTCAGGAAATTTCCAAGATGAAACCATTTCAAAGTCGTAGCCATGCAAACTGAAAGCTCTTTGATTATCTCTTTGTTGAAAATTGAATTTTCCATACTAGCTATCTTTATGTACTTTACTAGAGCCTAGAGGCTATAATTAAGTAGCCTGTTTTGAACAAAAAAAATGTCGTGTCTGTATTTTTCTTTACATCAACAAATGATTCATAATTGGGATTGTACAAGTTTGTTTGCTTTTGAGCAGTGATTTATTAACATTCAATGTATTTTCAGCTTATATGATAGAAATTATTAATAGACGGGAGGGAGTCCTTGTCTAAATTGTATGATTTAAATTGATATAAGTTTAAAAGCGTCCTAACTTCTGTACCGTATAAAAGTTGTTTCCTACGATTTTGTTGTATGCACTGTATTAAGACATGAAGTTCCTTGTTCAAACTAGGACTTCAAGAGAAATTCTTTAACGAGAAAGACTAGCCGCTGAACCTCCTTGCTTGGTTACCTTACCTGAGAGTAACGGAATAGAGTCCCTCGTTAGACAAAGTAAATCAACGTATAGATTATTTTTCAAGCTTCTATAGTACATAAAATGACCATCATCTCATTCAAGAGATCTAAAGTGAATTTGCCATGGATTTTTGACCAACCGTAAGCATCAGATTCCACGTTTAATCATACTTCATATCATACTATGAACATATAAATAAAAATTTATATCCAAAATTCAGCAAATATGGGAGTGAATTCAGTTAACTATGCTATACATAATATTGATCAAGAAAAAAATTCAGTATTTTTATAGTAAAGTTTGGAAGTAATTTGTTTGGAAGCACTTTTCATGTTTTTGAAAACATCATTTTAACTCACATTTATTTAAAAATATTTTATATTTTTTGTACAAATACTTCTACATAGAATTAATATTTTTTTCATAAGACGCTTTCAGTATAAATAAATGTTTCAACTTCATTTTTGTATATATAAGATGATTTAAAGAACAGTAAATATAACTAACTTAAGTGATATTTTAAATGTATGAAATCATCATTTCTAATAGAAACACTCATAAACACACCCTAAAACTACAAAATTTTCCTAAATTCCTTCGTAGTGACATTTTCATATTGAAATATGTTACCTAAAAGGCGAATCATTGCGGTACACAAAATTGAAATAACAATGTAATACGTTAGTTGTACCGAAACAAGGTGTATATTGTGAGATCAGGCTTCTTCTGTTATCCTAGCTAGGTCTAGTAAAATATATGTCTATCCATAACATGATTTATTTAGCTACAAGTTCACCTCGCCTCTATTGGATCTGTTCTCGGAGCCTAAAATATTGAACCTTTCTTCACCCCAAACATTTCGTGTTTAGAAGATTTACATGTCTCTCTTGCTATAAGAACAGTGCGTTCCAAGGTGTGAAGTGAGAAAAGCGGGAGAGAGGACAATTCATAATTGAGGTTTTAAATAAGATGACATCTTCTTTTTCTTAAGGGAAAACTACAAATTGGTCCCTAATTGAACTATTAAGTTGCTGTCATTTATAACCTTAAACTATTATTTCCTTCATTTATAACTTTCAACTTATTATTTATTGTCATATATAATCTTCCGTCTATGAACCATTAGTGAGTTGTTAATGAGACTGAAAATGACGTCGTTTGATTTGTTAAAATTAAAAAAAAACACTCATATCAATACTATGCCTTTTTGAACCTCCTAAAGCTATCATTCCCTCCCACAAACTCAACCCGATTACTGAGCTTGCTTCCATATCCTCTTTCTCTTTCCATTGTTGGAGATGGTCTCTTCAATGGTGAACCCAACCTCGGTTAAAATGTAAAATACACCACTGCACTTTGATGAAATTGTAAACTATACTCCTACACTTTTTTCATATTTGTATACCCCTGCACTTTGACTAAACTGTAAAATATACCCCTCCGTGACTTTTTTTGTTAATATAACAGAAAAATTAACTCCATCCATTTCTCTCAATTTCCTCAATTTTCCCTCATTTTCACTTTCAATATATTTTCTAGATCTGATTTTTTTGTTTCCTTTAATGATTTTTTTTGCTTTATTCTTAAAAAAACTTCTTTATTCGTAAAAATCTGCTTCATTCATACTGTAATGAATTTTTTTTGTTTTATTCTTAAAAAATCTACTTCATTCATATGATTAAAAATATAACCTCTATTACTTTGAGGTTTTTTTTGGGTAGTTCTACTTACAAGTTACTTCTATTTTTTATCGTTGCAATCCTAGAGAATTTTGTGAGAGATTTTTTATATTTTTAATTCATTTTTACCATAATTTTATAATTTCTTTACCGCCTCTCCAAATTTTTTTTTTTCAAATTATGTAAAAATACTCTTCATTTTTAATGACATTTTTTTATAAGATTTGACGGAACTTGACTCTCCAAAAAATTCATGATAGGCAGTAAAAACTGTTACACGGCAAATGTAATTCAAACATTTTATTCATTCTTTAAATTTTTTATTGAACTGGAGCTAAAATCTCAAGGATTTCCTATTAAAAATAAATTATAAATGTATTATTCATTTGATTGGAAAAAATAAATAATATAACTTAGTTTATTGAAATTTTATAACGAAAAATTTTTTAGTAGCATATTTTTTTTATGATGAACCATTTTTTGAGTAACAGATCTTTTATTGAATGAAATAGATTTTTTTAAGAATGAAGCAAAATCTGTTACAGTATGAACAAAGCTGATTTTTTTAAGAATAAAGAAGATTTTTTTTAAGAATAAAGCAAAAAAAATTCATTAAAGGAAAGCAAAAAAGTTAGATCTGAAAAACGTATTAAAAGTAAAAAGAGGCCTTAAAATGAGGGGAAATGGATGAAAATGGTGAGAAATAATGGAGGAAATTTAGGGAAATTGATAAAAATGGATGGAGTTAATTTTTCTGTTAAATTTAACTAAAAACGCCACGAAGGGATACATTTGTAGTTTAGTCAAAGTACAGGGGTATAAAAATATGAAAAAATGTGTAGGAATATAATTTACAGTTTCATCAAAATATAGAGGTGTATTTTGCATTTTAGCCCCCAACAAGCAAAACAAGTATACACATCAGTATTCTATATTTTGATGAAACTGTAAATTATACTCCTACATTTTTTTCGTATTTTTATACCCCTTTACTTTACATTTTATCCCCCAACAAGCAAAACAAGTATACACATCAGTACTCAAATTCAATTTAAATATATTACTTCAAAAAAATTAATGTAACAGATTGAATTAAATTTAGTAGTTTTTATATTTAATTAGTTATTATTATATCTTTTTATTTCTAATGTATTTATTTAATTATTCTTTTTTCTCTCTCACATCTATTAATTATATCTCTCTCCTAAAATCTCTCTCTCCATAATGGTAAAAAAATTATATTTTTTTGCCATATTTTGTTTCTCCATAATAAATGGTAAAAATATCTCCTTCTCTCTCTCCCTCCATCTCTCTATCTCTCTCTACCTCATTTCCGTAAATCAGGATTTATATCTCTCCCAATCTATCCCCTCTCTCCTTATATATATACATGTTATATACTATATAGGGAGAACTGCAAAAATAACTCATTTCCTAATTCAAGATACAAAAATATCCAGAAAATTTTTTATTACAAAAATGACTGAAATATGATAAATAATTTATTTATAACAATGTAATGTAGGTAAAAAAATTATTTACCACATCATATTTCGGTCCTTTACAAATAAAAAAATTTCAGCTATTTTTGCAGCTCTCCCAAACCTATCTTTTACCCTCCCCATTTTGGGTCTTCCTCTGCAAGTTTTCACTTCCAAAGAGTGACAGAGTTGCATTTGAGGTTCATGAGTGCCAAGTTTCTTCATACGCTAACGATCCCAATCCTCCGCACGCATCAAATTACTCCATATATTATCATACACTGCCTTCGCATCAGCAATTCGGTTCTCCAACTCAAACAAACTCACTCTCTCTTACTCAAAACGCTTACTACCCCCTCCTTCATCCATCTTTCCTTGTCTCGCCTACTCACACGACTTCTTCAATTTCCCAGTGACAACCTCTCTTACGCCCACCACCTGTTCGACCAAATTCCCAACTGTAAAAACCAGTTCATTTGGACCTCCCTCATTCGCTCCCATGTCATTCATTGTCATTTTCCCCAATCCATCTCTTTATATGCTAAAATGCACCAAGATGGCGTCTTTCCATCTGGGTTCACCTTCTCTTCTGTTCTCAGTGCTTGTGCTCGAATCCCGGCCTTGTTTGAAGGAAAGCAAGTCCACGCAATGGTTGTACGAATAGGTTATTTAGGAAACAAGATAGTTGAAACTACACTTCTTGATATGTATGCTAAATGTGGACTTCTATTGGATGCGAGGGATGTGTTTGAAATGATAGATGATAAAGATACTGTCTCTTGGACTGCCATGATCTGCGGGTATACTAAAAAAGGACTAATGGATGAGGCACGGCGGTTGTTTGATAACATGGGGAAGAGAAATCCGGTTTCTTGGTCCACAATGGTGGCTGGCTATGCCAACTGGGGTGACATGGAAGCCGCAAAGGAGTTGTACAATGTTATGCCGGAAAGGAACTCAGTCTCATGGGTTGCTATGATAGCGGGTTATGGGAAGTGTGGTGATGTTGTGGAGGCTAGGAAGATCTTTGACAGTATAGTGGTGATGGATGTGTCGTGTTGGGCAGCCATGGTGGCTTGTTACGCCCAGAACGGGTATTCGAAAGAAGCCATTGGGACTTATAACGAAATGAGAGAGCAAAATGTGGGAGCTAGTGAGGTAGCAATGGTGGGTGCAATCTCAGCGTGCACCCAACTTGGTGATGTTGAAATGGCAAACACATTATGGGATCATGTACAGGAAGGATGCTGTGGTAAGATATTGGCATCGTCCTGTTACTGCATTGATTTTGTAGTTTCTGTTTTCTCTCTGTTTCATGAAGAAAATCATTGTATGATTATATGATACTTTTTGGTTTTCCATTGTGTGTCAAACAAATTTTCAGATAGGACAATCTTTGTATCCAATGCGTTGATCTACATGCACTCAAAATGTGGTAATATCGATCAGGCAAGGGAAGAGTTCAACAGAATGATTGATAAAGACGTGATATCGTATAGTGCTCTAATCACAGCCCTTGCAGACCATGGAAAAGCCAAAGAAGCATTAGAGCTCTTTTCAAAGATGCAAGAAGAAGGAATAAAACCAAACCAAGTTTCATTCATTGGTATACTTAACGCCTGTAGCCATGCAGGACTGATTGAAGAAGGTTGCAAGTATTTTTTGCTAATGACTAAGGTTTATGGCATTAAGCCATTAAAAGAACACTATGCTTGTATGGTTGATCTCCTTGGAAGATCTGGACAGGTCGAAAAGGCCTATAAACTTATAATTGAAAATGTGGATGTTAGGGATGCAAAAATATGGGGCTCTTTGCTAGGAGCATGCAAAGTCTATGGTAATGTAGAGTTGGGTGAGATTGCTGCCAAGAATTTACATGAACTTGAGCCTGAGAATACCGGAAATTTGGTACTTCTGGCAAATACTTACGCTTCAATTAGAAACTGGGAAGACGCAGAAAGAGTTAAGATCATGATGACTGAAAGAGGAATGAGCAAGTCTCCCGGTTGTAGCTGGATTACAGGAGCGACATAAATAAGGAACGTATATTCTTCTCAAGCCAATTAAGCTCCTTCTTGTCCCTACCTTAATTGGGACAAATTTTCCAGTACTCTTGGAGTATTGAGTTTTTACTACTGTTTCTTATAAATTGTTATCGTATCTTAAAATACATTTCTAGTTCATATTTTGACGAGAGACAAATTAGAAGGGACCAAGTTTTCTCTAGGAGTATCAAATATCCTCCTTAATTGATTCTTCTCCAAAATATTGCTGGTACTTGCCTTTATAGAGTTAAAGAAGCAACACATGCTTGTCTCAGTGTATCAAAACTAGAGGCTCTTCAAAAAGAAAACATTTCTCATCATTAATTACCAAGTACTAGCAACACAACATTCACAAAATCTCGCAACTACGACGTGAGGGTAAGCGAGTAATTCATGTGACCAATTTCATAGCCATCTCTGACCTTGGTTTTTCCTCTAGGATTGGGCTGCTTCATACAAACACTGTAGGCCTGCCTGTTCTTGCCAGTTCTATCTTCAAAATCATGTCTTCAGAGGAGCTTTCTTCTCTCTGTCCGATATTCGAGCCGGGGCTGTTGAATGTGACTTGAATCGTCCCCTTCCCTCACCCTCTTTTTCCTGGAGATGAAAATTTTGAAAATATTAACTCATATTGTTCATAAACCCTTTCCTCTCTAAAAAAAAATAAATCAAATAAATAAATCATTCCCTTAGGTTTTCATCAAATCAGCGTACACTTATAGACTATTCAGTTTCGACTGCCCATTTATTTTCAAATAGGAAAATTGTCTAAGTATTTTCAAATAGGAAAATTGTCTAAGTGTAACCGATCTGCGCACCTTTTTCTTGACAATCTGAACTACATCCTCATCATCAAGATTATGACCAAGGCCACAATGCTGAGGGTAGTGCCTCGCACTTATTCCCCATACTAGCACATATTTGACCTCCTTGACCAAACTCCTATGAATGTGATTACAAAAGTCCTCAACTGTGCAGCCACCTCTATCCTAAAATAACGCACAGATCAGAATAATTTTTTTCCTTTTAATAGGAATGAATAGAAATAAGGAAACCATGAATTAAGAAATGGCTGAACCAAATAAGAAGAAACGGACACTTGGCATACCGCAGAAAGTACTACAGGATCTCCGAAATCAGGTTGCTGGCCTTGAGGCTTGGTATAAACCCTAACAAGACCCATCTCCTCCCACATTTTTGCAAGTAGCCTGTCAAAGTTCAGCTGTTCCAGCAACGAGAATAGAAGTTAGTGCTCCACTAATATAGATCCATAATCACAAGTAACATTCTGCTTAAACTATCTTAGCCTCACATCAGAGTGTGCGATGTATACGGGCTCTGAAATGTTATGAATTATACAAATAAGAAATATCAGGAAACCCAAACACAAGATTTGAAAGTTAGTCCATTGTACTAAATAACTTAACTGAAGATCATTTTCATTGAAACAAAGAAAGAAAGCTC
The DNA here is from genome assembly GCA_003255025.1 of Datisca glomerata. NCBI lineage: Eukaryota > Viridiplantae > Streptophyta > Magnoliopsida > Cucurbitales > Datiscaceae > Datisca > Datisca glomerata. Next base: position 578,852 of record QANY01008042.1, read on the forward strand.
AAGTGAGACTGGATGTCCCAAAGGATAGAACCTGCCTTTAGATTACAGCTAATGACAACGGAATTAGGTTGACGGGCTAATCTGTCTACATCATCAATACCAATAACATCTATCTTGTTGTAAACATATATACACTTCATGTATTTACGGTTTCCCTCAATAACATCAATAAGATCGTCAACTGTGGCATCCTCACGAAACAACAACTGCAACCAAAACCAGTATCAAATAAATAAACTTTATATGGAGGAGGTGATAAACAAGTTCAGGGAAAAGAGTAAAAGAGTAAAAGTGGAAAGCAAGAGTCTGGAAAAATAAGATCGACAAAGCGTGAAAGATAAGATCGACGACTGTGGAGTTGAAAAGCCTAGCCCGATCACTCCTTAAAACCTAGGTGTTAAGGAGAGGGGTACTAGAACTTTATAACTAGCACAGAATAGGCAAGTATAGGCGATGTGGGACAACATTCCAACACACTCTCCTGGACCACAACACGGTTGCCAAACTAAGCAGCATACCAAACAATCCGAACTAAGCGGACAAAGAACCGAACTAAAGCAGCACAAACAAAGGCCCAACCAAGCTCTGATACCAAGTTGAAAAGCCTAGCCTGATCACTCCTTAAAACCTAGGTGTTAAGGAGAAGGGTACTAGAACTTTATAACTAGCACAGAATGGGCAAATCTAGGCGATGTGGGACAACATTCCAACAGCGCAGAAGAAGTACGTGGACTTCATAACAATCTTACCAAAAGAGGTCAGAAGCTTTCTAGAAGGGGAAAGCATCAATCGAACTAACTCTTATGAGTCCTCTGTCAACAGAGCTCATGCATTCTATATGTGGCTAGATTTACAGAAAAGTAATCTGAAACCACCTTCATATCAAACTTAAAATTTTGGTAAAAAAAAAACTATATGGGGTTGTTTGATCATAGTTTTTTGTCTTTCAAAAGAGGACAACGTGCACTCCTTTCTTTGTATTCTTTTAAGATTTAATATAATCTTTGTTTCTTATAAAGGAATGCTAAATTTAAAATTAAACAAAATGAAAGAAAACTATAAGTCAATGTTGAGTGCGTTAGTTTAATTTTTTTTGGGTAGAAAGGAAACTTCTATGCGTCATCCCTCAATTTGGCCACTAGTCACTATGTAGACTTGGTTTAGGATTATAAGGAGGTTCAGAATTCTAACAGCCACCGACAGCAATGTCATCTTCCCCTCTTCCAGAGAAGAAACCTAAAGGAGATCTTGCTACTAAAGTGGAAATAGTTTTATAGTTGAAAAGAGAAAGACACAAAAATTCCCACCAAATATTTTGCATTGCATGTGCACTGACTAGAAAGCATGTTTTCATTACTCTGACTTCTTCACTTTTGGGATTTACTTTAATTGTGCAAACTCAGTGACAGATTGTTGAAAAGTGATTACCTCCGCATTGTGAATTTTGTATTCATGTAAAATTTGATAACAAAGCTTCTCGTCCACATGAGTTAATTGAATAGTGCTATTGAATGAAATGCCACCAGTTTTCTTCCTTTTGAAGTAGATCTGCAAACAAGAGAAGAAACAAAGACCTGGAGTTAACCATTACAACAGACCAATAAGGAAAGTGTCTATAAAAAGGATACTTCAAACAAATTGAGAGCCAATTGAAACAGGAAGCTGAACATGTTGAGCCCATAAACACCGTGTCAAGAAAAACTGACTTGTGGCGGTCTCTTGTTCAAGCGCAAACCCACAGCTTCTAGCTCCTTTGTTAATATCTGGCGATGACCCTCACTCTGAAGTATTTGAAAAACAATAGTATTATAAGACTATACTAAACTGACATGCTAAATAAAAAAATAGCCATGATGAATTAGGATAACAATGAATACTTAGACGGTCGAATAAACAACGAGAGAACACTTCTTATATATCGCAATACTAAATAATTACACAATAGTTGCATAATATCAATCGTAATTCTACGAGACAGAAGAATATTTGTAAACACATCGGAGAAAGGTTTCTTTCACTAAAGTGATATTATGTACTATGCAGTAAGCAAAAAAGTGATAAAGCACCAAGGACGTACTTTTGAGGCATCAAGAACCATCAACACTATGTCTGAAGACTTGGCAACAGCAATAACCTGGCATAAACATAGTTAACATTAACAATCTCCATGAATATCCAGCTCCATTAAGTACAAAAAAATAGGTAACAAAATAATGAAGATGAACGGCTATTGAAAATAAATAGGTATACTCATAAGGAACAATTGTGGCTCAAGAATGAAGATAATTTTTCACCAGGAAAGGCCATTATATAATATAACTTAAAAAGAGGTTAAAAGTGTATACCTGCCTGCCACGACCCTTGCCTTCGGAAGCACCTTCAATAATTCCTGGAAGATCAAGCAGTTGAATTTTGGTATCGTTATAGTGTATAATACCTGGAATGCATGTTAGAGTTGTAAACTCGTAAGATGCAGCTTCTGAATGTGTGCCCGTCAACATCGTTAAAAGTGTTGATTTCCCTACACTGCAAAAAGTAGGGAAACACTTAAAAGAGCTTATTCTCACCATTGATTGATAAAATAATTAAGTGCGTACACAAAAGTTGGCATGTCATTCAAGAAATGTTATAAAAGTATTTACACTTCACGACCCAAATCACATCAACAACCAACTCGATTCACCAAATGGTTCTTATTTTGTGTGTTAGAGAAAAGCCATATATTGATTTATTTATGTAAAAAGGCACTTGCCAAATGATTGTTTCTTAGTTAGGAAACTGAATAACATGTCAATGCCAATTTCACAAAGAGGTCAAACCTTGGAAACCCTATTAGTGCAACACGTCCATGGCCGAATTTTGTGACTTCAAACCCCTCTCCACCTGCGCTTGAACCCTGAAGCATAGTTTTAGAAAACAATTTAAAATATGCACAGGCCGTGTTACCCCAAGGCAAAAAAAACAGCAGGCAAGTAGGGTCATCATTGTGAATGTCAGTCGAGAGACAGATCTCACATTCAGTAAGCAATACCCTCATGGAGACACTGGTAAAATAAGTTAACCAACCACTCAATTTTTCCAATAGACAGTCATCATTTCCATTTATTTCAAACTATATGATTTGTCCAGCACGTGTTTCTCTTTTTAAATAGCGGCCTACACAGAGGACTTCCAAGGAGAAAATTAAAGAAAAAAATGAACCTTTCAGTTCTGCCTAAGTTTTCAGTCTCTTAAATCAATTAAGTTACGTAATACATAATTATGTATTACAATTTTAGGTGCAATACATTACTCAAAACAGCAAACCATGACAGGAATACTTATAGAAGAAATAAAAATTACCAAACGACATTACACGAGATGAAAAGAACCTCAGTTAGAAATTTTATTATTAATATCAGAAAGAACTAAAGGTTGGCAGACAAATGGCATTACAAGATTATTGAATTCCAGATACGGAGATATTTACAAGGTTACAATCAATTCCTACAACAGCTAATAGTTCCGAAGCAATTAGAACAAGGACTACAAAGCTAATCCCACAGAAAAAATAACTTATTCTACTTCGATAAACAGTAGCATCTCTAAGTAGGGAAAAAAGCTCCAGTTTTCCTATCTGTGCATGAACATTAGAATGTCTATAGAATTGCAGCATACAAAACAAGTACGAAAATGTAGGCGAGTATAACAGAAGAAAGTTGCATACTTTAGGAGGCTCCAATAATTGCGTCCTTAGCTTAGCAATCTTTGCTTTAAGCTGGCCAAGGTGATATTCTGCATTTCGAGGAATTAAAAGAATGAATTTAACCATCCGCTAAAACAAATTAGAAAGAACACATAATAACTTCAAAAGATCAACCACGAGGCTAAGAAAAACAATATTGTCTTACAGAAATCGAATACGGAAACAAATGCACTCCAATTATACGCAAACAGGGCGAAATATCTGAAGAAATGAGAAGGTAATTGCAAAGAGAATAACCTGTGGCCTTATTTTTTTGAGTCCGGGCCATCTCGGCCTCAATTTCTTTAATCCTCTCTATTATTCCCATTTTTCCTCGAGTTCAGCTGAAAAAACTGCAAAGAATATCTCAATTCTCAAGCTCACAACAATAAATAAAAACTGGTTAATAACAAACTACGATTGTGATTAATAGCGACATTCAACATTAGACAGTTAATAATGATATGCATTTTCTCTGTGCTCGTATATAATGGATAAGGAAAAGCAAATATATAAATAACTGATTTAAAAGCAAGAGAGATTTAATTGATTATTTTTGCTTAATTCTGTTTGTCCGATTGAAAACGAACTGCGAGCTACACAGTAAGTTCAATAATGAATTGGTTCGACTTTAAGAATTCTATACACAAATAAATCCTGGTGATTAGAACATAGCCGAATTGCGTAGAGAAAGAAGGTGATTGGCTCAGTAGATGACTCACTGTTGCCGAGTTGCCAACGATCTCAGGACTCAGGGAGCTTGAAGCAGAGAAAGGGACAGAGGGGGAGAGAGATGAGAAGTGGAGTAGGGCTTAGAAAGTGGAACAACTGAAGGAGGCTGACTTCTCCAAAGGCCCAGTTCAGGAAACAAAGATCCAACACACCTATTAAGTTTGTTTTTTTTTTCATTTAGACAACTTTCTTATTTTAAATATAATTTTGTCAACTTTTAAAATCATTGTTATGGTGTTTTCTCTAGCACCAATGACGCGGTGACGCGTGTCGCGCCTCAATTGAGAAACTCGTCGTTCAGGAACTTTCAAATGAAAAAAGTAAACCCCGTCCGATCAAACACCATGGACCTCGGGCCATACAGACCTGAGCTTAGGAAAAAGAAGGGGTAAGGCTAAGGTTCAACAAAAGAGCTCGGGTAGCTCCCGAGCGCAAGGACATCATTGTCCACCCAAGTAGCACCCAACAGGTCTCATCGCCATGACTAAGTGTCAGGATAGCCTCCGAAGAGTCGTGTCGTAATTAAATGTTTATCGCATTATGTCAAGATCGCATCCCTTCCGTTCAATCAATGACCGACGATGACAAGCTTTGTGTTTTGCGATGCTTCTCCAACACCTCTCCGAGAGCCTTCTTCGACAAGTTTCCTCCCACCAAGAAAGACTCATGTATAAATATACCCAACTAATCGACATAAAAGGTACGCCTATTCTCCCCCACAAAAGTTACTCTAAGAGATCGACTAACTTAAGCATCAATGCTCCTCGACGAGGAACCCACCCCTCCCCCGGTTCTCCTCGTCTTAGAGTTCTTTGTTTATGTTTTTGAAGACTTGAAGGACACAAGGAGCCCATTTAGAGGGAAGAGTGTATGGAGATCACTGTTAGGGTCTTCAACCAAAACCGTCATTCGAAGAGGAGCATCGCCCAAAGGGGAGATACAGGAAAATTATTGTGGCACTTTTCGGGCTAAAACAATCATCATATATAATATTTTCCTATAAATAAACAATTTGATTTAAAATATATAATATATTAAATAATAAGAAATATCTATATAGAACATGGAACTTAAAAAAACATAGGAGCTATAAAATTATAATTAAATGATGCTATTTTAAGTTTTTTGTATAAATTGTTGACTTGCTTAATTGACATAGAACTTGCGAACTTGATTTAGATATGAACAATTGATGAGAATGACAAACAATGGGTATTACCTACTAACATCTCCAATTCTAGAAATACGCCAGCCATGCTATGCTTGTCAAATTAATGTTAAGAAATTACTTTTCTAAATTCAACAAATTAAAAAAGAAGGGAAAAACATGAGAAGACAAAATACGTATTGTTATGGGTATTCTTGTACCACGCGCAACACCACGTGGCAGGCCACGATAGAGGTCTCTACTCTACTCTAGGAAAATGGATTGAAGAACTGAGCTCCTAAAAGGGAGGGGAAATGACCTAACTAGGTCGATCTCCAAGGAGCTCGGGCCACACCGATCAGCGTAAGCTAAAAAACCTCGAGAAGAGGATCTGACGCAAGGGTCAGCTAGCCATGTGTTAGGCATCATTATTATTCGTTGAAATTTATCACTCCACGTGACATTTTGTCCCTTGCGGCGGGCGCCGGTCGACTTCAGTCGTCATGATGAAGCATCGAGTCAGCCACCAAATGATCACATCCACCACGTTTGATGTGACTAAAGATAAATCAACATTTAATGCACCTTCCTTTACGTTAACTCGGGGGGACAAAAGCATTAAATGTCACTCCTAACACGTCATATCAAGGAGAGGTCATCACCTCGCTCAAAACTTATTCGACACACATCCTCATCCAAGGCTCCAAATATATATACCCCATCTACAAACAGTACAAGGTAAGCAATTCTCTCATATGGGAAACTCTGCCAAAATTTTTTAGATACTAACTTAGGTATCGGAGGCTCTTCAACGAGGAAACCACCCCATCCCCCCATCCCCTCGCGTTCTCTTCACCTTAGAGTTCTTTGTCTGTGTTGTGTACGGTTCCCGCCTGAGAGAGGGCCCCTACGTGGAGAGGAGATTGCATGCCACCTCACTGTTAGGATTTTTTGTAACAACAGTTGGGGTCATATATGGGTACGACAACGAAACCTTCTTCCCCTACCAAACACTCGAGGTTGTTGAATCTGCAAAGACAAAATGAGCCTGACATCCTCATCTCATTCCGACGAAAACCATGATAGGTTAAGAATGGAAAAGGAAGACCCACCCTCATTTTCACCGAGAGGGGAACCTCCTATCGTCGCCTTGGTCATGCAGCGAAAAAAAGAATGAATCGGTAAGTTCACTCTCTAAGATGGTCAGAAAAATGAAGAGAGAAATGATGGCCCTCAGTAACGCTGTAACAGTCTCATGTCAATAAGTCCATTCCCAACTACCTACGGCCACTACTCCCCAGAAGTAGAAAGAGTCATCAGTCGGGTCCTCTCATGATCGGGGAGCTAAGGAGGATGACTAGTGAGCGGAACTCCCCCTAAAGTTCAAGATGCCCTAAATGGCCCACTGTGATGGGGCCAAGGACCCGTTTGCATACATGGAGATTTTCAAGGTCTGGATGGACTTGCATCACATCCCATAACCTTTGATGTTAAGCTATTACGTTTAACGCTCAGCGGACCTGCCCAAAAGTGGATAAAGTAGTTGAAGCCAGACTCCATTCATTCGTTCGTCGAGCTCCCCCGATTGTTTGCTAAACAATTTTTTAGGGGAAGAGATAGAAGGAGGCCAACCTCCTACCTGATGACCGTGAAATAACGGTCTGATGAGTCGTTGAGGGACTACATGAATCATTTCAATGTCAGCGAAGACATGATGGTGGCCACGCTGAGATGTGGGATCACTCATTCCATGATGAGGTGGTCAATGTCCAAGCACGACCATGTATGCTTTATCGAGCTCAAAACTATGATCTTAAAGTACGTAAGCGTTGAGGAGGTGATCCAAGCCGAGAGGGAGCAGGAGATGCCAAGTTGCGGGAACTCCCAAAAGGTAAATGAACCGCGGGAGGACAAATGAACCTATCCCCTCGAGACCCTTTAATCCAGTGCCCACCTTGTCTGAAACCCTCTAGTTAATCAGTTTGTCACCTATACCCCCCTTGCAGCCAGGCGGGAGGAAATTTTTAACGTTATCAGGGACAAGAGCCTATTGAAACAACCTTGGGTGATATGAACACCTGATGAAAAGAAGGATACCATGAAGTACTATAGGTATCACAGGGATTTCGGGCACAACACAGAGGGATGCTTCGATCTCCGTGGGCAGATTGAGGCTCTAATTCAGAAGGGGTACCTCAAAGAATTATAGCCGGGTGTAGGAATCACGGGGACAACATCCCCCCAGGTAAGAGAAAAAGGTGGAGAGACAACCTGAGCAGAAGGCTGACCGACTCTGCAGCCCCATGGGGGAAATTAAGATTATATTTGGGGGTCTAAGCACTTCGAACTCCAACCGGAGCGGAAAGTAGCTACTCGAGAGGCGGGGCATCCAATGGTTTTCAGCGTCCTCCCACAATCACCCTAAGCCAAGGTAAAGGAAGCAATCATGTTCACCAAGGATGAGACACATAAGATTCATCAGTCGCACGCTGACGTGCTGGTCATTTCCTCAGTGATCGTCAATATCAAGGTATAGCAAACCCTGATCGAAGGTGGGAGCTCGGCCGATATATTAAACTATTATGTCTTCCTACAAATGGGGTTAGATCCCAAGCAGCTTCACCCATGATCTGCCCCTTAACAGGATTCAGGGGGCATGAAATCATTCTCGAATGTGTGATGAAGCTCCCCGTGACCCTAGGCCCAACCCCACAACTCGCCACCAAGCTAGTCGAATTCACGATTTTGAGATGTAGTGAGGTGTATAACGTCATCCTTGGCAGGCCCACCATGCACAACTTCAAAATGGTTCCCTCTACATATCGCGGAGCGATGAAGTTCCCTACCCCCGAGGGCGTAGAATCGATGAAGGGGGGCCAAAAAACATCGAGAGAATGCTACACCACAACCCTCAAATGGAAGGAATCGACAGCCGCAAATGAGTCAGTCCAGGAAAAGGCTCCACCCCCTTAGGAAACAAAAAGGGGGAAAGGAATAAGAGCCTTGTAATTAAGTGAAGTTTGATCACTAAAAACTCATTCTCCCACAAAGAATGATCAAGGAAAAGGCGATGTCTATTGAGTACCCCAACTCGTCAGAAGGGAAATGAGCTCTAGCCAGAGCATAAATGCTAGATTCTCAAAATAAAAAAGTGATTACTGGCGTGGTGCTCTAGCCCGCCAGTCGGGATTAAAAGTGATGACTGAAGTGGTGCTCTAGCCCGCCAGTCGGGCACCCCAGCTCATCAGCTGGGAAAAGAGCTCTAGTCGGAGCATAAATGCTTGGATAGACTCCCAAAATCAAAAAGTGATGACTGGCGAGCACTATAGCTTGTCAAATGGAAAATGAGCTCTAGTCAGAGTAGAAATTCTTGGATAGACTCTAAATAAAAAATGATATATGCCAAGCACCACAGCTCGCCAAAAGGGAAATGAGCTCAAGTTAGAGCAAAAATGCCTAGCTAGACTCTGAAAATCAAAAAGTGATGATTAGCGTGGTGTCCTAGCCTGCTAGTTGATACTAAAAGGAGATGTCTGGTAGAGCACTCCAGCTTGCCGGATGGGGAAGGGGCTTTAAACAAGAGCATGAATACCCGATAAAACCCCATAAGAAAAAAGGAAAAGCTTCGACCTAAGTAGAGGATGACCGACCAGATGCCTAAGGAAAAATGGGCTCTTTACCGAACAAGAACGCCCAATCAAGCATTAAAGGAAGGAAACCACGCTCGCTTCTTCTCCCAACAAAAGGGAAAGGAACATCAACCAAGGTAGAGGTACCCATGTAAACGTCGGGAAATGGTTTGGAAAATGTCCGCTCGAACGAACCCGTTGTAGGGGGCAACGTGACTCCCTAACGAATAAGGATACGACAAAGTTATTCGACCCGACCTCTTCCAAATGGGATAGCCCGCCCAAAGGAAAATCATAAGTTAGACAAGGCAAAAGTAAGCCTAAAGGTCAGGACAGACAAATACTAATAAAGGCACCCAGTGAAACGACAAGGCTGAAGAATTCAAAGTTCATACAAATCAAGGTAAAAAAGGAGACAAAAATTCAACAAAAATACTTAAGGAAAAAAGGGAAAGTTACAAGCAATGAATAACATAATCAGCTAAACGATAGGGCATATGGAAACTTCAGCAGCATAAGTAGCATGAGCCAGAGAAGTTTTAGCTTGGCCAGCAGCCTCGAGTTAGCCGAGCGATGGTGGAAGGACCTCCCCTTCAGGATGACCCGGAGAAGGATAAGATCAGAGGAGCTAGGTGGAGGCCTAGGAACATTTGAAATGGACTGGGGGGAACGCAACATCCCGATAACTTTCTGAGCTTCACGAGAACTAGGGACCATAACTCATTCATAGGCCAACTGCACAGGAGTGGGTGGATGATTAGGCGGGCAACTAAGAAAACTCGAGTCCCACTCATGATGGTCGTTGATGATCTCATCATGACAGCTTTCATAACCCAAGGAAAACGGTGCGAGAAGGGTCGTTTGAAACTCCGAAGACGGCTTGAAGTCTTCTATCTTCTTAGCGTGACCTTCAGTCCACCGGCCGCAATTCTCCTTCGATTGCATCTCCACCAAGTCAAACTTACTCCGAGGTTCCCTCTCCATGTTCTCCGCCTGAGTCTGGTGATGAATCGCTCAAGAAGCTAGTCTTCCAAGAGCCTGACCTTGTCATTCAGGATATTCTCTTGCTGTTGTAGATTGGAGACAGCCCTCTCCCGATCAGATAATTGAGCCTCCAGCTCCCTACGAACACTAGCATCTCAATTATACTTAGCCCTGGCCTGACCTAACTCCATCTCAAGGCGGGTGGACTCCCCCTCGACTCCCCTCAGTCTTTCAACCTCTGCCTAGACCTTGTCATAGGCGTTGTAAAGAGAATTGAAGTTATTGGTCCTCTCGGCGAGCGCAGCATCTGCCCGGGAGGAGGAGGATACCCAAATAGCCTTTAACACTTGGTCTTCACAACGGCCAATGTGTACCAGCATCACCGCATTAAAGGTCAAGATCTATGAAAGGAAAATAAGGAAAACAAGTTGATAACTAGATATGGATGAAAGAATAAGGTACTAAACCAGAGCTGGAACTTATGTCAGGGGTGTAATCCATGAAACCATCAGGGAACCCTGCCCCGAGCCCATCGAGAAAGCTGATTTCTCTATTAGGATCGACATGTTTGGATACCCAATCCAACACCCTAACTACTTCATTCTATGCTCGAGCCTGGGCCTCAGGCTGATCACCCCCTCCCCCGGCCCGCCGCTGGAGACATTAGACCTTTGCGCTTCTGACCAAAGTGAGACCCATGCTGGCCAGAGCCTGATGCAAGAGAGTCTGAGGCTTTGGGGAAGGCATTTCAGCATCCCAAATGATCACCGCCTAAGGTGGAGCAGAAGGTCGAGAAGATCGAGAAGAGCTCTGGGGAATCCCCTAGATGTCACCACGTTGCAACGGACCTTGCCCAGAATGAGGAAGTACAGACGGAGCTGGTGGTAGTGCCTCTGGGGCCTGGGGATGAGAAACAAAAATGCAAGGTGCAGGGGGAGTCGTTTTCCCTTTCGACCACTCCAACTTCTTAGCTCGGAGCTCCTCCAATTTCTGAATTTTGGAGGCGTCAAGTTCCTTCCTCTATTTCTTGTTAGAAGGATCATCCCCAGCCATTGCTACAAGGGGGAAGCATAGTTATAATGGGTAAGGTAATAATAGTAATAACAAAAACGGGAAATCAGTTGAGGATCATACTTGTATGGATGGGAGAGTCCTACAAACGGTTTTTGACATGAAGGTCAACTATAACGTCCTCTAGAGGATCCAAGTACAAGTCCGGCTAACATAAAAGTTCATATCTAAGAAGGACGTCGTAAGCATGGGCCTCAACATGGAGCTTGGCTAGGTAGAAAATTCAGGACAAGAGGTAGACAACGAGTTCTTCTGGCCTCCTCTTAGCCATTGCAAGAAGAATAAGGGATATTAGTGACTGACGTAAGGAATAAGTGGATGTTCTCTTTTGTAAAAATGCAAGTTCACTTGCAGCTCTGAAGACCCGAAAGACCGGGGGTACAGACTCCAAATCCTCGGCAAGGTCGTCCCAAAGCCCAGAAGTCGCAAACGAGTTATCCTTCCAATCTTTGTACCAGGAGGGGATCCCACTCACGATCCTCTTCACTTCTCCAATACGGCTACTGAACTAGTACCAACTCAGGCCACAAGGAGGCACCCTTACCACCTTGTTATTGGGGAAAGACTTCAACTGAAACATAAATTCAAGTTCGTCCAAATTCAAGTCCTCGCAAAGGTGTAACCTCCATAACACCCAGCAACCATTCAGAGTCCTCAATGAGTTCAACAGGAGTTTAGCCAAAGCAATACCTGTCGAGGAGAACCTCTCCCTCGGGAAAAGATGTAGAGGGAACCTCTCTCGTATCACAGCACTAATCTTCTCACCTACCTTAGGTAGCCGCAGTTGAATATAATCGAGAATATTGTAAGCCCTATAAATCCTTCCCAAGTCATCTTTAGATAACAAGGAGGAAATCTCATTAGCCCCCCATCGTCCCACATCTTCATGCAGGCCGACATAGGCCCCAAGGTAACACAGGAGTCAGCAACTTCATTCGACATTATGACATGGTCCATTAATTCTACGAACCCCCTGGAACCCTGAAGCGTGATAAAAAATTGAGAAGGCAAAAAAATAAGGATAAAATAAAAGACTCGGACATGGGGAAAATAACTCACCACGGTGAATTGGTCACGAGGAGCGAATGATGGCACAGGAATGAACGACCCACGGGGCGTCTCTCAAGGTAATGGATAGGAAGATACGAGGCTAAATTAGCAAACGGCACGACCACACTTTGGTGAAAATAGGAAGATAGTAGGAGAGAAATTTGGAAGGAAAAAAGGGCAACATCAGGTACGTGAAGTAACTTCTGTCTCTACAAGGTGAGGATTTTTTGGAGAAGGGTTTTGAGAGTCTCATGAAGGGAAAAAATGTTGGAGGGAAAAGAATTGGTGACCACCTTTTGCCCTATGGCCCCAACCCCTACAACTATCAGGACCGTTGCGCCGATCCAACGGTCCAGGTGATGTCCACTCGTGGGCCAATAAAGTGAGCTCAGACGCTCAAACAACGCAAGTTCAAAAGAACGACAAGTGAGATCGAAGGGTCGGACGTCGCATCGTTCTTCCTCTCCTTCACGTATTTGTATGTTGTCGTCACTACCTCCCCAAAGAGTAACCGATAGTGATGATTCAAGAGAAACAAGGCCACGCGCGTACATACGATGAACAGTCACCACAAGGCAATCTCGAGGGATCCTGGACAAATGAGTCTTCAGACGTGGGTGGATGGGGCCCACCAAATTTTCAACTGTTATAGGTATTTCTAGACTACCAATGACGCAGCACCATGTGGCTGGCCACGACAGAGGTCTCTACTCTACTACAGGAAAAAAGATTGAAGAGTTGAACTCCTAAAAGGGAGGGGAACTGACCTGACCAGGTCGGTCCCCAAGGAACTCGGGCAACACCGACCAACGTAAGCCAAAAAACCTTGAGAAGAGGATCTGACATAGGGGTCAGCTAGCCTTGTGTTAGGCTTCATTATTGTTCATCGAAAATAACACTCCACGTGGTGTTTTCTCGCTTCGGCAGGCATCGATTAACTTGAGTTGTCATGATGAAGCGTCGAGTCAACTATCAAATGGTCACATGAACTACGTCCAGTATGACTAAAAATCAATCGACATTTAATGCACCCTATTTTAGCTCGTCATATCAAGGAAATGTCATCACCTCGCCTATAGCTTATTCGACATGCATCCTCCTCCAAGGCTCCAGGTATAGATACCTCGCCTACAAATGGTACAAGGTAAGCAATTCTCTCATAAGGGAAACTCTGCCAAAATTTCTTCAGGATACTGACTTAGGTGAGACTCTTCGACGAGGAAACCACCCCATGTTCTATTCGCCTTAGAAGCTTTGTCTGTGTTGTGCAGGTTTTCGCCCGAGAGGACCCCTACGTGGAGAGGAGAATATACGCCACCTCATTATTGAGCTTTTTTGTAACAACAGTTTCGAATAAATGTGTATATATATATTCGATAAAATCAAACTGTTTTGTTTTTTGGAGAATAAAATAATAAACAATGCTACATGGTGAACATATACTTACTGTTTTAAATATCTTGTCAAAACAAATTATAATATCTTTAGAAAAAAATTACTCATTTTAACACCTTACAAATACATAGTAATATTTCTAAAGAAAAAAGGAACAATAATCTTATATATATATAATTAGATATATAGTTATATAATGATGCTACATGTCAATTTTCATTGCCTACAATTAGGCCGCATGTCATTGTATATTTAATGAATTGATATTGAAATGTTTATACATATATATTACTTATATATAGCTAATGCATAATTAGTTATTTTTATAGCACATTAATTATTTTAAAAGTTTTAGAAAATTAAGTAAGAAAACTCATAATAGAAAATGTTTAAATTAAATGAATTGCATTATATATATATATATATAAAGTTAGGTATGTAAGTCTCTTATTATGTCACGTGTCAATGTTGCATGACTCATATTGTGCCATGGATCATTATTTCTTAATTCTATCTCTGCCACAGGACATTGATTATTTTAAGAATTAGTTGATTATAAATAAAATAGATGTAGTTGATTAAAATATATGTAATTAACTGGTAACTAATGAAACTAAAAAGATCTTTGAAAAATAAATAACATGGCCTATTGATTTATTGATTAAGCGATTGATAATTTTGTGTAATATGTTATGTACTTACTTTGGCCAGGTGTAAAATTTTATTTGACAATATGAAACATATAAGTAAAAATATTTGCTTTTTTATTTAAAAGATTCATGAGGTATACATGTTTTGATATTAAACCAAATACTATTTTCTTTTTTTAATAATTTATAAATTGAATATTAATTATTAGGATTTAAAAAGATAATTGACAATTAATCAACGTTATTGTTAAATATGGAAAATCAGAAGACTTCTCCTTTGAAAGGTGAAAAGGTAAATATTACTTTGACTAAAGACGGAGACAGTAATTGTATCACATTGATTCAACTATTTTATTGCGATTAAAATAGAAAGACATTTAGCGTGAATGATAAACTTTTCATTTTCTTATTTCCCAACTTTTCAAACATTATTTTGTAACATCTTTGCATCTCATGAAGTTTTTTTTTTTTACAATTAGAACCATGATGGAGTTATAATTATTTACAAAATCAGTTGCAATTATCATACAACCGCCAACTTTTCTTTTTCCCACGGCTACTATTTTGATCATCTTGCTTCTCACAATATATTCCTACTATAAATCTTTTATATTATCACTTTTGATGCACAATGATCCATCTCACAAATCTTCCTTAAACCTCCTCCAACTTACTCTCTCAACATATATACTCAGAATTTCATAATTCTATTCATAGTTGCCCGTATGCATCTTGAAGTTGAATTTATACATATGCAAATTGTGAATAAATTCTACATTTTTTATCAGAGAGAGCAACATGTTATTATTTTTTATTTTCACATCTTACACTTTTTAGAATGTTATGCATGTGTACGAAGTTATGAATTGTTGTTTATCTGAAGTTTGTCGGTCTTACTTTGTAAATTTTCATTCAACTTTATATTAATTGCAGAATGTAGATGGACATTTCATATTAAGGAGCTTTTTTAGTTTCGATTTTGTTTACATAAACATAGTTTTCATTGGTGATGAGCTCTGATTATGTAAGTAATTAGTTTGAATCCTACCATCTATAACTCACCTTATTGATATTATGTATTAACGCATTGATATGGAATGCCCATGTTCCAAAGAACTTCTGGATAACTAATAGGTTTTGTAATTGCAATTATTAGAAAGTGAAGTAATTTATTATTATCTTGGATTATGTTTGAACATGATGGTTGACGACCTCAATGTTGACTACCTGCAAAGCGCGACTCGTACGACGTATCGGGAGTGTCTCCATCAAGGATGTACTATGGAGTGTCACCGTTAAGGTGAACCTCTTGAGGTGCCGCCACTGAGGTACCCGTAGGGGTCATCCTCATGGCAGCACCATGGGGTGTCACCCCTACGGTAGCACCATTGATGTCACTCTCATGGTTGTACCATGGAGATGCCTGGATCACCCTCTGTAATGCAACTTGGAGACAAGGGTTATGCGCTTCAGACAAGACACACCACTACACTATTGTAACGAGTCATCACCTCACAAACCACCAAGTCAAGTGACCAAGACTTGGGTGGACGTATAGTTGTCTGGGAACGCTCGGGAGGTTATGGACGGGTAGGATTAGGGTGAGGCTACGTTGTACTGGACGGGAGACATACCTCCTTAGTACGACCACTCTAGACATTGAGGGTTATGATGAGTTCATGCGTTCGAGGGAGTTCTCCAAGTCATTGACGGAGCGCGCTTACACCCAGTACGCGAGCTTGGCACCCGAATCGATCTTGACATGGACGCAAATGGTATCAACCTTATTGGCGAAGTTCTTCGTCATAGAGGAGAAGACTAGCATACTATATCTAGAAAGGCAAAGGATCACTGACAACCTTATGTCGTACGTTCAACGGTTCAAGGAGAATGCCATGGTTTGCAAGGAAGAAGCTCGTGTAAAGATGTACATCAGAGGGATTTTGGGTAATTACAAGGTCTACCTTGAAAACTTGAGGATTGTCACCTTCGCCCGCTTGATAGAAGCATCCAAGAGGATAAGCGCTTCGATACGTAAGCCATGACAACCAGAGAGGAATGACCGTCCTGACCGCCCTTGGAAACCCACCACGTCATGCTACCATCCTCAAGTAGCATTTGCACAACAACAGGGGCGCGATCGTAAGAGAGGTAGAGATGAGAGGAGTGACCCATTTCTTTTTCCTTGCACCATGGATAAGGTGGAAGAGCTAGTGGATGTATAGATAAATGACAAAGAGATCACCTTACCGTGGGTCACCTTACTACCCACAAAAAAGGAAATGAGATCTCCAAACTCTTAAAGATATCACCGCATGACATCACACCCCACCCAAGAGTATAATGTTTTGAGAAGATTCTTTGATGAGAAGTTGAGGAAGGGAGAGATCATTACGGAAGGTGTCGAACCCACGAACCCACCCCATTTTCCCCAACATTCCAATGTCAACGTGATTAGCGCCAACACAATAGGATCTACCTAATGTGTTACCATAGTGGAGGAAGCAGATGAGGAAGCAACCATAGGGAGAGACATCGCTTTTATAGATAAACTCTTGAACACAAGGACTTGTAAGAACTTTTTTGACACGCTTGTACTGGGTGATATTGCACTGCGTTAAGTCTCCAAAATGCTAATAGATGTCGCTCAGTAAAATTATGCTTAGATGAATTATTGATTTGCACAACCACCTTTGAGCAAGATGAGGTGGAACGGGGAGAGTTTTATAACATTCACCAATGCTGACCGACATGTTAAGAGGAAGATACATAATCGCCCCCTCTATGTGGAGGTAGCGGTCAATGGAGTGCAAGTAAGGCGTGCCCTGTTGGACAGTGGATCGGGAGTGAATGTCATGTCCTATGGTACCTTCAAGGCGGTTGGCATACCAGAGAAGCGACTAGTGAGACAATCAATAGTTGTGACGGGTTTCTCATCAGCAAGTGCGCGGACGATGGGTTATTTCAATGTGGAGTTGCAAATTGGACCAATAAGAACCACCAACTGTTTCCATGCGATCGAGTACAATACAATCTACCACATATTGTTAGGGGGGCCATGGATTCACGACCACGAACTTGTCCCATCAACCTTGCATCAGTGCCTGAAATCACGATGGTGTAGTAAGAACATCACGGTGATGGCTACCAAAGTGACATTCGATGAGAGCGAGGCCCGCTTGATAGAGGCGATGCTCTTTGAAAAACTTGCAATGGCAGGTACCATCGCACCTAGAAGGATGATTTCCACCCCTTTTCCAAAGTGGGAGGTTACGAAAGGAAATGAGGTAGTTACATCAGGGACAAAGTTGGTAACCCGCGTGACTTTTCCAAATGGAAAGAGGGCGTACCACTTATGATGGTGCGTGGGGTCAGATGTACAGCCTGATCCCTCTGGTGCTGAAGCAGAGGAGGATATAATGATGGACGAGGCATTCGTTAAGCTATAAGGACTTATGCAAGGGATCCATGTGATAAATTGCAAACCACCAGATGTATCTCTACCAACCAACCCACCACCACCGCATCAGGGGCGAGAGAAAGTCCATATTGGGGAGGGGAGCACAAATAGGCCGGTGTTCCTAGCAAAGGACTGGGAGAGTAAACAACGAAATGACTTGATAAAGCTTTTGATTGAGTTTGAGGATGTCTTTGCATGGTCGTACTCTGAGATGCCGAGGTTGGATACTACCATAGTGACGCATAAGCTAGGGGTCTCCGAACAATGCACACCTGTCAAGCAACACCCTCGCCATTTTTTCCCCAGGGTGGAACTCTGAATCAAGTCTGAAATTTCAAAGCTCATAGAGGCAGGATTCATCAATCCTATCAAGCACCCCACATGGTTAGCGAACATTGTTCCCGTAAAAAGGAAAAATGGTCAGATTTGTTGTTGTGTTGATTTTGGAGACTTAAACAAGGCATGCCCCAAAGATGACTTCCCGCTACCTAATGTAGACACATTGGTTGATGCTATAGCAGAACATGAAATGTTCTCTTTCATGGATGAGTTCAGTGGATATAATCAAATTAGGATGCCGATCGAAAATGATGAGAAGAACGCCTTCAAGACACCCTTTGAAAACTTTTACTATGTGGTAATGTCTTCCAGATTAAAGAATGCGCAAGATACTTACCAACGGGCAATGACAACAATTTTCCATGACATGATCCACGATTATGTTGAAGACTATGTGGATGATATGGTAGGAAAGTCCAAGAGTGCAAATTCACATTTGAAGCACTTGAGAAGTGTCTTTGAAAGGTGCATGGCATACAAGCTTGAAATGAATCCGTTGAAGCGCGTTTTCAGTATTTCATGGGGGAAGTTCTTAGGATTTTTTGTACACAAGTGGGGTATAGATATTGATCAATCCAAGGTAAAGGCTATCAAGGACATGCCCCCACCATGATCCGTGAAGGAGTTAAAGACGTTCTTGGAGAAAGTATCCTACGTCCACCAATTCATACTCGTCCTAGCCGAGTCTATCAGTGATATACAACCACTTTTGAAGGGAAATCACATCTTTTCATGGACACAGGAGCACCAATAGATGTATGATGCCATAAAGGATGTGTTCCTCGCACCGACCACCATGGTGCCACCCTGTAGAGACCTACCATTACTGCTTTACATCACCTCAACCTCCAAGTCCATTGGAGCCTTGTTTGCACAAGAAAGAGAGGGGGCGGAGCGCCTAGTGTATTCTTTGAGTAGGGTCCTAAGAGATGCTGAGCTTAGACATACACCTTGTGAAAAGCACTGTCTTGCTCTTATATTTGTCAAGCAAAAATTCTGACACTACATGTTGACTAAGTCCAATCCTATTCGTTTTCTCTTAACCAGGCCTGCATTGAACGGGAGACTAACCGGATGGACAATGTAGCTAAGTGAGTTTGACATTACGCCCATCACCCCGAAGGAGCAAATGAGTCAAGTGTTAGCTGATTTGTTGGCCCAATTTATGAGTGGTGAACCAGGACCCCTAAACGAGGCCATGGGCTCTGACATTCAACGGGTCATCGACCCAGTATAGCGGTGGAGCAGGACTTGTCTTAGAGGATCTCTTGGGGAACATTTATCCAATGGCATACAAATTGAATTTTGATGTACACAACGAAGCGGAGTACGAACCTCTTATATTGGGACTTCGATATGCAAAGGATAAGGGTACCACCACTATCATGGTCAAAGGGGATTCCAACTTGATCATGAACCAAGTTAGAGGACATTTTACAGTGAAGGAACCTGCTCTCGCACAATACCGCTATGAGGTTCAAAAACTTTTTGCCACATTTGATGGTGTTATTTTTTAACACACCTCAAGAACCAACAATCGCCATGCTGATGCCCTGGAAACTCTGGCCACCAAACTCCCTCTCACTAACCATATTTCAGTGGTTGAAGTCGTTGTTAAAGCCACGATCGTCGTAGCTGAGGGAAACATTGAGCCACCATCCCAGGATTGGAGATGCAAGATCAAATTACAGTTATCTCAAGGGGAAGCTGCTATGAACAAGGAGTTGAGGAACTTTGTTAATTTGAGTGGAGTTCTCTTCTATAGGGGGTTGATGGAATAATTTTGTGATGCGTGAGTTTGGAGGAAGGCCACAGCCACCTCAAGCGTCTACACGAAGATCTATTGTGCCAGAGAAGGGCCGCTCCTACTTCAACATCTCCAAAGGATGGGTTTCTGTTGGCCAAACATGACCACGAAGGCCACGACTACGCAAAAGAATTGTCTTAAGTGTCAATTGATCCCCGATCCCAAAAAAGTTCATCTAGTGGAAGTTATGACGAATTGGCGACAACTTTAAATCTTGTATTTGAATGATGGTACTTTCCCGTCAAGCACAGCAGATGCCTCCATTATTAAGAAGCGGAGTCCTCATTTCTTTATGCTCAATGGAGAGTTATGCAGGGTTAGTATGGACGGTCGTTCTCTCAAGTGTTTGGGTATTGATGATCAATGAACTATCATGGAGGAAGTACATAAAGGGGCATGTGGCGAACACCAAAGAGGCAAAAGGCTATACGAGGAATTGCTCAGGATAGGGTACTATTGGCCCACCATAGAAGCCGATGCCTAGGTATCACCATAGAAGCTGATACATTAGACTATGCATGAAAATGTCACGCTTGCCAAGTCCTTAGAAATGTTATACACGCCTCATCTGTATCCTTGCACCCAACGGAGGTCCCTTGGCCATTTCATACCTAGGCTCTAGACTTTGCTGGACCCATCTCCCCTGCGTCAAAAAGGTTACATTCGGATCCTTGTTGCTATAGATTGTTACACTAAATGGGCAAAGGCCATAGCTCTCAAGAAGGGGACAGGTGGGCAGGTCTATAACTTTGTCGAGGAGAACATCATATGTCGATTTGGGCTACCAAGACGAATCATCTCAGACAATGGGGCGGCATTCACATGCAAGGTGGTGGCTGAACTGTTCAAAGCATACGACATCCACCATGATAAATCCACACCTTATTATCCCAAGGGGAATGGTCCAGCTAAGGCAACTAACAAGACGTTACTGAGGATACTCAGTTGTACGGTCCACAACGCCCAGAACGCATGGCATGAATTACTTCCTTTAGCATTATGGGCATATCGAACAGCGAAGCCGTCCCCGATGCAAGCAACCCCCTTTGCTTTGGTCTATGGTTGTGAAGCTGTCATACCTGCAGAGGTAATGATACCATTAACTAAGCTAGCATCTTCAGCATGAGTCAAATGCCCCACACGTTTGGGTGATCTAGAAGCTATAGATGAAAGGATAGGTAAGGCCAAGGAAAGTACCCAAGCCTATCAGGAGAGAATGATCAAAACCTATGAGGCAATGGTACGTCCACGAGTGTTCCACGAAGGCGACCTAGTATTGAAAGCGGCAGATTATGTCATGCGGGGTATGCACGCTCAAAAGTTCACACCAAAATGGGAAGGCCCCTATGAAATAGCATCCTTAGCCGAAAGTGGATATTGCCATTTAATCGATCCCCAGACAAGATGCCCATTACCATCACCTATCAACTTCGAGTTTATCAAGGAATACTATGTGTAGGCATTTTGTTAGTTGTTTCTTTTTTTGAATGAAAATATTTTGTCGTTACTTGAAACAATAGCCACTGAAGCAACTAGGCGTGATATAAGCCAGTAGTCCCGCTCTTATATGTACTCAAGCTTGGAATGAACAGAGGAACTTCAGAAAATTTTGACTCTAAAAATGTGCTGGGAAACGCTCTACTTAATGGGGCTCCAACACCTCTTCTTGGAAACACCCATGATAAACTTCATGCATGGTGAGTTGCATAGGCTTTCACGCCTCTATTTAAGAACACCTATGATAACTTCATGCTTGGTGAGTTGCAAAGGCTCTCACGCCTTTACTTGGAAACACCCATGATAAAGTTCATGCTTTGTGAGTTGCATAGGTTTTCACACCTCTACTTGAAAACACCCATGATAAACTTCATGCATGGTGGAGTTGCATAGGCTTTCACACCACTATATTAAGAACGCCCATGATAAACGTCATGCTTGGTGAATTGCGCAGGCTTTCACGCCTCTACTTGGAAACACTCATGATAAGCTTCATTCATGGTGAGTTGCATAGGCTTTCACACCTCTATTTAATAACACGCCTCTATGTAAGAACACCCATGATAACGTCACGCTTGGTGAGTTGCGTAGGCTTTCACGCATCTACTTGGAAACAACCATGATAAACTTCATGCATGGTGAGTTGCATAGGCTTTCACATATCTATTTAAGAACACCCATGATAACGTCGTGTTTGACGAGTTGCGTAGGCTTTCACGCCTCTATTTAAGAACACCCATGATAAACGTCATGCTTGGTGAGATGTGTAGACTTTCACGTCCTTCTTAATTTAAAACACCCATGATAGGCGTCATGCTTGATGAGTCATATAGGCTTTCACATTCATGCTTCAAGAACACATAAGTGAGACATCGTGAATACTTGTAATACATCGCTTTAATCTGTGTATTTGATGTACCACCCAGACTCACGTGTCAGGCTCTAACAAACTCACACGATCTCACCAACGACACTCGCAATGTGTTACCGCATAAAGATTACATTGCAACAAGCAAATACATTACGCATAAAAAGGAGAAATAACGAGCCAACATTCTGTATGTGAAGATAAGAAGACGACATCTCATTCACGAATAAAAGGTTACAATAGTATAAGTTATTATTACATCAAAAGTCATAAGGGGTACAGGAAAAATACAACCAATCTAACTGTGGCTACAAAAAAATCACCCACCACGAGCTCCTCAGAGTCAAGCCTAACGGTGGTGCTCCTCGCTTGGAGCTGACGATGCTCATTGATCTTTGCATCTAAATCTACTATCTTCACCTGTGTTGCAAGCATTCACTCTTGTTAACTGTGACGCCTCTCTTCTAAATGCTCTATGTACACCTCATTCGCTAATAGCCAGTGTAACAGTCAGAAGTTACAAATGGCAGGTCTCAACCAGTCCAACTTCATCTCCTTTCACATGTTCAACAAATAAGATACCACCTCTAGGTGGGCATCCTTGTACTGAAGATGGGCCAAAATGAATAACGTCTCGCCAACCATAGCGATGCAATATTGGTGAATATGCCTGGTAAAGCTTAGGAACTGAATGTCACAATCAGAATGAGTTATAACGGCCTTATGAAGATACGAGATCAACGTTTCATCCACTAAAACCTGGCCATACTCAACCATCCGTCCAGAGAGCTCCAACTTGAATTTGTGATACCACTCTCAGAACTGTCACCGTCCGACCTCTCCTTACTATGGTTCTGAAGAGAGGATGCACCATGATCATCATCATCCAATGGAAGATCCTCATCAACAGACACTCGATGGGGTGGAGATGTCACTACCTTAGTCTCGAGCTCTCCTCTCACGACTGCATCACCACGGGAGCTTGCATCGTTTGTTAATGTAGTAGTAGTAACTGTGTTGGAAGCTGCGGGAGTCACATCCAAGGAGCGTGCTACTGCATCATCACCTCCATTCTCCAACTTGCAAGGAACACCCCCTGTCACCACAATCAACCCGCCCTCATTCACATCAGTGAATCCCTGCATGGTGAAATGCAACATGTTATCAATATGAAGAATTTGTCCACAAGAATCAATACAAGTGCTACCTCTACCCTGACATGTGGATCTTCCATGAAAGGAGACTCTTCTACTATTTCCAGTTGCATGATATCAAGAGGGGAAGTCGCAGAACCAGCCATGTCATTTTTTGCCACGACAATAGTAGGAAGTGCCCCCCGCTCGCTAGATGGAGATGAAGCACAGTCACTTGGTTCATCCTCAAAAGGGGATAATTGTGTTGGCATCGGTGCTATGAAATCATGCATATGGAAACATCAGTTTCAACTTGGACCAAGGGGAAATGCACAAACATGGCACAAACAAACAAAGATAAAGTTCACATCTCGAGATAGGCCTCTAAGTTCCCTGAAATAGTTGGCGCATGCCCGTCGGTTCTTTCTACCATGGGATGATCCTCCTCGATTGGGCCACGACCATGGTCTTGTCAAAAGAAATAAGGCAAATAACAATGTTATGAGACAATTGGCAAAAAAAGAGAAGAATGAAAGGAAGATGTGTATATATCAACTTTCTCGCCTTCTTGGCTTGGACTAGCCTAGTTGAGGATGAACCCTCCAACGCGGGTGTTGATCTTTTCCGTTGCCGCACTAATTGTGGGAGCTCATCCTCGCCACCAACCTGTCCTGAACTCCTAAGAGGGCGCTGAAACAAACACAAGTATCAACCAACTAGCTCATTGTAAAGTGCACAGTGAATGGTTAATAAGAAAGTAGAGGTCTTCATACAAACAAAGAAGGACATACCATCGAAGGTGATGACGGAGCACTGATAAGAGGGTCTCTGCTAGAAGCGCTGGCAATCCCCTCAGATGTAGGCTTATACTTTAGAGAAGCAGCTTTAGGATTGGTCTTAAGGCGAATGGTCCTGACCGTATGACTTTGTCCAATAGGGATGACCCAGGTTATAATAAGGACCCTATAGGTGCTTCCATCTTGCACCTCACTCGAAACTCCCACTGGTTGGATGTCCGAAGTGATCTCTTGACCCATCTCAGAATGAATCACCCTAGACTTAGGTTTAGGAATGAGGCTCAACATGATGTCACCCCTATAAACCATCGGGACATCTAACATCTTCGGAGGAGACGCTAATCTTCTGGTCCATATCAACTTCTAACTCAGTCAAAACACTTTGAGCTCTATTGTTTAACGACGCATGCGAGCCGCACGAGGGACGAGTAGCTTGTGGTGTTCTCATTATCCCTATCACATGTCCATAGCATCAACGCTTCCTTGCCCTGCACCTGCTCCAAATTAAGACTAGCGGTATCCTAGTCATAACCGAACTGACGTACAATCCGATTACACTGATAGCACGTCGACGTGAAATGGTTCTCATCCTTCCCATCCTCTAGCTCCACCATCACGGGAAGAGTGGACGACGTCATGGTCACCACCAGAAGCCTGTTGAGATTCGACCAACCAAGCACGACCTACTAAGCATAATATGCATGTCCACCATTCCCCAAAACACGGTCCAGGCATAACCAGTGCAACTATCCAAATAAGGGCGAGGTCAAAAATAGTTGTATACGTCAATGTCTTTTGAAAAGTCGACATGAATGGGAGTTCTGACCCCATACCAAGACCATGCACGGGGTGGTTGAGAAGGGTGTTCCCACTTCTGGTGATCAACCTTTTGAGGAGCGCAGTGAAAGAATCGCTCACAAACATTTGCAAAAATATGCAGTCCACAAAGGTTGTAACCTCATACTGACCCATGGATCTATTTAGATCATTATGGAAGGGCCCGAGTGCAATCCTCTACATCGTCGCCAACATAGCTTCCATCGGGAGTACACGCTTACTCACCATCTCCGTCGCGTACCTACAATAACATTTGACAAGAACAATGTTAGACCACACAAGCATAGAACAACAATGAACGCAAAAGAGTATGGTTGCAGAAAATCATCACCAGACCCTCACCTGGGAAGATGTATCTTGAAAGCCACATGGATAAGAATGGGGTCAGTTCCACTCTTCCTATTTTTATACATGACGTCGTCGATAGGCAAACGTTTTGCAGATTTCTTCAGATTGGAATCATAATCATTGAAGAAATGACCCATCCAACCAGAAAAGTTTGCCCTTTTTCCCGCGTCTACCGCCAGAAGAAGGCCTGTAAGATTTATTCAAACCATCCTCAAGAAGATCAATCACCTTGTGCATTCCAGGCCTTAGGGTGTTGAAGAGGGCGCGATAGTCACCATACATAGGAAGATGTAACAGTACATGTACATCCTCTAGTGTAGGGGTAAACTCCCTTCAAGCAGTGAGGAAAATGTGTGAGTAGTTGCACCAACAATGAATAAGTGTATGAACTATAGTGATGTCACGTTGGATTGACAATTTGGACGCCACTTCCAATGCTTCCAAAAGTTCGACTCTCTTTCACAAGGCAACATACTGAGAGTCAGAAAGTATGTGTGCATACCAGTCCTCCCAGCCGACCCCCGGCTTGCAATGACTCTCCAAGCCAATGGGGGTGGCTTTTGCAAGGAACGACACTTGCTCAAGCCTAAGGAACTCAACCTGCTCGCTCTTCCTTTCCATTAAGACTCCAGAATTAACCTCCCCTTCAATCGATTTTGACATGCCATTAATCACGCGGTCACCCACAAAATTACAACACCCAACAAATTTTCCAGCAAGCATTAATCAATTTACTGCAACGATTTCTTTCAAAAATGCAAAAAAAGCTTGAGAAATCAATGGGTTTACCTCAAACCCTAGCCAAAGATAAAAAGGGGGAAGAACACCTTGCTCGGAGCTTTGAATTTGTTTTTTGTCTAAAAATGTCCAAATATGCAACCTTTTTTCTTCAACCTTCAAGCTTGCCCAATAAATTTTTCAAAAAATTTGAAGGGAGAAGGAATTGATAATTTTTCCTTAATGACCCTTAAATGTAGGGGAGAATGGTAGGTGGAGCTTGTAATCCTTTTTATAAAGGGAGAAAGGAGGGGGGACTCCCACATAATTTCAAAAATCAAAGTTATTCTAATTTTCACCCCATAAAAAAATTTACAAAATTGATGGCCAAGCATGCTTGGCCGCCACTGAGCTGGCCAAGGCTCATCCCACAGACCAAGCGCGCCTCGACGCTCCCCGCAACAAGCATGCCACCACTAGACCATGCCACCAGTCGAGCTCGATCATGCTTAACCTCACTACTTCATGTCGCCACTCGACTTGATTCCTCTTTTTGAAAGGGGGGAGAAGGGAGTGGGGACTAAAAAAAAAGTTTCCAAAAATTGAGATTTTTTCAAAATTTGCCCACCAGAAATTTATCTTTATAAATTTGACCTCATGTAACATGGAAATGCCTACACCACACAAAGGAGGTACATTGGGCATATCGAATCGATGCATCCCGCATACACCACGTAAAGGAACGATCAAAGGATCGAAGACTTGATAATACAACTGATTGCTACGTTGAAGAAATTGTGTACAAGCCCGATTACTTCGCATCGTGCTTGCACATGGGACTAAATGTACATGAAGGTTGACGACCTCAACATTGACTACCCGTAAAGCGCGACTCTTACGGCGTATCGGGAGTGTCTCCACCAAGGACGTACCATAGAGTGTCACCGCTAAGGTGCACCCCTTGGGGTGCCGCCATCGAGGTCCGCCACCGAGGTACCCGTGGTGGTCGTCCACATGGCAGCACCATAGGGTGTCACCCTACGGTAGCACCATTGATGTCACCTTCATGGTGTACCATGAAGGTTCCTAGATCACCCTCTGTAATGCAACTAGGAGACAAAGGTTACACGCTTCAGAAAAGACACACTGCTACATTATTGTGACGAGTCATCACATCACAAACCATCATGTCAAGTGACAAAGACTTGGGTGGACGTATGGTTGCCTGGGAACGCTCGGGAGGTTATGGACTGATAGGATTAAGGGCGAGGCTACGTAGTACTGGACGTGGGACATACCTCATCGGTATGACCACTCTAGACATTGAGGGTGTGCTACCCTCCCACCTTGGGGAGAGGTTTGGTTTGAGAGAACCTTTGTAGAGAAGGCCTTGGACGAACACCACCGTCGTACCTCACCGTCTAGGCATGTTCTCCCTAGATCATGGCCATTACACAAAGACTCACGTGGCGCCACCCGATTGGCTCATGTGTGATCCTCCTCTTACTCACTTAAGCATGATCAGTCAGCTTAAGTAGCACGATTTGATTGCGGACTTATAACTAATCAATAGATTAGTTGCAATGGCCCCCCTCCTTTTGTTCACCTATAAAAGGAGGACTCCTCCTTCATTTGGGGGATCAGAAATTTAGAGAGAGAAGCTTCCACTTTAGAGAAAGAAGCTTCCATTTATAGAGTGAGAAACTTCCACTTCTAGAGAGAGCAAGCATTTGTCACCACCTTTGAGTGTCTAGAGTGCTCCCCCTTCACCTTCCGGCGTACTCCCTGACTTTCTCAGGCGTTGTTGCGGTCACTAGTTAGGACTAGATCACTTCTACACATCATCCACGTGACACCCTTGCATCTACAATATTAACTATGTTTATAGTGAACTTTGACATGTAATAATTTTGAAGTTATAATTTATTTTATTTAAACTATAGAAAATGCAGGGGAAAAAGTCATAAAATTATTTTGCTTTAATTCATTTACTTTACATTAACATGTATCTTAAATTTATACATTAATCTCGTGCAAGCACGGGCTATAAACTAGTTACAACCAAATTTTAAAAGAAAATCTATTTTGGTATATTTTAAGGAAGAATCATGCGAATACATACATTGTCAATTAGAGTACAATACTAATTCAGATTAGAGGGACTGGAAACTTACATGAGGTATCAAAATTGTGATTAAAGAATATGACGAAACTCATCTAACAACCACAATCATAAAGGTTGTGTTAAATTGAAGAGAACTCTAAGAAAAAACACAAAAAAACTACATAATATTAAGTAAATGTACCTTTTCATATTATCTACTTTGATAAAATTTGTGGCAAAAAAGAACAAAAGGTAGGGGTGTGCAGATTTTTTTCGAACCGAACCGAAACGAATCGGTTCGGTTGGTTCTTTTAATATTCAATTGTAATCGGTTCGGTTATTTTTAATAACAATATTTTTGGTTCGGTTATTTTTCTCAATAACTTTGTAGTCAATTCGAACCGATTACAACCGTTTTTTAATATATATTTTATATTATTAATTATTTGTTTTTTAGTTGAATATTTAGATTTAGTAGTATTAAAAATCAATGGAGGTTAATGTATGGAGTAATAAAAACTATATTTGATTATTGATCTCTTGATATTTTCAGTTTAAAATTCTTGTTGTTTTAAGAAGTTTTACAGGTGCAGCCGAACCGGTTACAAGTAACCAAACCGAACTGATTACTTTGGTTATATTCAGCTCGGTTTAGATGGTTACACCGGTTCGGTTCGATCGATTATATAGGTAAGCGATGAATTCAGTTCGATTACAAAAATACTTTACTAACCGACCGAACTGAACCGTGCACACTCTTAACAAAATAGAGTTCATCTTTTCATCCATTTATATAGAAGTAAAAAATAAATTATTAAGAGAAGAGTATTTATTGTATGAGTTTATTATTACTAATGAAAACATTAACAAAAACGAGAATATGAAAACTTTTAAACTCTGTAGTCTAAACACATAGTGAAATCTCATTTAAAACCATTTAAAAAGGAAGAATCCAAACGTTTGAGAAAAAAGAATTGAAAGAGGAAAAGAAAAAAATTGTGACTAGGCATATTGTAATTTGTTTTTGTTTCTGTTGTTATATATGTAACAAAAA
This sequence comes from Datisca glomerata, assembly GCA_003255025.1. Taxonomy (NCBI): domain Eukaryota; kingdom Viridiplantae; phylum Streptophyta; class Magnoliopsida; order Cucurbitales; family Datiscaceae; genus Datisca; species Datisca glomerata. The sequence goes on from QANY01008042.1 coordinate 608,195, forward strand.
ATAAATAAGAAAGTTAAAGGGACAATTTGTTGATCTTAAATGTATTTTAAATGTGTCTTATGTTTTTCTATCGTAGAGGCTATTAGCAAAAAAGAACGAATAACTCAAGAGACATTCTTTTATATATAAATATATTAGACTCCTAATTAAACAAAACTATATTTCCAAATACATAATTATTAAATAGTAAAAAAATAAATCATGGAGTAACTGAATTACTTAATTTTAAATTAAATAAATACAATGATAAATATATTTTATTGAATTATGATTTATATAATTTGGCATAACATTATTTATTTAATGATCACGACAAGAAAAAAAATTGATACCTATGATTTTTTTAGTCGGGTGATCCTGTTCTATGTAAAATATTAGAATTAACTAATATAAATATTAGAATTAACTAATATAAATATTATAAAGTTATAATTAAAAATAAGGGACTCTTAATTTCATGTACAAAGAGATTCTAACTCATGTCTTTTGATTCCAATTTCTGGTAAGTAGCTAAAGACCCGTTAATTTATTTTTATAACTCTCTCATTAATTATTTTTGTAACTTACAATTTAATATTGAGAAAGAGTCTTTCAGTATTCAATTTTCTATGCATAACTCTTCTTATACGAATTGTTTTGATACTAATTTCCTATGGAGGTAGTAAATGCCTACACATGATTAAATTGTATTTCTAATTCATAATTAAGAAATTAAATTTACAAAACACAAATAATCATTTATTTATATTGTGAGTTGCATGGACACATGACATTTGAAAGAGAGTTGAGCGTGGACACATGGCATATTTTAAGATGTCCATACACAACTTTCTATATATATATTATAATTTAAATAAATTACTAGATTAATTACCTTATAATATATATTGTGTTTTGTATTTGCCTAAGTCATGAATGTTGATCAATATGTATACGGTTGTTTAACCATGTATACGAGTGCAGTTGATATGGCACACCCCGGTTGGTATCAGAGCCATGAATAGTCTTGGTTATATTATGATTATATTTTCTTTAAATTATTTATACATGATCAAAAGAAAACATGAGTGAAATTTCTTCTTCTTTATCATTAGTAGCAAATACAGTAGCTTCAACCTCAGAAGCAACAAAATTAATAACAAACCAAGATGTTAAAAAAGCCTTAAATAAATGGACAATCTCTAAGGTTAAACCAGAAACCATATATAAAATTGGAACATTTGATTTTACCAGTAGAAAAATCATTAAAACATTTGAGCGTGCTATACCATTGCATAATAATGATGATATTGTTTATCTGTTGCATGTTCATGATTTGTATCATCTCATATAAAAATACAAGTATGTGCATATAGGACTTGTACAAATTGCATTTAAGCCTTTGTCCTTACTTGGTCAAAATGCCAATATTCAATGTACCCTCTGAGATGGACGGTGCCTCAACTGGAAAGCATCTCTCATTGGAGCTATTGAAACTAGCTTATCTCATGGGTCTGTTTATTTTAATATTTATCCAAATTTAAGTGTTTCACTTTCTGACAGTAATCTCTCTAAAATCTTAGATCTTAGAGATATTTCGCATGGTTATGAGTATCTCTCAGGATTTCCTCCTTTTGCGATACTTTTCAGAATCCATCTGAGGTTCTCTCCACTTTAAACCCCACCAGAAAACAGAGTGAGCATGGACATACTGTTCTCATCGACACCAATCTCTTCAGTAGTCAAGTAGACATCCCTAAGATGATACCTTGGGAGGAAATTATTTTTCCAGACAAGTGGCAAATTCTGAGTGTTGTCCCCACCAGACCAATTATCAGACAATCTATTGAAGATGTGGTCCAAACTCAATGAGGTAATATTTATCTTCGTTTTCAGAAACCTCTTACTAGAAGCCTTTCTAGTACTAGTTATAGGAGTAACCTTCCCTATAATATAGATATTCTAGACCTTCTTTTGTAGAATCTACCAATTTTGAGTAGATATCAGAAGCCCAAATCAGAGGTGTACATATATTTGAAAACCAAATACCTCATGCAATTTATGAAGATTGACCAAACATCATAAGGCCTAATAGCCCAACCCCAAGTGATACGCAATTCGACATTTAATGGATTTTTCACCCAATAGTGAATTATGAAAGCACCTTAACCAGGATTTTATGCAAGATAAATATCAGAAATTTTGATTATGGTATTTTAGATCTCATACTCCTCAACAGTTAAAAACCTTCAAAGACCACTATTATTACCATATTTGGAGTAACCAGATCCTTAGATCATTCCCCGAATGGTACTGTGAAGTTACTAAGAAAGAACCCTTTCTTAATAATGTGCAGATTAATGTCCTCCTGGGAATACAAAAGAATTGGATTATAATAACGGGCAAATCTTACCAAACTTTCCATAATCCACCGTTATCGTTAAAGCTTGCTCCTATCAATGAGAGCGCTAAAGCGTTAATCATCTCTCCTTATGTTGAGATTCCAGGACAACCTAATCACAAAACCTTAAAGGTCAAAGACATTGTACCTTTAACCAAACAGAACAACTATACCGACATTTTCCTTCAAACCGTAGTAACCCACTTACCCGTATAGAGGAATAGCTAGACAATATACATGACAAAATTGAAGACCAATAGAACAAAGGTCCAGAGAAATCTTAACCTCTTAACCTGCAACCAGTCAACATCAAGCCTCCTCTTGAGATTCACAATTTTAAGTTAAAGTCTACAAAGAAAGAGGAAGACTTTATGACCACTCTCACGGGAAAGATAAAAAATTTGAAGATTAGTGAGCTAGAATCTTCATGATCAAAATCTCCAAAGCAAGTTAATATGATGAATCAGGGTGATTCATCTGTACCAGTAACTGAGGATGAAAGAGAAGAATATACTCTTTCTCAAATTCTTGACATCCAGAAAAACTTCGATGATAATCTCAACAACCTTACTTACATTAATTCTACCCAGCATACGGCTTTACTTGGACCTGGTAAGTATTACTATCCTCGACCTACCCCCTAGGACATTCTGTATGAAAAAAACTTCCTTCATACTCAAAAATCTTACCACGGTAAAACTATCTATGAATGGAACATTGATGGTAAATTTGAATATCATGTTTTTGAAACCATACATCATATGATTATGTATGCTTCAGTATGCAAACAGAATGATAATTCTGATAATCAGATAGCAGATTTCTTATCAATGACTTTACCGGTATTCTAAAAGGATGGTGGGATAATTATCTCACTCAAAAGCAACAGGATGAAATCTTAACCGCCTCTAAGATTAAGATCAATCCTTTTAATCATACCGAAACTCAAACCAAAGATGCTTGCTATACTCTAGCCCAAGCCATCATTCACCATTTTATTGGACCAGGAATTATTAATACAGACAGGCATAGAGAGTTTCTATAGAACCTTTATTGCCCTTCGCTCACCCATTTTAGATGGTACAAGAATGTTTTCCTAATGAATATCATGCAACGTACGGATGCCAACATTGACCATTGGAAAGTCAAATTTATTGATGGCCTTCCTAATCTTTTTGCTGAATTAGTTCAAAAGAAACTTAGGGATACATACAACCAAATTGATATTCCTTATAACCAGTATACTTATGGATCTCTCATTGCAGTTGTTATTAAAGAAGGTTTAACCCTCTGTAATGATCTTAAACTTCAGCAATAAATGAAAAAATAGCACTTGTCTAACCGACAAGAATTAGGTGAATTTTGTGACCAGTTCGCCTATGACACCAAAATACAGTATCGTTCAACTTCCAGGAATCTCAGACCTAAGAAGTACAAAAGATTCTATTACAGAAAAGCTCCGAAGAATCCTAAATATGATCCTGACATTCCCAAGAAAAAATTCAGGAAAAAGAAAGTTATTCCTAAGAAAGACAGATCAGAAGTTAAGTGTTGTAGGTGTGGTGCTAAGGGCACTATGCTAACAAGTGCAAACTCAAACAGAAACTCCATGAGTTATCCTTTGATGAGGATACCCAACATCAAATCCTTAACTGTATCTCTGATAAAGACAACTCCTCTCTTGAATCCAGTTCAGAGAATGATCTCGTTAGAATTTATTCATCCGACTCAGACTTTTATGAGCAGACTAAACCTTGTTGTAATAGCAAGAATTGCAACATGTTAACATACGCCAGTTATTGGAAAGCCATTGTTAAAATGAACGGCCTTGATCTAGGATAGCCTAGTATCAATGTTCTTACATAAACTCAAAAGTATATGTTCAGCTTTGCTGATCAAATACAGAATCCATAAATGAAATTAAAATTTTTGGAAACCCTTTACAAGAAGCATCTTAAGGAAGAGATTATCCCTCCTATTGAGAATTACAGTATGCGCGAAATCATGGACTGCATACAGAATAAGGTTACAGAAAAACCTATTACTATTCAGGATTTGAAGATGGAAGTCAATTTTCTTAAAACATAAGTTAAACAGTTACAAACTGTTACTCAAATTATTTTTCAGGATCTTACTCTTATTAAGCAAGAGCTTTCTTCTAAGGGCAAGGAACCTATACCGGAATCAGAATGTTATTCTCCTTCCAATAAGGATAACAGTAGCTAATACCTTATGATTATGAATAAGTTAATTTTTCAAAAATGGTATACCCGTATCACTTTTATTATTAAACCTGATTTTATAATAAAAAATGCTATCGCCCTTATTGATACATGGTCATATATGAATTGTATTCAAGAAGGTTTAATCCCCACAAAGTATTTTCAGAAAATCACTCAATCTCTTCTCAGTGTAAGTGGTAACAGAATGAAAATTGACTTTAAATGATCAGAAGTTTTAATCTATAATAAAGGAATTTATTTACCGACTTCCTTTGTTTTATTAAAAAACATGACATATAATGGTATTTATACTACCATTAATACCAGACCAATAATTTTTGAATTTATTACAAAATCGTACACTAAAGAATTAGATCTTATTAAAGATCTTATACAGAACAAAGAAAGTCAAACTAATTTTGTTCAAAAAGAAGTTCAATTTCTGACTCTTGAACAGAAAATTCAACAGTCTTCTATTCAAAATAAAATCAAAATGATTTTAATAGAATTTCAAACAGAAATTTACAGTGATCTGTCAAATACTTATTGGAATAAAATAAAGCATATTATATCTTTACCATATCACCAGGATTTTAACGAAATGTATATTCCTACAAAATCTAGACCTGGTCAAACGAAAAATGAATATCTTGAAATTTGTAAAACAGAAATTAAATCTTTACTACAAAAAAAACTCATCGGACCGAGTAAGTCTCCCTAAAGTTGTACACATTTTATGTTTACAAGAATGCTGAGGATTGAACGAGGACAACCTCGTTTAGTCATTAATTATAAACCACTCAATGATGCCCTCCAATGGATTTGGTATCCCATTCTGAATAAAAAGGATGTTTTAGATCACTTAAATAATTCAGTATTTTTTTCTAAATTTGATTTAAAATCAGGATTTTGGCAATCTAAATTTCTGAACATGATAGATATAAAACAACATTTACATTCCCTTTGGTCACTATGAGTGGAACGTTTTATCATTCGTGTTAAGAATGGACCTTCAGAATTTCAACATATCATAAATGATAGATATTTTAATCCTTATACTGAATTTATTATCTGCTATATTGATGATATTTTAATTTTTCATCATCCATAGACCGACATATTAAGCATCTGCATATTTTTAAGAATGTTATTATCATAAATGGTTTAGTTTTATCTACATCTAAGATGAAATTGTTTCAAACAGAAGTTAGAATTTTAGGATATAATATTTCTAATGGAACTATTATTCCTATAAACAGAAGCATTGAGTTTGCATCCAAATTTATTGATGAAATTAAAGATAACACTCAATTACAGAGATTTTTAGGAAGTCTTAATTACATAAGAGACTTTTACCCACAATGTGCTCAGGATAGTTCTTTCCTTTACAGTAGACTCAAGAAAAGTCCTCCCTGGACAACTGAACATACCTTAGCAGTAAAAAAAGATAAAATAGAAAGTACAACAATTACATTGTTTATCTTTACCAAACCCTATGTGGAAAAAAATTGTTGAAACATATGTCTCAAATCAAGGCTTTGGTGGGATCTTAAAACAGGTAAATCCCAGTAATCAAAATGAAGAACTCCTTAGGTTTACCTCTGGAGTTTGGAAAGGATCAGCACTTAATTACCCAACTATCAAACATGAATGTTTAGCCATCGTTAAATGTATGCTAAAATTCCAGGATGATTTATTAAACTAGCATTTTCTTTTAAGAGTTGACTGCTTTGCAGCTAAATAAATCTTTAAGAAAGACGTACAAAATCTTGCTTCTAAGCAAATTTTTGCTTCTTGGCAAAGTTTATTATCAGTATTTCATTTTGATATTGAACATATCAAAGGTGAACATAATTATTTACCAGACTTTCTGACCTGTGAATATTTACAGGGTTCATGAACAGAAGTAGAGGCCGAGGCCGTAGAGGTCGCGGCAGGGGTAATCCCTATACAGCGGAATTTCTAAGTTTAAACAGAAATAATTATAGTAATCAAGAGGTTTCTTTTAGCAAATCTACTAAAGATGTCCTTTTAATACCAGAACAGTACATCTTCAACAATATTTCTAAAGAGACAATTCTCTTCATTGAAACAGCAGATGAGCAATGAATGTCAAATCCATGGGAAATAAAGAAAAAATATTTATCTACTCAAGCATTTCTGACTCATTTTGAACAATATCGCTATATTTACGAAGCCATTGTGCTTGAAACAGCAACCATGGAGATCAAACATATACTCCATGATTCCATTAGAACTGCCAGCCTTATTACATACAATAAGCCTATTATCCGCAACATTATGCCTATTGGGCAATAGGGTCTTCATCCCCATACCACCAAAAGTCTTGGACCATCAGAAGATAAGTATAGTTATTGAGATTACACTGGTTCCTTTATATATGTTTTATTACTAGAATCTCGTGCATAATCACACGTGATTTATCAGAATCTGTCCCGAAGTCCTTAAAAATGATATCCTAAATTGATTTCTCGTTTGGTGGGATAAATTCGGGATCTCTCTTGAGACTTTACCAGAATCGGTCCGAGTATCATTTAATGAATGACATGCTGCCTATTCACTTCTACCAGTAAACAAGAATATATTTATCACTAAATATGTGGCTCATTTTGTTATCTGGTTCATCATCCCATGATTATGGAAATGAGATCTTCAATGTGATTATCCGAATAAAATCCCCCACTTGAAAAGGGTATTTTATACAAAATGGTGGGTTAAGGGGATGAACCCCAATTTACTAGAATTAATGAAATTAATTAAAGCTCATACCCAGGCTTGTCTAGATGTCATTCCAAAGGCTCTTCCAACAATATCAGAAAATCCATTCATCCTAGCTCAGGTTGAATTGAAAAAACAATTTTCCAACTTATCAGAAAAATAGCTAATTATGAAGACTATGGATTTTATGAAGGATCATTTCCTCCAATCCATCGGTTCAACAGTAGACACTACCATGAAATCTACAAGTAGTGAAACAGAATCTGATCATGAAGAAGATGACAATGAATTCAGTATTCTGGCAGGTGAAAGCCAGGCCCCAGAAGATGACCTTACCATTAGTGACCTCTAGGATTCCCTTACCTGCACGATTTCAGAAAAGATTGATAAATACAAGAAAGGAAGGGGCAAAAAATAATCTTGTCTCCCACCACAGCAATCGTCGGCATAAAGCGACAAATCTACTTTCACAAAAGTAGACCCACTAACAACAATAAAAGCTACTTTAATAAAGTAGTTCTCAATTATCAGCATCGAGACAGATCTACTGTACCTAAAGCAGATTCCACTACCTGCATAGTAAAGAAGATGATAATGGACGACTCCACATGTCTAGGACACGCAACCTTATTTGTCTTTGTTTCTGTATTATAAAAGGGAGGCTTCACCCTTGTTGAAGGAAGTAAGTGAGAAAATCTAAGAGCTCATGTGTTGAGCATAGCTCTCTCCGCCTCTCTATGTACTCTATCTTTCTCATTGCAATAAAAACATAAGTGTTCTTTAAAATTTTCATTTCATCTGTAATTTATGAGATCATGTATGAAATAATTTAAGGCTAATATCATCATAATATAACCTTCAGTATTCATCGATTGTGCTAACTGAAGGAATACTTTGATATATATTAATTATCATTACATACTTAGTATGAATACTAAGTATATAGTTAGCATATGTGACCTCAAGTCGCGTCTGGGCTAGGTCCGCTGAGCAGGAAGTGCATTTGGACCGTTTACCCCTATAAAACATTGACAGTCCGCCTATCTATGCATTTTGTATTTGCCTAAGTCATGAACGCTGATCAATATGTATCCGGTTGTTTAACCATGATTCGAGTGCAGTTGGTATATATATATATATATATATATATATATATATATTAGAAGGTAATTAATCTAGTAAATTTTTTTTAATTAAATATTTTTTCATATTTATGTAATTACTAGTTTACCCTTTTATTGTTATATGTAAATGTCTCTCATCCTCTTTATTTCTCTCTCTGCTTATATCCCTTAAAATCTCTCTCGCTGCCTCTCTCAGTATATTCCTTATATCTCTCCACCTCTGTCTCCAAATCTCTCTCTAGCTTTCTATCTATATATCTATTTAAATTTTGAAGAAAATGTAGAAAGATAGAGAGATCAAGTATTTGGTTATTTTTAGTAGAATGTTAATAGAGTCTCTCTCTTTCTCTCTACGTTAACAAGTAACAGATGATATTCTATCGAAAAATCTCTCTCTCTCTCTTCTCTCCAAATTTATTTCATTCATTATTTCTATTATTATCTTTTGATTTTTGCAAACTAAAAAGATAATCGGTAATACATTCATCATTTTCCTCATTCTCTCTTTCTCATAAAATATCTATCTGTGTGTCCGGCTTTAACACACACACACATATATGTATGTATGTGTATATATATATATGTATGTATATATGTATGTATGTATATATGTATGTATATACATATGTGTGTGTATATGTGCGTGTGTTACGGCCGGTCATACGTAATATATATTCATAAAAAAACATGTGTTCCTTTAACATTTTTCTCCTTTTTTTGGTTCAATTATTAGGGTGTTCGGGTTAACTTATGCTTATCTTGACTAGTCCATTCTTTGAAAACCTTGGTCGCACTCTCCCGCATCAACACGGTGTATTCAAAAATTCTTAAACTTTCAAAGTACTCTCCGCCAATATTAAACCATGTTTAACAAGAAAGGGGGAACACCTCTATGTACTAACTCGACTAACTCAATGTGGGTTCCTCAAATTTTTTACTACTTTTATAATTTATTTCTTTACTAATTTTCAATATCCAAAACTTATTTGTCAACATAAATTGATATCCAAAAGGGAAAAGCATTCTAGATGCATGGTGTGTTTATTAAGTATGATATATACACACACCAAGAGAGAGCAAATAATAGGGGAAAAATTTACAGAAACTAAACAATTTTTACAAAACAAAAACCTAAAGGATCTCGAATATAAAAAAACACTGCATCTGTTAAAGCAATATCTCCTCAATACTCTAATGAGAACTGGAACCCTTCACATTGATACTCCAACATGTAATGGGTGTCTTCATTGTATAAAATGGTCTAAATAAGCGAAGCTTGTGTAAAATGAGAAAAGAGAAAATGATTGCGCGCATACTTAAAAAAGATGAATTATCGAACAATAAAATGATTATATTAATTATCGCAAATAATATTCACACACCGTATGGTCAATCAATGAAGAAATTACTTGAGAAGCAATCTTAAATAAAAATCTTAAGCATGCCAATATATAGGATTTAAAATGACGTATAATGTGCTTATTATGAGAGAAAAAATAGCACACCTCCAAAAAAATCTCAGCTCTTCTCAATCTTCTCATCCTAAAGCCATGTTAATTTATTTGCTTGGACTACAAATATATAGGGAAAATTAGAGGTGTGCATAGTTCAGTTCGGTCGGTTAGTAATACATTTTTGTAATCGAACCGAATTCAGCGATTACATAAAATATCAAACTGAACCAAACCGGTACAACCAAAAGAACTGAACCGAATGAAACTGAAGTAATCGGTTCGGTTCGATTACTTGTAACCTGTTCGGCTACAATTATAAAAATTTTAGAAAAAATAACAAAAATCATTAAATTGAAAATATCAATGCTCAACACAATTAATATATATATATATATATATATATATATATATATATNGTAATCGGTTCGAACCGATTACATGTTTATTGTAAAATATAATCGAACTGAAAGTTCGGTTACTTAAATTAACCGAACCGATTCGATTCAGTTCAGTTCAGTTCCGTACGGTCGGTTCGTAAAAATTCTGCACACCCTAGAGAAAACCCTCAAATAAAGGATCTTCATTATAATTCACCTTGAAATTCATAATATCCATTGTTGAGTAAAAAAAACCTCTTGGTGTTTCTTAAAAGAAAATAGATATCATCTTTCTCTCCTAAAAGAAAATACTATCATCTTAATTCTTCCACTCCTGAACTACGTTAAGTTTATTCATAAATAGAGATAAAGCTTAAAAGTTATGACTATGATATTAAAATTTTATTTAGTTACGAGAAATACAAAGATAAATGAAATATTAGTTGAACATATCTTAAAACAGCTCACCATCAAGTTTCTCTTTCAAATTATTTTTTTTAAAAATAAACTATACTAATAAATCTGTTGGACTGTACTGTACAGTATTGTACTGGATTAAATAATATTGTTCAGTGTTTGATGTTATATTAGTTAAAAAACTGTAACACTTATACAATGTTTGACACGTTATAGTATTAGATTGTAAAACTGTTTGTCACATTTGATCCGCAAGAGCCTATTTGAAATTCATTAATATGTTATTTTTTATTTTTAACCATAAAATAAATTATCTAATTCATGTTATCACTGTAAATTCCCTATTTTTGACTAAAAATGCAAATTCAATTATACCCGTAACTTTAAAATAGTGATAATTTATAGCTATAAACATTGAAACTATAAACAAATCATTGAATTTTTAATACACAAAATAAGTCATTTAAAATATATAAATAATTACTGAGAGGCTCTAAAAATTCAGAAAAAGGAAGAAAAAGATAGTAAATGACTTTGAAAATCGGTAAAATTAAGTCATAAATAACTAATTTTGCACCGTTCAAAAATTCAAAAATTATTTTGTTAGTGAGTGAAGTTCCTATAAGATATGAATTAAAAAAAATCATTTAAAAAATCATTCTAAGATATAAATTAAAAAATAATTTTGTTTTTCTTAGTCCGGTGTAATCCCCCCTAAAAGGAGGGGACTAAATTATCTCATGTGGGTGAGACTAATGAGTCCCACCATACTAGCTAGTACGAGCTCCATATTTTTGTCAAACGCCGGACAATACTAAAATAATATTGTCTTGCTTTTAGTACTGTACAATACAAGCTACCAAACAAGCCCAAAGAGTTTTATGTCCTAATATATCGTCTATGAGATAAACTATGAAAACACAATCTATATGTATAAGCTGTATTGATTTTGTACTCTTGTACATAAAATCTGATTTTAGTCAAGTTATAAAATGCTAAATTGATAACAACTTTTAGAGTTAATATCACAAGATCCCCTGCACTCCCTCAACTAATTTTTCTTCTTAATTGGTACTCCAACTTTTTTCATCCATCAGTTTACCTCGTTGACCGTTAAATGACAGTAAAGTTGTCACGACACATGCCTATTTTTTTTTCAATTTTACCCATTTCTTCAATCTTATCAGCTACCTATCTTCCATATTTTTTTCATCCAAAAACCATCCACAAACTGCATCTCCCTCTTCAATGATTTGTCAAAATTTTGACGAATTCTCCTCTAGTTTCATTTAGGTTCAGGTTTAGTCTCATGCCGGTTCGGTTTCATTTTTATTAATCATATTTGTTCTTCATGAGTAAATGTTGCTATTTTTTCTAAACCTGAATCATTACTATTTTTATAAACCCGAATCGTTGTATTTTTTCTAAGCTCAAACCGTTGATATTTTTTCCAAACCCGAACCATTGCTATTTTTTTTCTAAACTTGAATCATTGCTATTTTTATAAACCCGAGTCGTTGCTATTTTTTCTAAACCCGAGTCGTTGCTATTTTTACCATATCATGTTTATTTTACTCCAACATGAATAAATATTGCTATTTTTTCTAAACTCAAACCGTTGCTATATTTATCATATCGCATTTATTTTTCTCCAACATGAATAAATATTGCTATTTTTTCTAAGCTCGAACCGTTACTATTTTTATCTATCATATTTATTTTTATCCAACATGAATAAATGTTGCTATTTTTTCTAAACCTGAACCGTTGCTATTTTTTACGAACCCGAACCATTATTATTTATCAACGGTTCATGTTAGAAAAAATAACAATATTTATTCATGTTGGAGAAAAATAAATATGATTGAAAAAAAATAACAAGCGTCTAGGATTTAGGAAAAAATAGGAATGGTTCGGGTTTAGAATATATAGTAACATTTATTCATGTTGGAGAAAAATAAATATGATTGAAAAAAAAAACAACCGTTTGGGTTTAGAAAAAACAACAACAGTTTGAGTTTAAAAAAAATAATAACATTTATTCATGTTAAAGAAAAATAAATATGATTGATAAAAAAAATAGCAACTGTTTAGTTTAGAAAAAAAGCAATGATTCATGTTAGAATAAATAGCAACATTTATTCATGAAAAAGGAAAAAATATGATTGATAAAACTGAAACCGAACCTGCGGGAGACAAAACTTGAATCGTTGCTGAAACTAAAGGAGATTTTGTTAACATTTTGTTAAATCATTGAAGAGGGAGATGCAATTTGTGGATACAAAATCATGAGAGATTGGTAGTTTATAATATTGAAGAAAAAGGTAAAATTGGAGAAAAAATAGACATGTGCCGTGCATATCACAATTTAACCGCTCTTTAACGGTCATGTGAGTAAATTGATGGATGAAGAAAGTTGAAAGACCAATTAGGAAAAAAAATTAGTTTAGGAGGACAAATTGATTTTGAGATAAAGTGCAGATGAGTTCTATGATATTAACTCTAGCTTTTATAATGTATGTCTAAACTCTAATCTTATGTCTATTATATCAATATGAATAATGTATCGTTAAAAACGGTCTAAATGCTTAGAGTTAAAATAATCAACTTATGGTAAACGGAATTTATAATGTATAAAAATATGTGCCGTTAAGTTTTAACTCTAATATTAAATTTGTTTGTAAGCTAATATAACAAAAGATAAACGATGCAGGCAAATGTTAGAGGTTGAGTATGCATATGTGAGAGAGATGTCATACTCAATTTTATATACATTAATTTTTAGATACGGGCATGTCACGTAATTACAAAAAGTTTCATATATAATTAACGATGAGAAAATCAAAACGCATAGATTTCTTAATTTATAAAACATGAAATGCATTTAATTTACTAACTAATCTACTAATTTTTCATTTTTTTTCTTTACTAAATATAAAATAAGTTTATTCACAGTTTGATATTAATAGAAACATTAAGTACATGAGTATCTTACATCTCTTGTCACAGTTGTTTGGTCAAAAGTATCATGCATATTCATTAAGGCTTTTATCTCTTAATTTAGTTTAGATAAAATATTCTAATCAAGTCAATTAGTAAATAATTATATTATCATCTATAAATTGTTGAGTTAATCATATTCTAGTTGTCAATTTTTTTTATATGAAATTTGTTTAAAATATAAATTTGTTACCAGAGCACAATAGTATATAGAAGATTATGTTTTAAGTAACCTTGAAAAGTTCAAAAGTTTAGTTTAGTTTACCAATTATTATGGAACCGGTAAAAAGATCCAAATCTCATATGGTTCGATACAGTTCTCATGCTATGGGAGATTTGGTTCGAGATACAGGAGAAGGGATAAATCGGCTCGGTTTCCCTGTTCATCTATAATGGCCGAACCGAAAGGTTCACCACTAATCCACTATCTGCTCTCCATTCATTCCCTGCTCTCGCAGCCACTTGGTGCATAATCTTCTAAGAACACTGTTGGAAACAAAAAATTCTCTGGAAAGAAAGGGAAAATAACAAATGTTTCAACTTCTGTGGGGATACTAACTCCACCCTTGCTAAGCTTTCTGAACAAGTAAAAATATCCACTGCCACGTGGATAATGAGGGTCAATCAAAGACTCGCAGAAAGCAATAGGAAAGTGGAAACGAAAAAGAAGACTGAAGTCGCAAGACACCCGTGAATAAGAACGGGAATCAACGTCTCAAGACGGAAATCAGCACCTCAAGAACGGGAAAGGCAGACATGGACTAGCACCTCAAGAATGGGAAAAGACATGAAAATGGGAAAATGTGACTAGTTAACAGGATCTGACCGACGAGGGACTCACGTCTTTAAGAACGGGAAAAAATAATGGGATCCACATCTCTGAAGTGGGAAAAGGAACCTAAAACTTGGAGAACTACTCTGAACGGGCAAGGTACTTACTGAAATGTGCAAAAATGGGAAAAGAAGGATAAAAAGAAGAATGTGAACAGACGAAAGAGATCCTGGAATGACAATCAAGTGGCATGACTGTTCAGGTAGTTGAATGACTCGGATGAGACATGATGACATGTCACCAAATGGCTACGACTGACTGGCCCAAATCACAAGAAATCACCAAGTGACTATGATCGATTGGTGGCTGAATGAGACTGATGAAAATGATAAGTAAGGAAGGGAAATATGACCATACCTGGCAGAAACGTCCCCTCCCTTTTATTATTATTTTAATCAATTCATTTAAATTAGAAAGCCTATATAAGACGAGTGTATTAAGTGGAACTCAGGCATTCAATACAACTTAAGCAAATATAATTTAGAGCATTTACTATTTACATTATCTTGTTTTTAAACTCGTTCTCTCTCTCTCATTAATACTCATATAAATTAATCTTTATCAACATTTTCCTCTTTAAATCCCTGATTAACGAAGAAAATCATTAACATTTTATTGATTTCATCGAGAGTTGCGAGAAAATCTCAAGAGATCCACCCTAAGAGACCATAAACACGTTAGAACCAGATCCAACGCAGCCCTAAATGAGGACAACATATCCAGAAATGGAGACGACCATGTAGATCAACCAACCTCACCGACGAAAATGTACAGACGATCCTAAGCGGGATGCATGCGATGGAACAGAGGAACACTGAAGCAATACGTAATGCATGACAGAATGTGCAAGATCATATCAACACACTACAACAAGAACTTGCAAAACGTGAGGAGAGGTCAGTCAACGGGCGAATGATGATGAACGAGAAAATAAAAATGAACAGGAAGCCCACTCTAGGGACAACCGTTGAGATGAAAGACAATGAGACCACGGGAACAGTAGAAACATGCAGCGGGAAGAGGAAGTCCAATTGCATAACCTTGTGAAGGAAGCTACGGAAGAGGCTCAATAATCACAAGTCATGTCAAAGGAAGCACTAGAAGAATTGTTTGAACAAAAGATGATGGAAATGAGGAATCTCGAGAGTACGGAAAAAATCAACCTCGAATCTCTTATCCAGACGTCATTAATCCTAGAAATCCTACTGGCACTCGTGCCCAAAAAATTCGTTGCTACCGGATTTAAATTCTACGAAGGAAATACTGATCCCGGATCCCGGAGACCATCTTCGATGATTCAGACAAGACATGGCGCTGTACTAACATGATGATGAGTTGATGTGCAAAATGTTTCCCACTAGTCTAGACGGGACGACTTTGAAGTGATATCACTCCTTTCAGATTCACTCAATCACGTTATTATCTCATCCGTTTTCATAGAACAATACTCTACTCATCGTACGATCACGGAAGACTCGGAACACCTGATGACAATCTCTAACAAGGAAGGAGAGTCGCTGCGGGAGTACACTCATCGCTTCAAAGCCGAGATGGCCAAGGTCGAGAATTGAGATGATTGTTTCACCAATTGGCCTTCCGACGAGGTCTGGACCCATAATCACCTTTTTGAGGATCTGTTCAAGGTGAAGCCCCTTTCTATGGCATAAGTTTTTCAATGGGGCATGCCTATATTACCCTTGGAGGAATAAAAAAGGAATATGCAGAGAATGGTTGAACTAAATAAAGAGAAATTCCGGAAGCGGGAAAGAAGTGTAAGACCTGAAAGAAGGAAGCATGACGAAACAGAAAGAGCAGATGAGGGGAAATTCCAACAAGAAATAAATACGTACTGGAGATATGATCTTGACAAAATCCACCTGACGAATAAAGTCTATACACCGTTGACCATTCCTATCAACCAAATACTGGAGATAATTAAAGATAAACCTTGGCTGAAAAGACTAGCCCCGTTCACTAAGGAACCTAGCTACAAGGATAAAAATAAAATATTACTCCTACCACAAGAGCAACGAGCATTTCATGCGGGGCTATTTCTAGCTCAAGGACTATATTGAGCAGCTGAAAAAGAAGGGTACCTTAGCCAATATGTGAAAAGGATGAACATAAACGTGAAACTGAGAAAGATGGTCGAGAAGAAGATAAGTAGGACAAGGGGAATCAGCCCCTCTGCATCATCGACACGGTTATAGCATTAATCGAAACGATGGGACGACGAGAAAGGAAAGAAAGATATAAGTGACCAATGTTGGAAAGACATCAACAAAAGCCCTCAACAATCTTCTTTGTCTCCAGCAAAGACATCAGCTAACCGTGCCTCGACAATGGTTAAGTTCTCCCCTCTTACCACGACAATCTTCTCTGCCTCCAGCAATGACTCCTCAAGCTTTGACTGTTTAGCCATGGTTGCATCAAGCTCGGAAGTCAAATGGGAGATAGCCCATTAAAGCTCTACTTCCACCTTCTTAAGGTCATCCCGTTCTGAGACAACGACGCCGTAAGCCTTGGTGGTCTCCATATCTTTCCGCTTCCAACCAGTCATTTCTTATTCAACGGAGTGAATATCCTCCTTAAGCCCGGTGTGGTAGGTAACGGCCTATTCAAAAAGTGTTAGTAAACAAATTGGTAAGGAAGCTAAAACTAGAGACGTAAAAAGACAAAAGGAAACGAAAGTACCTGCATCAAAGTATGGTTCAGGCTGATGACCTTATCGTAGATAAACATCTGACGGAGTGTATGAACGTCCACATCAGACATGATAACCTTCACAACCACGTGAGAAGAAATGGGATCCTTCAAGAAACTGGACATTGGCAGGAACCGGTGGAACCACGGGGTATCATCGCCACCTCCAAACTCCCGTTTCCTTGGATAGACACGGGGAATTAAAGGAAGGAGGAGTTGACGCCCTGGCAGAGGGGGATGGGGTGTGACGGTCCTCCCCTGAACAGGAGAAGCCTCGGTAATGGGGGCAGGGAGATAGACCCCGACAGATGGGAGAGTGACATTAGAAGCATGAACGGGGGAGTGACATCACCTGAGACAGCCTTCGACGAACTGGCATTCTCCATTTCTGGCGCTTGCTCTCGCTAGGTGTCCCCCACAAGTTACTCCTGAGGCGCTTCGACATTTCAAGCTCGTTGTATGTAGAACAGAAAATCACGCCCTATTTTTCTGCCTCATTCTATGCAGCCTCCTGCTGAGCCACACATTCTCTTTCTTCTTAAGCAAACTCCTGTCCTTCCCGCTCTGATTCTGAAGTCTCAAAAGAACTCATCCAAACTACTACTTGATGAAAAGCGGTAGCAGAGATCATAACGGGGATGACCCGAGGAACTTCCGTTACAGAGGATGAAAGGGTAACATAGTCACCAACTGGAAAGAGTGTGACCGCGACTTTGATCTCTCTCCTTGGGTCAAAAAGATCTCTCTAGTCCTGTTCTGGGCAATTGTAGGTGGCACAGAGTCGCGCGGTTGCGTCTTTCAAAATATAAGTCTTCTTGTTCATGTTTTTTTCTGCACAAAACAAAAGAGAACAAAAATGTTGTCAGTATTTAAGAACAAAAAACAACAACAAAATAGAAAAATAAGACGAAAGCGAAAAAGGAAAGAAGGAAGGGGAGCTCCGACCACTTATTGAACTTTTCTTAGATCTGGGAAATGACCTAGCCATCCAGCCGTCGCCACCCCAATTCCTGCCTATAAGGAGGGACCCTCCTCCCAGTCTTTATCCCCGCTGGGGAGATCAATAACTCGCCCTCCTCACTTCTCACTCGTGCGGGGAGCTAAGTAATGGGACAGTCCACGTCTTTTTACTATATACACGATGCAGATCTCATCTACACCAATATTCGAGTTGTGTCTCCTATTGAGGGTTTCGATCCCTAAAAGAACCCTATAAGTGCTAGGGTGTATTGGGAGAGGGCAATGTTGAAGGTACTGTAAAATTCTTGAAGGAGAGAAGAGAAATGAAGTTTTAACCCTAAGGCTATATACATATGGTATGGGGGATCACACGGGAAGGATTTAGGGATTCCTTCCCTAAAACTACAGACTACGTCTGGTGGGAAGACATCTTGATGAATGGATAAGAAGCGGTTGAATTCGTCCCTATTTCTAACTAAAGGGAACATTAACCTTAAACGGATGCTCCTCCATTGCTACCAGGGAAAGAAAAATGTAGGAGAAGAACGAGAAGATGAAAAACAACGAAGATGGAGAAGGGAATAAGGAAGACTTACAGAAGGTAGGAACGTGCGTGAAAAGAAAGAGTGATGAAGACTACCACGCGATATAGGTGATGGACACCAAAAATGACGGGCGCATGGGAAGAGACGTAACGTCCCGTCTACCTAAAAGGCAAGCCAATGATGACGCGATAACTGGAGAAAAAGAAACTAATGGCTTGAAAATACGGTAAATGAAATGACACACATAAGGAATGAAAGAAGAGTCCTGCACGAGCGTGTATCACGACGAGATCATACCATAAGGAGATATAGTGACGCAAAGCAAAGACATATCCGAGGAGCGTGCCAGCAACCGTAGAAACAAGGCAATCATGGTATGCCATTTTATTCTTTAAAAAATGACAACCTTTTGTGCACAACAATTAATGCTTTGCGGGATAAATGTAGTAACGAATAGGTGAAAACGAACCAAAAGATAAGCATTCCTCTCAATTGGACACGTGCTAGGAACATTCATTGCACTTCGACGAGCATCGCCAAAGAGCGATGATGGGCAAATAAACAGGTAAAAAATACACACTACCACGTGGACAAGGATGGCCGACCAAAGGGCTCGCGAAAAGTGGCAGCAAAGTGGAAATGAAAAAGAAGAACGAGAATCAACGCCTCAAGACGGGGATCAACACCTAAAGAAGGAGAAAGACAGACATGGACTAGCACCTCAAGAACGAGAAAGAGCATGAAAGCGGGAAAATGTGACTAGTTAACGAGATCTGACTGACGAGGGATCCACGCCTTCAAGAACGGGAAACGACTAAGGGGACCCACGCCTTTGGAGCAGGAAAAGAAACCTGAAACTCGGAGAATTATACTGACACTCGCTGAAAGGTGCAAGAACGGGAAGAGAATGATCAAAAGAAGAACGAGAACAGACGAAAAGATCCGAGAATGACAGTCAAATGACATGATTGATTAGGTAGATGAATGATCCGGGCGAGCCAGGATGGTAGGTCACCAAATGGGTGCGACTACTGGCCCGAAACTTAAGAAATCGCCAAGTCACTGTGATTGATTAGCGGCTGAATGAGACTGATAAAAATGGTAAGTAAGGAAAAGAAATAGGACTATGCCTGACAGAAATTTACCATTTCTTTTATCATTATTTTAATCAATTTATGTAAATTATAAAATTTATATAAAATCAGTGGAACTGAGACATTCAATACAATTCAAACAAATATAATTCATAAGAGGTACTCCTTACCTTCTATTATTCTTAAAGTCGCTAGTTAATACTCATATAAATCCACGCTTATCGACATTTTCCTTTCTAAATGCCCGATCAGTAGAAAAAATCCTCTACACTTCCTGAATGGAATCGATCATCTCTTCCGCACTCGAAGAAATATGCGTGCAAGGAGAGAGGGGTGTTGAGCTTCAGTTCCTTTGGACTAGGGTCGAACCTTCTGTCTCAGCTTCCTACCTCGACCTCTCGCATGGCGTCAAGAGCGCCATTTGGAACCGACTGCTTAGTATTCCAGCCCTCCAGTTCGAAGTCCACAGAGTGTATTGCAGTTCCACTGACCCGTCGATTCGGTCTTTTGAAGATGCAGAGAGGTTGAAGTTGAAGATTGTGGCCAAAGAGCACCTAAGAGACAATTTTTTAGGGCTCTACAATGCTCAATCCACTAATGCGAACATGTCCCTTCCTCAGAGACGCGCTCTTGAGGTCCTTGCAATTGCTAGGTTAGCTTGGATTGAACTTTGTTTTATGGTTTTTGTTCGAATTCGATGCTTTTACACATGTTGTGTGTGATTGTGTTACTTCTTTCTTCCCCCTCCCCATATAAGTTGAATGTTGATTATATCATATCGGCATATATTTGTTCAGAAGTAATTTTCTAGAATTCAAAACTTGTTTTTTCGTGTGGTATTTGGCTTCATTACTAACGCGTTTTAGAATGTCGTGGTCTTAAACGCTCAAATATATTCTAGAGATCTGATATACGGTTGTGCACTCGAGGGCCTTAATATTGTTCGGTTATCAAACCTCATAGTTCTTAGAGGAGAGAGAGTTTTGCGTTACTGTTATTTTCTTTTTGATAACAATGGTTGCCCGGGGCTTGCGCACCCGATTAATCCCACACCGTGCCCTCAGAAGTTAGGTTAAATTATTGATTTTAACGCCAGGGGGCAATGGCCCCAAGGAATTGCTTACAAGAAAGAGTAATCGAACCCAGGATCCAGAAGGGATAACCTCTAAGTGTGGGCCTTACCCAATCGGGCTAACCCTGGGGGTAAACATTAAGTATTTTCAAGTGTACGAAAGAACCTAAAAGAGCATGAATATAAAATCTCTATAGTTTTTTAATTGCTTGGTCTTGGCATTGAGCTCATATTATTTCTGATGTTTGTTCCAGTTTAAATCATGTCTGTGAATTAGCACGTAGGTTCAGTTCTAACTTAATTTTTTTAAACTTAAAACTTCTTTGAACTTCTTTTAAGGTTAAAAAAACTTATTCTTAAAAATTAAAACTTTTCTTTTGGTTGGGAAGTTTGAGATGTTGGAACAGAAGTAGTAGGTCCATTTTTGTTGGTTAGGTAAAAGTTTTGCAAGCAAAGCGATTCTATTTAGTATGTGGTGGCAGTCAAGATAGTAGTCAACGTCCATGCGCTTAAAATCATCGTGATTCAATGGAGCATTGTTTTGTATATTTGGTGTTACAATTATTATACCACAAATTGTGAACTTAGGGTCAGTTGCATCTTGAATAACGGAATGATACGAATTGATAGATTTTTTAAAATAATAATTAAAGAATAAATCACAGAGGAAAGAGAGAAAAAAGAAAAGATGAAGAAGAAAACGAGAACTCTATAGTTTGAATGATATTGAAGAAAGAAATCTTGTGTGCCAAGAAATGCATCCTAAGAAGAGATAAATGGTTGACTTTCGCAGTTACAATGCTTCAATGGATATGAATTGTCTGCAACCTTTTATATCGAGATACGAGGACTAGGATAGAGTTGGATGTTGTCATACTGCAGAACAACTGGAAGTTTTGCAGTTTTATTAGTTCTGATTTTTGGAAACTAATGTTACAATAAAGTTGATACAAACATGTTTCAGAGGGGGGGGGGGGGAGTTGGATGTTGTCATAATGCAGAACAAATGGAAGTTTTGCTGTTTCATTGCAAGCCATGATTTTGGAAGCTACTGTTACAATTAAGTTGATACAAATATTTTCAACACATCTATACTTGCAGAACAAATGGAATTACACAAAGTGAACTTGCTAAAGAATTTGGCATGGAGGGCAGAAACTTCTTTTACGTTGTTCGGAAACTTGAGTGTCAAGGGCTGATTGCAAGGCAATGTGCGGTTTTGAGGACTAAAGAGGCTTCCAATGAAGGGGAGGCTAAAAATAGTCCAAGTGTCTCAACCAAGTTGATGTACTTACATCGATATGCAAAGCACTTGGGCTGTCAGCAGAAGATTGAGATTACAAAGGAAGAACAAAGTATAATTCGGACTTCAGATAAGGTTTCGGTAAATGAAGATGGTTCAATTGCAAAACATTTTAAAGAGGATGTGCTAGTGAAGGATTATCTACCGGAAATGAAAGCTCTCTGTGATAAACTTGAAGAAGCGAATGGAAAGGTTATTTTCCAGATCATTAGTAGATCTATGCACTCATCTACACAACAACAAAAATTGACGACGGTACCTAATATAGTTTTATTCTGCCACACTAATTTTTTTCCCGGTGACGTTCTCTGGTTTTAGGTTCTTGTTGTCTCTGATGTCAAGAAGGATCTTGGTTATACTGGATCGCGACAAGGTCATAGAAAATGGAGAAAAGTAATTTTTTTTTCAGTATTCTACCAAAATCCTTGAAATACCATTTTATAGTTGTAGATTAGCCTGATGCTCTTCTTATGTTGTTTCCTATGCAATTTTCTGCCAGATCTCTAGCAGGTTGAAGGCTGCCCAGATTGTCGAGGACTTTCCTGCTAAAGTAAATGGGAAGGTTGGCTTAAACTTTTAATTGCCGAAATTACTGAAGTGAGACCCTTTGTCAGCAATAGCTCTTCTGTGCGTGAAGATCGCTGATATGTTTTTCAAGGATTGCATTTTTATTTGTTGGTTATATGCTTCTTCATCTGCTGTAACTCTTTTGATAAGTGAGGTAGAAGGCATAAATGCAATTTTTTATTCTAACCGCCTAACATGTAGTTTGGTACAATGAGAACATAGTTCCTGAAACAACTTGATGAATGACAATTGACATTCATCGAACTCGGTAATGAATATTAACATGATCTATTTTCGTATAAAGTTCCCTTAAGCTCATGAAACATTGTGGTCAAAGCTTAATTTCAACATCAAATATGAATCTTATATCAGTTGTTGGACACATATGAAGATAAGCAGCAGAAAAATTCTCTTGGATGCTTTATTTTACTGCCAAAGCTATTTTCAGATGACAATCACTGGATTTGTTCCATTCGTTGTTAGACTGATAAAATATTTATTGATTGATGATTGAAGTTCTACCCTTCTTTGGACAAGGAAATGAGGGATTCATCTGTATGTGATGTGAATTTTTTATTTTCTGTTTATTTTTTTTTGAGAACTTGATCTAAGCATGTTTACCCACAACATGGCTGCATGTCCCAATTTTTAACATTATTTGGCTCTTAATTTCTTTTCCTTATTTTAGGTGAACGCCATTTATTTTGATTTGGGTTTTACTTCACTTTTTGTTGAAATGTTATCACACATCGCTTGACTTTGCCTCCGCTTTGCTGGTTAAAATGACTTAGTTCCTCTTTCCTTAACTCCTAGGTTTTGAGGAGATCAGGTTGGTTTTTTCAATTTGGTATCAAAGCTTGGTTAGGCCTTTGTCTGTCGCTTTAGTTCGGCTATTTGTTTTGCTTAGTTTGGACTGTTTGGAATGCTGCTTAGTTCTGCCACCGTGTTGTGTTCCAGGAGGGCGTGTTAGAATTTTGTCCCACGTTGCCTGGCTTTGCCTATGTTGTGCTGGTTAAAATGACTTAGTACCCCTCTCCGTACACCTAGGTTTTATAGAGTGATTGTGCGCTTTTAAACTATTTTCCTAGTATTATTACAACTGCCCTATTTTATGTGGACTGCCCAATATATGTCTGTTAGCATAGTTTACTCATAAATTATATATACGTGCAAACGCTAACCTTTCTTACTTAATCAGGTCCATGTTGTTATGACTACAGACTGTACCCTTGTTCCTTAAATGGATCTTCTTTTCCATACTTAATTATGGGTTCTAATAATTCCTTTACAATTTTGGCAGGTAGAGAAGTGCCTGCGACTACTGAAGAAGTTTTCTCCGAAGTGTTTTGAGCATAATAACCTTGGTGGTGAAGATGATGATTTTGATGACAAACAAGTCAAATTTGGAAGGAAATTGCAAATCACTGATCAGGTTGTAGAGCTTCCCATAGACCAACAAATTTATGACGTAATTGATGCTGCGGGATCCGAGGGTTTGATTACGATGGAGGTGTGTGCTTAATCTTATTATAGGTGTATCGCTGCTCATTTCATACTTGTGCTATTCTCTTTTGATGCAAAGATTTTTATTTGCGTTCTTTATAATGATTAGAAGATCAGAAAGAGAACAGAGAAAGGTATTTGAATATACCTATTCCCTTTGTCCCCCATTTTTACACTATAGTTATGTTTGATTTTATTAAAAGGTTACAAGTTTTAGCATTCCAATTCTTCATTCTGAGGTGTTGAAAGAAATTGAACAAATTTGCAGTTGAGGTTGCATTCCATAGTCTAGTTGGTTGGAAATAAAGTTGAACTTGGTACTGAAATTTGTTTGATTAGCATGTAATTTGTTATAACCTTACTCTGCTAACGATTTGCTTTAGACTGCACGAATTGCAGAGATGGATTTACCATACATAAGAATGTGGTCTATGGAGTGTAGTACTATAATATTATGGGATTCCTAAAAAACGTATATGCAAGTCAAATTTGCAACGATACACAAAAATTCATATGTAGGAGTCTCCGAACTATTGGCTTACAGAGTACTGAACTGGATTTTTTAGCACTTTAGCTTTTTACCACACAAACTCTGAACTATTGACCTACAGATTTTTTCTGGAACATTTACCATACGTTCTAAAGTATTGAGTTAATTACTGGTCATGAGGGAGTAATAATGATCATTGGCCTTTGGACTGTTTTAGTTGTTAGAAGTTAGCTTTTCTGTTTCCTAAAAAAAGTTATTAGAAGTTACCGCTGTAATATTGATTGATTTCTTGTTGATTAACCGTGTTGTAGTTTTAATATCATTTTTGATGTCAATGTATTTCATTGCAAATAAATATGATCACCTTTCATTATTAATCCCTTGCATTTAAAATTTTCCTTAAACAGGTATTTAAGCGTCTTGGAATCGACCACAAAAGGAACTTCAATCGTCTTTTCAGTATGTTATCTCGGTATAGAATACATAAGCAGGTAGAATATCACCAGAAGGTCAAGGTATATCGAGTTACGGCATTTAGAAATTCCTCTGTATTTGCCAACTCGTTGCCTCATAAAAGAAGAGACGACTTTACTGTCTTTTCTGAAGATGGACTTTCGAATCTTGATATTGTCGATGCAAATGATCCTGAGAGGTTAGCTCAAACATTCTTTGGGCTCGAGTGTGCAACTTTAGAAAGTGATATTGCAGACCCTATGAAGACAAACGAAAGAGAAATTAATACAGCTTTCTTCACTGAATTGTCTGGAGATGGTGAGTCTAACCATATGCTTCTCTCTCCTCCAAAAAAGTTGCTCCTTCAGACAAGAGGTACAGATCATGCCATGCAGCTCAGTTTGGTGAAGACAGCGGTGGAAACAGATGATGTTCAACCAATGAGCGCTCCCGCAGCTGTCATAAAAGCATCGAGTTCTGGATCACATCAAGGGTGTCCATGTGTATCTATGACTATGGATAGTGCCCGAAGGGAGCAAATGATACTTGAACGGTTACAGGTCTTCTTTTCATTTCATGTATAGTTTTCCTTGTCCGCTTCTGTTGTGCAACTATTACAAAATCTCCCCATATATGTTTGTAGGATGAAAAATTTATTTTGATAGGCGAGCTGCGAAAATGGATCGTTAGTCATGAGACGGATAAGCGCTCAAAGACAGACAAAAGAACCATTGACCGAACTTTGAAAAGACTCCAACAACTAGGGCACTGTAGATGTGTAAACATGAATGTACCTGCAATCACTAATTATGGCCGTAATCGTATCACCCAGGTGGTTTTGCACCCATCTATTCAGACTTTATCGCCTGAATTACTTGGTGAAATTCATGATAGTTTTAGGTCCTTTGAAATACAAGTTCGTCGCCAAACCTCAGATAGGGGGAAAGACAATGAATCAATTCCTGTTTTGAAAGGCGTACAGAGGATTCAAAAACATGAAAAGTCAGATATTCAAGCTGTGAGATCAGAAACCATGCGGGCTAATGGTTTTATATTGGCCAAAATGATTCGTGCAAAGCTGCTGCATAGCTTTCTGTGGGATTATGTGAACGGTTTGGGTCATACCACTGACAATTTGTCGTCTGAAAAACATATCTATGACTGGAAAAATCCGCACACTAGCTGCAAAGCATTTTATCTGGAATCTGCGATAAAGTCTATCCCATTTGAGCTGTTTTTACAAGTTGTTGGTTCCACAAAAAAGTTTGATGATATGGTTGAGAAGTGTAAGAGCGGGTTGTGTCTCTCTGATTTTGCTCTGGAAGAGTATAAAACTCTCATGGACACAAATGCTACTGGAAGGCTCTCAGTGGTTATTGAAATCTTAAGACTGTTGAAGGTATAATAACTACTCTTTAAACCCAAGTGTAAGCACACAAGTGTAAGCCAGCGATCAAGAATTTTATTTCTGTTTCTGTTTTTCTTTTCCCTTTTCTTATTTATTTATGTTTAAATGATTCAGTAATTTCACCACTAGGGGATTGAGTTCATACAGAGGAGTTGGATATAGTATTTAACAATCTCCATACAGTCCACGTGGCGCATGAACTTCAAAGAATTTTGCTGCAGTTTCTAGATCTATGTTCATGATCTCATAGTTTTCTAAAGCTGCTGGGAGAGGGAACAAAACATTTCTCCTTAAAAGAGTCATCTTTGGGGTGTGTGGGTCTGTGGACTACGAGCATGTATTATTTTAGATTGGTACTGTGGTAAAAACAAAATTGTTTGGCCTCTTATAATACAGCCGCTTATTAGGTCATTGACAAATTACTGGTGCAAACTGCATGGGATATCCAATTTAAGTAAATCCAGCTGTATGGATTAATACTGGTTTACACAAACACCCACTTGAACATTTTATCAGTTATTATGACTGAAACGTAAACACAGTAATTTTGAAATCTATTTCTTTGTTCCAGTTGATTCGGATGGTGACGGAGCGCACAGAAGATGCACAGTATACCCAATTCACCACTTTTACATTAGAGCTTAAGCCATACATAGAAGAACCACTATCAAAAGATGCAACATTTTTGAGTTTTAGCTATCAAGATCTTCGCCCACGAATCAGACATGACTTTATCTTGTCAAGTCGAGCAGCTGTCGATGAGTATTGGCAAACTTTAGAGTATTGTTATGTGGCTGCTGATCCCAATGCTGCTTTACATGCATTCCCTGGTTCTGCTGTAAAAGAGGTATGCCTGACAGTTATCTTTTTATAAATATTTTTTGGATAGGAAACTGAAAATTCATTCTTAAAAAGGAAATTAAATAAAAGAAGAATAAGACAAAAGGCCTCACAACATAGAAAGACAATAAACGTACAAACAACTATCGACCAACTCCGCAAAATTAAAAATAATGGCACGTCCTTAAAAACTTTGGACTTAGAACCCCATACAGATGCCAGAAAAACCATCACAAACCAATTTGTTATGACCTCCTCCCACTGATCATCGAACATTCTTTTATTACTAGTACTTTCGAGTATTTCAATGTAAACAGACTGCACAATGTAGTAACCTATAAAATTTCTCCAATTTCAATATGAAGACATAAATGAAGGCAACCTGTCAGATTCCAGTATTCAATAACAATATCCTTCAGTAGCTGTAGAATTTGATCTTAAAGAAATAATCTTGGGAAGAAAAGTCTTATTAAAGGCTGTCTAGTTCAGTTCATCAAGATTGATCTCATTGTTCCCTGTTTGTCAGGTTTTCCTTTCCCGGTCATGGGCCTCAGTTCGGGTTATGACTGCCGATCAGCGTGCCAAGCTCCTTGAACGTGTAGTGAAGAATAACCGGAGTGAGAAGCTTTCATATAAAGAGTGTGAGAAGATAGCAAAGGATCTTGATCTATCCCTAGAGCAGGTTATCTTGATTTACTCTAATGACATTTTCTCTATTTTTTGATAGGAAGCAAAATATTTTATTAAAAATAGAAAAAGTAAAAGAACAGTTTTGGGAGGATGAGAAATCCACCAAAACAGAAAAGCAAATTACAAACCGAATTACAACTAATTACAGCCATGAAAGATTCCAATTAACAGTAAAAGAAGACCAACGGATGCCATTAATTTTTTTTTACTTAGATGACCAAGAAGAAGACAAATGGCATCCACACCTATGATACTAACTTCTATCTCGCTGCTTGCATAATGGCGTCCACACTGAAATGTTGTAGTCACTCAAGATAGTTACAAATGATGATTTTTGGAAGATACTTTGCGTTAATAGTTATATTGACAAACTTTGATGACACAATAATTCCTATATAGAATATAACCCTCTTCACACTTTATGTTTATTTATCTTATTAATTAGAAAGATGAAGGAAAAATGCACTTTATTAATTATAATTATAAAAACTTAGATATAATATTGGTTATTTGATATATGTATATAAAATCTATAAACATAGTTTCTCAATAAAATATTGGATATTAAGAAAACTAAGAAAAGGAAAAACAAATCAGAGTTTAAAAATTTGAGTAAAAGAAACAAAGAAACCACTGGACTCCCCCACGATTACTCCCTGTACAAAATTACTCATTCTTCATTTCTAAGATTATCGATTGAACTTCAATTATTAAATGTACTATAAAATAGAAAAGTCTCAAAAACACAAAAAATGTCAAATTATTTATTAATTTTTTGTAAGTAATTCAAAAAATTGAAAGGTTAGTTGTCTTATAGATTGTGAGGACTTTTTGGTCAATCAAATGTTTGTCCGTTCAAGCCCCACTCATAGATATTATAAAATATAGATGAATTTTTCACGTAGAAATCACCCCTAACAGTTTAATGATATCATCAAATATTCAAAATTGCTCTCATCGTCCAACATGGAAAAGATTGTGTCGTCTGCAAATATATTAATTTACTGTTCAGACTTATTCAGGTAAGATGATATGTATTTGATTCTTTTAGGCTTTCATTTAGTTCTGTACACAGGTCAGTACGGTGGTCCTTCCTTTGATTCTTCATCGTTTTTTGCTTGTGAGGAATCTCTGGTCCTCACGTCCCTCTGTTGATGATGTTTCTGGATCCTTCCTACTAATTGTTATATTTTTTTTGTGGTAAATATAATGTCTTTTGTGTCCGTCAATGCCACTTGTAGGTACTTCGGGTCTATTATGACAAGCGCCAACAACGTCTTAATAGACTTCCAGGTGATGGAGAAGAGTCCCAAGGTATAAGGAAACGACCCTGCTCATCTTCTAGGAGACGAAGGAAATTCCCGGAAGAGAGGTCCATAAAGAGAGTGCGATTCGATGTGGATACTGGTCAGCTGGATGAACAAAGACGTACAGGATTTCCTGAAAGTGTCAACCCATCCATTGAGGAAGAAAAACTAATGGCTACTGTTGCAGACGAGAATGACATCCATTTGCAATCAATTTATGAGGATGATTGTTTAGAAACTGGAGTGGAACTTGGACCAGATGAAGATAGTGAGGAGTGCTATTCCCTCCTCAGCCGCTGCGCCTTTCCAAAGATGAAGTCCAATCGTGAAAGAAGGCTTTTATGGACAGACGAAACTGATAGGTAAAGTAGGAGGATATGAAATTCATTAGTTGTAGGCCTTTGGAACAATAAACCAAAATCCCAAAAGTACTTTGATCACACAAGTCAAGGGAACCATTGGATCCTTTAGTCTTGTACCCTTGAAAAGTCGGCTCACTATTTTAGTGCCAATATCTGTTTTTGTTCTTTGGTTCTTTAGGGACCCAACAATGTGACTTTTTGAACGCAAGCTGTCGTTCTCATAACATTGAGGAGAAAATAGAACCTTGTTTTTATAATAAATAAGTGAAGTTAAAACGAAAGAAACTGGAGAATCTTGTATTCTAACAAGTGAGGATGAGCAAAAGCAACTATATGAAATGAATTGTCAAATAAGATATGGGACATTTACCTTTTTATTTCTTCATGCTAGCGTTTTGCATATTCTAATGTACTCGTATGCTGTTTTATATTTTTTCATAGTTTCTACCTACAAATTGATCAAAAAATTTCGGATCTTTTTTGGTTTCGTGTACGATTTGTTGTTATGTTATTGTTGTTTCCTTGATATGGATCTTTCCTTGCAGGCAACTGGTCATCCAATATGTCAAATACCGTGCAGAACATGGTCCAGGCGTTCACCGAGTAGATTGGAAATCTGTTTGTAACCTCCCAGCACCTCCAAATGCTTGTAAGAAAAGAATGGCATTACTGAATGCTAACATTACACTTAGAAACGCAGTAATGAAACTTTGTAACATGCTTAGCAAACAATATGTGGAGCGCCTTGCGAAAATTGAGAATGGTTCGTTCAACAAAGACGGCTGCAGACTGCTTCTGAGAGGGTCAAGAAGGAAGGGTCCTAATAAGAACCACTGTGACATTGAGAATAAGCAAGAAACTAGTCTGCATGAAGAACCATGGGATGATTTTGATGACAAAAATATTAAGACAGCCCTTAATGAGGTTCTTCGCATCAAGAGATTGCGTAAATTGGAGGAAATAGAAAGAGTTGGAACTATGTCTGATGAGTCATCGGACCCAAATACGAATGCAGAAATATATGTAATGCTAATTCCTTCTTGAACTTCTAACAGATTTTAGACTTATCTGCCTCCTTAGTTATAAGAAGTTATTCATTTGCATCAAGACTTCGTATTTTAGGCCTTCATTGAGTTGTTAGTTAGCCCTGATGTTTGAGCAATAAAAGACAATCTATCACCAGATTGCTCTGCGCCTCAATTTTTCTCTAGTGACCTTATGACATTGCAGTAAAATCACGTTATTTAATTATGTTTTGCACATACTGTTGTAATCTCTACCCGATTTCTCCCCTCCTTTTGCGATTTGCTTATGCAAAGAAGATCAAATTTATTTCTTTGTCTAAAATAATTTTAAGCTGGCAATGATTATTGAATTTTACATGCAGGATTTTCAGGAATCTGAATCGGTTGAATCGACGTCTTTGTCTAAGAGTGTCCAGAACTTTGGGGGAAGACGTGAGAAAATATCTGCTCAAAGATCCCACTGTGGTCGTCTTCGTCAAAAGTTTATAAAGATTTTGAATAGAAAGCATAATGTTGGTAAACAAGTATATGATTCATTGGCTGTTTCGAATGCGGTAGAGCTTTTTAAGCTGGTTTTCTTAAGCACCTCAACAGGACCACAAGTGCCAAATCTTCTGGCTGAAGTCTTAAGGCGTTATTCAGAGCATGATCTTTTTGCGGCTTTTAACTACCTTAGGGAGAAGAAAATTATGGTAATTTTGTCTTGTAAATCTTGGTTTGTTTGCAGACATGTCGTTTCTGCTTGGTCTTTTAAGCGAATTTAAGCTTGATTATGGTACCCATCACTGTATTGTCTTGAACGTGAAAAAGTTTCAGTGATATCTACCATGACTTATTATTTGTATTAATTATTAATTCTCTTATGATGATGAAAAAATGAATTTCGAACCGTATGTTAATTAAATCTATGTTTCTTATTTTTCTTTTCCTTTGTTGATCTTTCAACTTTTGTTAAACTGTTGGTCCTCCTCTATAGATCCTCTTTTAACGCTAAAATATTTTGCTCTTTTTATTAAATATTTAAAAAAGCTATTAGTGCTGCTGTGTTTAAGTACCACAGCATAATGGCGTATATCTAACAAGTTAGGTCGTGAACTGCCTAACTTACTGAAGGTTTTTGTTGGAAAGATTTATATTCAGATTGCTAATAGATTGTTCAGTGAAGAATTACCAAAATACTTTTTTAATACAAATTTTGTTTCCTATAAAAAAAGAATTATCAAAAGACTCTAATAAAGAGATTTTAAGTGTGCCTGAATTTCGATGCTAATTAGTAATAGTCTGAGAAGTTTTTTGCATCATATAGGTTAATGAAGGTTAACCTCTCTGAAGCTTTAAACAAATCGTGTTGACATGTGTCTCATGTTTCGAATGATCAGTTGTCTTTGATTAACAGAAATGTCATACATGTTAAAATATGATGTTAGACATACCAGCTACACTCTACTGAGCTGCTCTACGCTTGGAACCGTTTGGATATTTTGATGCTACCTTGATGAATGTGGACTGTGGACAACTGTATTTAGCAGTTTGAATGCAATTTGTTCTGGTTATAAACCTAATATAAGCTTGGTTCTTTCTTCTTTCTTTTCATAGACGGTCTTTCTTAACAATAAAATAGAGGTAGCATGGTTTCAGCTCAATTTTTTTTTCAGTAAAGGTTTCAGCTCAACTTAACATGATATAACATGCTTTCCGTTAATTTTGTTCATGTCTATTTTTTTCATTAATGATGTTTCAGTCTCCTATGAAAAAACATGTCTTCCGTTTCTTTATTCTAATATGTCTGCTGTCAGAATGGATATGTTGCTTTGGCTGCTAAAATAATATTTTCGGAAGCTGCTTCCTAAATCTTTTTGTTGGCAACGGCAAAATGAACTCTGGTTGTCTTGAACGTTTGGGTTTGTGTGAGTTTCACTGCTTTACTGTTCTTTGAGTCAAAGAAAAATAAAAATGACTCCATTTTCTCCTTTGACTGTATCTCTGGATCTTTGGTTTTATGATTATACTTGCAATTAAACACTCTTGTTTTGCTTTATGGATCTTTGATTGTTTCAGATTCTTTCTTCTCTTAACTTCCCTGCTTATCTTGTCTTTATTAGCTATTTACACAACACCCTTCTCCGGCAGATTCTTGCTTCTTAAGAATATTTTTCTTTATATCGTTCACTGAATATGTAAGTTATGCTGTATCAATGGATGTATATTGTCTACTTGCTAACTTCCACACCGTTTGGCAGATTGGAGGTCACAACAGTCCGTTTGTGCTCTCTCAACAGTTTCTCCAAAGCATCTCAAAGTCACCATTCCCTGCTAATTCTGGGAAAAGGGCTTCTAAGTTTGCTAATTGGTTGGCTGCGAGAGATAACGATCTCATGGAAGGGGATATTGATCTTACAGCTGATTTAGAATGTGGGGACATTTTCCATTTGTTTGCTCTAGTTGCTTCAGGAGAATTGTTTATCTCTCCGTGCTTGCCAAATGACGGTGTAGGAGAGCCTGAAGATTTGAGAAGCTTGAAACGCAAGATAGATACTAACAAATTTCAGGATGGTGGTCGCCCTAAGATACCAAAATCTGTGACCGGAGAAGGTGAAGTTATTTCTCGCCGAGAAAAAGGTTTTCCAGGTCTCATGGTTTCTGTACACCGTGCAACATTTTTAACAGCAGATACTGTAGAGTTATTTAAAGACAGGAACTTTTGTGCTGTTGAACAACCACTTGGTCTGAACGATCAACTTCACAGTGCTTCTAGTAAGAAGAGTAATCCATCTGATCATCTAAAAGACTTCTCTAATTCAGATAGACTTGGGAACTACAGCGAGTCCACTTGGGAGACTATGACAGCGTATGCTAATAAGCTGAAATGTCTGGATTTTAATGAAGAAATCACTGCTATCCACTCTGAGGTCTTTAAGGCTGTTCATTCTGCCATTCAAAAGGTTGGTGACCAAGGTTTGAGCATAGAAGAGGTTTCTCGAGTCATTGATTTTCCAGGTACTGGCCATACGATTGCTTGTGTGTTTACAAGATTTTGTTGGGTTTCTGTTCAGAATACAATGCTAATGTGCTATTTTATGTTTTTGCTGTAGAAGAAAAGCTTCCTGAACTTGTCATTGACGTGCTCCAAACATTTCAACTAGTATTGAAGGTTAGTGCAGTGCAGCTAATGATAGGAAATTTGATAATCTTTTCCTTTTTTATTCACTTAAGCTTCTCACCTAAACTCTCTACTGATGCAAATTAGGTTTAAAAATTTATGGGATTATGTTTGCCGAGTCTTTTTAGAATTGGTTACAACCTGAGTTGTAGTTAAAAAATGAGAGTAGGGTTCTAACTTGAAATTTGTTAATTCCCACTAATCTCCAAATTATATACCATTGGTTTAAGGGTAAATAGCGGTGGACATTTGTATAAAATATTCGTGGAGCAAGCATGTGGACAATTAATTTTAGATGGAGAGGAACCATGATCAGGCGAGCTATGAAGCTCATGACCTACTGTCCCAATACCATGCTAAGAAAATTGCTACTCCCAGGGTTTTAGGTTCATGTCATCAAGTAAATTATTTCTGAACTACCATTTTTATAAACTGGTTTAATTGAATTACTCAAGTTTTAGGTTCAGGTTTTGAACATACTTGTTTAGTTTAAAGTTGGATGATAAGTTCAACACGCTTCAATATCATTCAGTATTCTGCATTCATCTTTGCATTAAATTCCATATTTCCGCTTTGCTGTTTGTGCAGGTCAATGCTTATGACACTGTTCGAGTTGTAGATTCCGCATATTGTTCTAAGTACTTTTTGACGTCAATAGCTAGTCATAGTCAAGATCATAAACAACCATCATCAGGAACGTTTCTTGAAAGAAGTGATGGCCATTTGACCCTCCATTCAGAAAATAATGATTTTAGTGTTGATAATTCAGAGAAAGAAATAGACATGATTAATGAAGGTGTGCATAGAGTAACTATTCTTAATTTTCCCGAGGAAGTTGTTGATCAAACAAATGAAAGTGAAAGTAGCAATGTGCCTCAATGCTCTCTCGATGGTAAAGTAGGTTTGACTGGAGTACGCAATGGGAATAAAAACTTTAAATTATCTACCGGTGAATTATGTATGCCGATTTTACCGTGGATAAATGGAGATGGGACAATTAATGAAATTGTTTTCAAGGGGCTTAGACGGCGCGTTCTTGGAATTGTGATGCGAAATCCGGGTATACTGGAGGTAGGTCTCTTCTCACTGGATTTATTTGTTTGCTGTATTTACACTCTGCCACCTGTCTTAAAAGCTTTTCCTCTGACTTTTTTTTTTCTGGACTTTTATTTGTTTGGCGATCCATCATGGTTAGCTGTATCAAGGATGCCTTCATAAGAGACTAAGAGTGTACATAGTTGAGTACTAGTGATGAAGTTGTTCGATGAAAATATATAGTGACACCCGCAAGTTTAAAGATGCAGGATGTAGAATTGTAGACATTGTTTGCTTATTCGTATTCAGGCCTTATCCAGGCCTGAAGCTCATAATAGGGGTGTAATCGGTTCGGCTCGGTTTTAGAGTTTTTTTCAAAGCAAACCGCAGATAAAGTTGTTTACATATTAAAACCGAACCGTCATTGGTGTATAAACTGAACCGGACCGAACTGTGAAAAGCGGTTCGGTGCGGTTTGTCCTAAACTGCGAGAAAAAAAAACTTCTTTTCCTCTGGCATTTCTTAGCTAACAAACAGTGAAGTGAATTAGAAAAAAGGAAATGGAAACGTCAGGATACCAGAGCAGAGAAATGTATTAACTGAAAATGGGGAACCACATCTCTGGTACTAATAAGCAGCTCAAAGAGAAAAGCAGGAAACCTAAGAAAAAAAACTAAAACTTTACCAACTAAATCGCAGCTTCAAGCTTTAAGCAAAGAAATGAAACTACAAAATATGTCCCAACAAAAATGGCAGATCCACCTTCAGTAAACCCAAAAGAAATTAACCAAGAAAAACATAATAAGTGGCCATAAACACTCCAAGCTTCTGGAGTGAGAACTGGGTGAAGGAGAAGAAGCCAAGAGGGCACCTCCGCGAGAAGAAGTGGCTGAAGTCGAGAGGGCCTGAGGGCAAAGCCGACGACAAGGGAGAAACTACGACGACCCATGGCGAGGAGCTATTACAGCGAGTTTGGAGCTGCACGTTGATAGATCTACCAAGACGATGATGGATTTGCGTGGTACATACGGTGAGCTACGACTGCCGTCTACGATGGAGGAGAGAGAGCACCGACTACCGACTACGATGAAGGATGAGAGAGAGAGAGAGGGAGGGAGGGAGGGAGGGGGCGTATGGAATGAACAATGAGAGGTAGGGTTGAGAAAATGGCATTTTATACGAGGAGTTCGGTTCCTTCGGTTTGGTTGGTTTGAGAGTGAAATCCACAAACCGAACCGAACCGAACCAAGATTTTTAACATAAAAGAAAACCGAACTGAACCTTCTGAATTTATTAAACTGACCGAACCGCTTAGGTTTGGTCCGGTCGGTTTTGTTCGTTTGTTCGGCTTTGCTTACAGCCCTAGAGTATAGTGAGGACTAAGGAGGCTTGAATTTAAAATGCGAACTTAGTCAGGGGCAAAATGTGAATTATTTTTGCATCACGTACTGTGCGTAATTTTGTTCTTGCAGATTGCTTCAAAATGTGACTTAGTCAGGGGCAAAATGTGAATTATTTTTGCATCATGTACTGCGTAATTTTGTTCTTGCAGATTGCTTCAAAATGTAACTTAGTCATTGGCTGCTGTTGAGAGCCAGTTAGGAGTATGGATCTTGTTTGTTTGTCCTAGTCTCTACACCTCTAAAGAGGAAATCCAGTAACTGAAAAACAAGTGTGTGAGGTTACCATCCTGAAGTTATTTTACAACTGATGTGCAATATGTCAACTATAAATGGTGGTGTTATTCAATGTCATTCCAATTCCTCTTTTGCCCCCCTTTTGTGAAAGGAAATAATTGATTTGGTGATTGATCCTTCAAAACTGTGGCTTTGTCGGTTTGATTGAATCTTGGTGAATGTCTATGCTTCTCGCTGCTGACTTAAAATGTGTATGTTTAGCGTAATATTGGAAGGTTTGGAATAACATTCTTTATGTTTTGGTGTATTAAGGATGAAAGAAATGTTAAGTTTCTTTAGGATGGAGTTGATTCTACTTCTGTCTTTCTTTTATTTGTTGAATATTTGAAAGATCACGATGCATATTTGTCGTGTTCTGAGAAGACCGAGTGTGTTTACAGGGATGAATGGCTGATACTAGAGATGCCGATTATCATCCCTTTGGGGATCTTTTGTAAACATTGTACATCTTTACTGATCCGAGAAATCTACATCAGTTTTTTTGTTTCTCTAGGAGGTTCTCAACAATTTTAAGTTTTTTGTTATTATATGAGTTCCATTATCTTTTCTTGTCAGGCCTCAAACAGTATCTGAATGTGTTCTTATTTTTATTTTTTGTTAACGTCTTGCATTAGGTTGACATTATACATCGCATGGACGTCTTGAATCCTCAGGTATGATATTTGAAGTTTATCCCTAAGGTTTTTATCTTGTTTGTGATACATTTAATTGGCAGACATTAAACGTGTACAGCATTTTAGATCACTTTGATGTCAACGCTGTCTAAAATATTCCATTCTATTCTAAATTATTGTCTGCTGCTTTTGGATAGAATTGTTTCACGCTTTTCTTTTAGTTAGCTATGATTTCTTTTATTATGAAAAAAAGTTATATTTCATCATTCATGTAAAAACGACAGGAAAACATGAATTATCCTACAGTATTTGATATTCTTGTGAGCCCCAAGTCAATAGATATTTAAATTGGCAGTCTTATTTCGTTACTCGGGTATATTTTATGCTGTCCCCTATTTTCTCTTGAATGAATCCTAATGAAACTCGCAAATTTTCAGAGCTGCAAGGTACTGTTAGAGTTGATGGTTTTAGATAAACACCTCAACGTGAGGAAAATGTATCAAAGTACATCCAATGCCCCCCCCAGCATTCTAGGAAAGGCCTTCTTCGGAAGCAGCTTCAGCGAAACGGAGAAGTTCATTTGCCGGGAACACTTCTTTGCAAATCCCATGAGTACATCCATATTGTAGGAAGCCTGCAGCTGGTTTGTGTAATTTCTACTCATCTTTTGTACAAAATTCTAGCTAGTAGTCTCCTTTTTCCTCATTCCCAAGTGTCTTGATGATATCTAGAGATAGCTACTGTGCTTCTACTGACCACTTGTTTATGTAACCCCTCAGACAGAAAATAACTTCACAGAAATGTGTTATAATTTTACTTTTGAAACATTAGTAGTTGTAAATACGATTATGTATTTAGTATGATCAATAATATATACAATTTATAATGTTGTTTAGAAAAAGAATAGTACTATCAGTCTCGATAGTTTGAGTTCCTTAAAATTTAGTCCCTTTAACTGGTAGACGAAGGTCATCATTGAATTGTCGCATTGTGAAACATTTATAGTTATAGACTATAGTCTATTTACACAATGTAGTCCATGATTATGATCTGAATCTATTAATGTCATTTAGACAAACATCAACCTATGATGGAAAAAAAACAAGCTACACTACATGTTTCTTGGAACTAAATACATTATTGCTGTCATCAATCTTTGTTCCTATGAATATAGTGGAGGAAGGCTTAATCCATATATACTATAGCTTGAGAGAACATTTCATAAGAGTTATCCTTACTCTTAAATTAATCTTTAAGCCTAAAACATGATCTTTTTCTTCTCAATTAATTATTTTGATCAGAAATTTGTCAGCATTCTTCAGAATATTTGTCTGCGCACACCCCATTAGTTTAATGAAACAGTAACGAGTTTGCAGCCTGTTTTTTGTTTGTTCTCAAGTTTGCAGCCTTTTTTTTGTTTGTTCTCAAGTTTGCAGCCCGTTAGGTCAGTTTCTATCTAAAATGATAAAAATGCAACCAACAAAAAAGAAATAAACATTGCCTTCCCTGTCAAGTCAATTAAGCTTTTTCTTTTTGTTACACAAATGGTTTTGAACCGAGTTTTGTTGGCTAACTTCCATTAATTGCCTCTTCATAAAATTCTATATTCCTCCATATATCTTGCGTTGCTGCCATATTAAACATGTTTAGTTTAAAGAAATAATACGAGTGGACACGAATAAAATACAAATCAAGAAGATGCTACCCAGCTATTTTAACACAAAATAATTGATTCATGAAAAAAAATAGTAAACGATTATGGTAATTAATTAGGAGGCTCAATAATTAAAAATTGAGGGCATCGGGACTAATTTTTGTGCAATCCCACCTAGAAGAATCGATTATTATGAAATGAATAATTTTATGGATTAATCACGTTTTAACATTTAAGTTTTGTGACAATAATTTATACGTTGATATCTTATGATTCATTAAAATGATTTGATAAATTAATATACGAATGATTGTCACATTATTTAGTCTCTTAAAACTTAATCATTTATTTGATCACTGTAGAATTACTCTTATAAAATTTCAATACTCACCTCCTGAATCCTGAAGATGATGATGCTCCTCCCACCATTGGAATAGACTAATAAACTCGTATAGTGTGAAAATAAATTATGAAAGTAATTAGTTATACACATTTTTTGATGAATAAGCACATTCATCATTATTGGTGGGATTTACTATTTTTTTCTTAGATATAAAATTAAATTAATTATATTAATGACATGAGTTGATTAGTGTATGTCAATCAACCGTGACAAAGAGCTCCTCATCACCTGCTTAGGAGTCAGATATTATTATTTTAAAAAAATTTGAATATGGTGAAGTATAACATCAAATTAGTCCTGCAATAAAAGATAATAATTCACAACATTAATGTGTGCATTGTAAGGGGAAGCAAATTACCTCTCAATGGAGGAACATGTGACCATTTGTTCCATCTAGGAAACATAGAGATAAATAAGTCAAATTTTTCATTATGTGTATTAATCAAATCTAAGATGTCTAGATCTAACAAACTGATATTCTCATGTTGAATCCCTAACCAAGAGGATCCGTTTCCATTATAAGGATGGTGTCAATCCAAACATATGCATAATTATATCAAATAACTAAGAAACCCCAATTTGAATTATAGGAATGGTTAAATGTATCTGATTGACTTGTGTATGTCATACTCCTACTGGTAGAGACTTATGCCCATAGTCAATTGAAAACGTGCTGATTTTTTTTATTATAAAATTAGTACTTTCTTTTCTTGGCTTTATTGTATATTAAGTTTTAAATTTAGATGTAGAATTGGATAGATATACTAAAAATAGTTGTTTTGAATTTTTGATTGTGACATTCAAAAGGTTTACGACTTTCTCATGTAAGACCCAACTATTTAATGTTAGAGAAATAATATAGATGTGAACTAGCCAGTAATAATATGTCATTTTTATTAAGAAACAGCACTGATATATTAGCAGCCTCCACATGATGACAAGTTTCCGAATTTGGTTGGTCTTATTTCTTACTGACAAGTTTCCAATTTTGGTTGATCTTATTTCTTCAATTATTTGTGGTTAATGCTTCAACATTTTTATGATAATTTTATAAATTACCCAATAAAAATTAATATATTACTTAATCAAATAAAATTTAGTTTACAATTTGGTCATATAAAATACAATATCAATGACCACACTGAAGCTACCGTCCATATTAGTTCACACAAATTTTCAGTAAAATAAAGTTTAAAATGACACTTTTTTTAATTACATAGCTAAACTCACATCTTGAGTTCCAAAATTTTGGTAAAAAATTGCCATTGAATTGACAAAGCGAATGTAAGGGCATGGTTACTAACCGAACTCAGTATTTAGATTCAGATTCTTATGCTAAATATGAATTCAATAAACGACGGATTCATATTTAATGTTAGACTAATATTTAGTATTTAAATTAGAAGGTTGAATCTATGATTAGCAAACCAGAGGAGGAGCTCGATTGCAAGTCATGATAGAATTACAAATATATCATTCTTGCCTAACATGATAGAATTATATTGAATATCGACAACATTTTATACCGGAAAAAATGCATTTTTGGTCCTATAAGATTAGTTTGATTCACAATTTAGTCACTGTAAATTTATTTGCCTCAATGAAGTATTCGAATAATTTATAATGTTGTAATTGAATATCTCTATAAATCTAAATTTGATATTTGTAATTGCAACATAAAAATCTTACTCATAAATGTTCATATTAGAAAAACATACAAATGATTTCAGGGTTTGAACCTTGATAAAATAATTTGATAATGGTAATATATGAAAATAATATATAAAGTAAAAAATGACAAAAAAAATCAACTTTAAAACGCAATCTTTAAAAATGGTAAAAAAACTACAAAAATAGTTGAAAATCTGGAATAACTAATTTAGTTATAAAAATTACATAAATATAAATTAATTTAGTTACATTACGCATCTATAATTTTTATAACTAAATTACTTGTTCCGATCATTATTACAACTTTTTTTCCTTGACATTTTCTATAATTCACTCATTTTTCTCATCATTTTTATAAAAACTCTCAGTGGCCCATAAATGTAAATGTAACAAGTTGTAACTATCACACAATCAAATGGCCGGACAATAATGCAAAGTGTAAAGTCAAAAATAAAGGTACAAATTAATATAGGACAGACAAGTTCCGTACGTACGTTTTGATTTCAATTCTTGGATTCTTTTTCTTGGTGTTGGTGTTAGTGTTGGGTCGATTCCTTTTTCGTAGTTTCAACAAACTTTCAAGCCTTGAGAGAAAGTTAGATTGCATCAAGCAGCCGTGTAAAAAATGCAACCTCACGAGTCATGATGACTAGTCAAATTTACTGCATATATATATATTTCCTCATCAATACATTTGAGATATATTTTTATTTATATATATTTCCTCATCATCATTATATGTTTTACTTCTCAACATGTGATAAATAAACACACATATATATATATATATATATATATATATATATATATATATATGAAAAATGTTGTTGTATCGAGGTTGATATATGATATAGAAATATCCTAAATGTGTGTGAATATTTTAAATATGTAAAATAATGAGATATCTACAATACATTTGAGATGTTGCTGAACCGAATCAAAATAAAAGTTTCATTTAATTCGGTTAGGTTCTACCGGTTCGGTCATAGTGATGGAAAATATTTTTTTTTAGAAATTCCAACCCCAAAGCCTTGAAATTTTCAACATAATATAAAGGACCTTCAAATAACATAAAAATCAACACACATGATGAAAACTAAAAATACAATTCAATGTCAAAACATTGATTTGTTAAATTTTTGAATCAAACTGAACAATTGACACTTAAATAACCGACTGAATCAATTATTTTTAGTTCGGTTTGATTGGTTGAGTATAGCTTTGTACACCCTTGCTACTATCCAACATATATTTAAGATAATCTCAATACATAATTGTGGTAACTGACATATTTAAGATATTCACATTATCATATTTACCTGGTTCCACAAAGCTCTCATATATGAATAAAATTTTCTACATAATAATAGACATATAGAGTAACGGAGGTCAGAAAATATATATTAGGGGAAAGGGTGATGGTCCCCAAGGCCGCATGACATGACAAAAACATTTAATGGGATAGTTTAATTTATGTTTTGTACATTATATATGGTGTTTAGTTTAAAAAATGTTAATATTTAAAGCTTGAAAAGTGAGAGCTTTGGACTACATATATAATCACGGGCATTCAACTTGAAAATGCCAATATAAGTTTGAAGGAAAGAATATGGCAGTCGATGCATGAAACATAGAGAAATAGATACAGAAATCTTAGAGAGAGAGAGAGAGAGAGAGAGAGAGAGAGAGAGAGAGAGAGAGAG